>SNQJ01S0008238.1:137216-162309 GCA_010110895.2 Picea sitchensis
GTTTTTAAAACTATGACTAGCGGTGCTTGGCCTTATACACGTGAGAGGCCCTCCTCCTCCGCTCTTCTATACCCTAGTTGCATCCACATTCTAGACTAGCTTCCACTCAACTGATCACTTCCTTTTTAACGATGCTCCCACCTAGTGACAGATGGGTAGGTTGACCCTAGATCAGTGAGGACATGGGGTAGTATTTCAACTTTCGTGAGGCCCTAGCGGCATAACCAGACCAGGCCTCACCTTTGTAGACAGACGAGTTGCCATGGGATATCTTCTAGGTCAGAACAATGGGTTGTTCCTTCCTGACGACAACACAACACGTATTCCAGCTCTTCTATTGATTCTTCTTCTAGATAGAGATCTATTTTGAGTTTTCTCCATTCGGCCTCGGATGGTAGGAGAGATGATTCATGTGGACTAGAGTAGCTTCATACTACTGGCACCATAGACTCTAGCTCCATGCACTTTGTACATCTCTCTCCTGGATCGACTCTCCATCTTTGGCGTTGGCCTTCTAGGGTTTAGTTTAGATTTCTATTCTATTTTACTTTGTTCTTCTTGCTTCTATATAGGAGCTGCACTCTCGCTTTGTATAGACATCATTGTACCTAACAGTCCTATTTGACCTACTTTAGTGGTCATTAGTTGGACATTAATACATTTATCTTATCTCATCGAGTCACCATCCCAAGTCTAGAGCAGTGATTCCCAAGCTTGAAGTCATAGCTGCAGTCCCATCCTTTATTTAATCGAGCTAGCATAATAGAGTTGTACAACCTATAACCGAATTGTGTCGCCATCTTGATTGAGTTGCCAAGGAGGGTATCAATGAGCCACCATTTTTGATCGTGTTGCCATCCCAAATATGGAGCTGCCATTCCCAAGTCTGATTGTGATGTCAAGCCATCTCTAATTGAGCCGTCGCTTCTCTAATCTAATTGAGCCACCATATCTCTCACGTGATTTGCACATATTTTGTTCCTTGAGCTAGGATATCAACGAGCTGATCGAGTAGTGGTCTCTTCTATTTGAGTCATCATCTCTCCTATTTGAGTTGTTGAACTGATCTCTAAATAACTTGCCATCTGATTGTTCCAGCAGTCACCTAGGATAGAGAATCGAGTTGCCATCAGATTGAAGCTGCATTGGGTTAGAAGTGGTTGACTTTGTTTGCATACGCTAGTTTGTAGCCATGGGGTTTCAAAGCTTAAGCACAGAGTTTGGTATCTTCTGAACAGTGAGCTGTAATGTCCCTATCTTTTCCTGTCACAATTTTTCCCTTACTGCTGTAGCAATTTATGGATATTTCTGGTGATGACTTTCGTCAAACATGTTGCAGTTAAATACCAAACCCACTGACACAACTCTTTTCTGCTGCTATTAAGTCTTTGTGTAAATATCTGAGTCAGAACTTTTGTCAAATAATTGGGCAGCAAGCCCAACTTCCCTATAACATACCCCTGCTGCTACTGTTATGGTTGCTGGTTGGGTTTACTATGTGTTTGGCATGTGTGCATTGAGTTTTATGTACCCAAATAGAATTTAGGTTGCAGCAATGTATTGATAACAAGAATGTAAAATAACAATAACGAAGACAAACAGTTATAACAGCAAGAACGATGGTATCTCAGTCTTTATTTATTATTAGCAAATCTGCAACAGGTACAAATCAAATAACTCACATATCAGATCTGAGATGCTTGCTGTGAATGGCATAATCCAGCGAGAAGTGGAGGTAATGTTATCACTCTAATGACAGCTGAAACGGCTCCTCTGTCCAGTGAAGTGCTGCCCCAAACAGCCGCGAACTCCACACAAAAGTCACGACCCAGCTAAGAAACTCAGCCCCAAACAGAAGTAAACTCGGCCCTCCAGCAAGGGGATCTCACCCATTTAATGAGAGATCGGCCCAACAATGATAAACTCGGCCACTCAGCAAAGAACTCGCCCAGCACACTTAAACTCGGCCCCACTGCAAATAAACTCGCCCCTCTAACTGCCAACTCAGGCAAGGTGGAAACTCCGCCTCAATGAAGAAATATGACCCAACATTAAGAAATTCGGCCCTCATACAACAAAACTCAGTCACAAAATGAGAAACTTAGCCACCAAGATGAGAAAACTCAGCCACAATGAATCACAATGAAAGATCTGAATGATCTTTCCTCCACGATGAACTACGGTGGATAATCTCACCACCGAACCCAATCTTTCTCTAGGGTTTTTCTTCCCAAGAGCCAAAGCTAGAAGAGCTCTCTCCAATTTGTTTTTATAAAATAACAGTGCATAATGAGAGAGGACGTCCTCATTCCTCTTTTATTTTCTCGTTCACCCTTTTGCTGACCCTTTTACCCTTTTAATAAAGTAAAGTGACTTTATAAGCTCAAAGTCACTTAACACATCTTTTCACTTAATTACTCAATGCCACTTTTAAAAAGATTGTTTTTTTGTCTCATTAACATTAAATAATCAATTAATCCCCTTTCTTTCCACTAACTATAGCCTACGAGAATCACTTAGGTTATTACGTCAACCTTCTGGAGTGATCAATTGGAAAGGGACATTACATGAGCCATGTAATTAGTTGTGCAAGTCGGCTGTAGAGTTTGTTGTTTGTGCCATGGCCTAAAAATAAAAATGTCCCTCCCATTGCAGGCTCCCTCTCATCCCCTTCTGTGCCTTCTTCACCTCCCTCGCCCTCTTCCCCTTTCTTCAACCCCTTATCCTCCCCAACAACAGTTACCCCTCTGCTATACATGCCTTCTCTCCCTTCCATCATTGCGAGCTCCCAATAGTCCTACTAGAACACACAAGAAAAGCCCATAAGCTCTCAGATTGCGAGTGTCCAGAGGGTGCTACAAACAAGATCAACAATGGGAGACTTGAATGGTGATAGCTTAATTCAGTTTCAAATAATGGGTAGCCTAGAACTGGAATCTAAACTGTAGGGATTAGTGAAGAGATTTGAATCACCGAAAATCATAAACTATAAACTTCAAGCAAAGGTTCATGTCCTTTTCAACAGGGTTTCAGAGGTAGAGTTGGAAAACCTTGCCCTCAAACAAATAGTCTAGGACTACAGAACTTAGGAAAATCTCCAACCCTTGGGTGAATCTCTTCATGATGAAGTCCTAGACCTAAAAAACAAATAGGAGGAAATTAGATCCCAACAGATATTATTCAAATAGGAAATCTTACCCCAACTTAATTTATGGGTCCAGGTGTTTCGTGGGAGAGACAAGGCCCCACCCCGAGCAAAGGTAGAGGAAGTTGTACAAACTAAGCTAATTGAGTAATGATGATCCAGGAAGGCGTGGGAACTTTATTTGAAGGTTTAAGGACTCCCCACCCCCCACCTTTGTTCTATATACCCTATGCAAGTAGGGACTTCTTTTCTCTAGGAGACCTTGACCCTCTCATACCTTAGCTTCGAGCGTTTGGTACAATTTAGATTCCACTACCCTCTTTCTTAGATTTTGGATTCTAGGAGATAGATTGCGAGCTCTTAGAGCCAAGCAGAGAGTCTTCTCACTTCCCCATAAAATATTCTTGGACGCGAACTTTACATGCTCCCAGGTTGTGGAATTTTTTTTTTTTGGGATTATGCAGTAGAGGCTTAGAAAGTAGGGGAATGGGCAATCATTTGGGATCTCATAGCAGTGATTCTATACTTTCCTCTCTCAGGGTATTCCTAGCTAGGGTTTACGAAATAATGCCCTCGCTAGGGTGTAAGTGAAGTTTTTGGGCATTTTGGTTGGGTGTTGGGAGTTTAATGGAGCCTTTTGTTCTCTCTAGGGTCACTTTATTGCTCACTTAGACCCTCAGATATTGATTAAGATCCACGTGAGTCTTGTTCGTACTATACCGTACTATCCAAGCTAGCACTTGCTCTCGATTTGTAGACATGAGACACAAAGTATTGGTGGGGTTAGGGGCTTAGGTGGTGTGTGGATTGTTATATTTGGGATTCCATCTAGGGCAGAGTCACCATGGTTAGTTCTGATGAGGCGGCTAGTTTCATGTATTTTGGATCAGTGACATGTCCCTCCTTGTGACATCTTCATTGTGGTTTGCTATTTCCCCCATACATCATCATATTATTCTCTACACATGGACTCTAGTGGGGACCCCTTCTTGGACTTATATTTTGATATTGTGAAGTATTTGATTTAGGATGAGGTCATCCTTCTGGGGTCTTCAATGCCACACCAGGAACCAATATATGCTGCTCCACCACAGATCTGAGAATGCTTTATGCCTTCACGAGATAGAGCCAATCTCAGTGGACATCCATAGCATGTTGAATAATGGGTTGGGCCCCCTTTCAACGAATGTTAAGCACTTCTTACATTTGGGTGAGTCTCATGAGCTATTAATGCTTAATGGCCTACATTGTTTCCCAGAGTCCAATGGTTTTACATGTTTCCCTCATAGTAGGGGGGCTAGCGTCGTCGACTATGTCTTGGCTAATCAAAACCTGATTCTATATATACGCCAGTTCTCAATCCTCCAAATTCCCTTAGCGGATCACTCTTTTCTATCCTTTTCACTTAGAGCCGATCCTCCCCTCCCCTCCCCCCCCCACCCTCGACACTACCATCTTCTTCAACGATGGGGACGTCAATATCAATTCTACCTATCTCCACTTGGTACTCCCCCCCTCCCATTTCTTATCACTTGAATCAACCTCCTCCAAATATGCCCTCTTCTCTTTGATATTTGGGAAGCAACACTTAATCACTAGCTCCATACTACTAGAGCCCCCTCTTGATCCCCGAATCTCGGGTCCAACCCAATGAATCAATGGTATGATGAAGAATTCAAATTATACGATTCTTATCTCTATCACACCCTCTTACACGATCTTGCCTCTTATCCTAATCTTTGGAAATCCTACCATCATCTCTTCTAGTGCGGCAAATGTCTTTTTCTCGTCCAACGAAGATGGAATTGCGTACAACCCTTCATCACTCTCTTAAATCCTTTTGGCGTACCATCTTCCCTCATCATTCCAATCTAACCCCACCACCTTGAGCCCTAGTTCATGTTCGCTTATACGACCACACTATATGACATTCTCGTACATCCTCCTGTCTTGGTCACCTTCTCCCCATCTTCTTGTGACATGTTCTAGGACATGGATATTCGATAGGTGATATGGGACCTGAACACCAACATAGTAGCAGATGAGGAGGGTTTTTAAGCATAGTTCCTCAAGCATGGCATTTGACCACTAGTCCAGTACACCACTAATCCTTTTAACCCTGTGGTTTGCTTTGGATTTTCATTTGCATGTTCGCCGCATACTATCCACTTTATCCACAAATTGGGGTACAATGGTGATTTAAGTAATTATCGGACTATCATACCCACTTTCTCCAAGCTATATGCCACAACCCTCCATCCATGATGAGTGATATCTTTCGGCCAAGGGCCAGGCAGGCTTTTGACCATAGTACCAGACCATCGACCACATTCTCACCCTCAAAGTCATCATAAAGGAGGCGAGACAACGCTATTCAAATGTCTTATGTTGCTTTGTTCAATTTCGAAAGATGTTTGACTCAGTTCTGAGGGAGGCCTTGTTCTAGAGAGACAGAGATATTGGCATCTCAAAGACTCTCCTCACTGTTATTATGCGTCTCTATGACTTTGTATTTGATTGCCTTTGCACAATGCATGGTTTGTTAGAGTTTATTAGGAGTACCATCGGGCCGAAGCAGGGATGTCCTCTTTCACACACTTTGTTCGGGATATACATAGATGAGTTGGAATCCTTTTTGTGGGAAGATATCTAGCTTGAGGATGGCTATCTCCTTCACCATGCCTTGATATCTATCCTATGCTTCGTCATCAATGTGGTCTTCTAGGTTATACTATGGAGGGTCTCCAAAGACAACTAGACACCTTAGCCAGTTTTTTTGATCTTTGACAGTTGATGTTCAACCTTGGTAAACCCAAGGTTATTATCTTCAATGGCTTGAAGAGATTGAGATCACCACTACCTACAGTTAATTGGGTGTTTAGTTTTTTGGGCCTCAATTTAGTTTGAGATCGACCCTCCAGCTTTGGATCAATAAGGGATATGTTTTCCTAGCCCTTCTAGAGCAACAATGTTTTTAGCACCAATTTCATGACATTCAGTCCAAGATGGAACTTCTAGACAACATTATTAGGCCCACTGTTTTGTATGGCTCGAAGGTTTGGGAACCGTGTTTGATAAAGGAGGACTAGGTCAAGATAGAGAGGGTTTAGCTACTACTACTCCATTACATTATTTGTCATAAGTGTACTGTTTCCCAACACATCATCCAGGTCGAGTTTGTTGCCCACCCTTTTCGGGTCTATGTCATTTTTGCTTTGGCTTCTCTACTTCATAGAGTCTAGGGGTTCGCTAATTTGGTTGTTGGTGGAGAGTGGTACGCTTACCTTGCATATCGCTTCTGGTAGGTCTTGGCCATTGCCTATACTAGGTCCTCCCAATGAGCCCATTCTTTGTTTGTTGAGGTTACACACCTATTACAGTTAGTAGGCATCTCGATGGACATGGTCTACTCGTTCAAATACTCCCTAAGCATCCCTGGACATCTCCTATTGAACAAGTAGGATCTAAACAAGA
Organism: Picea sitchensis; assembly: GCA_010110895.2. NCBI lineage: Eukaryota > Viridiplantae > Streptophyta > Pinopsida > Pinales > Pinaceae > Picea > Picea sitchensis. The sequence goes on from SNQJ01S0008238.1 coordinate 143,836, forward strand.
TCATTAGGGAGGACATTTACAAATAGTACATTAAGTTCACATGGGTAGGTCCACCCCATGAGCTTAAGCCCAAGATGGCATTCTATGCAAAGCAATTCACGGAGATGAGAGATGGCCTCATTAGTAGACTAACCTATACTCTTCGTCACTAGATGCACACACTTAGGATCCCTCTTGGCTAGTTTCTTGTTGGTTCTCAATGGCTTCAGGTGGAAGCTGATCACCATATTTCACGAGCGGACAAGACTTCATCTTTGCCACCTACATGAGACCGAGATAGAGGAGCATTTAATTTTTCAATGCCCCATCTATTATGAGATCTGTGGTTGATACTATTGCTTTTTTAGGGAGTACCATAACTCCCTCTTCATCTTCTTTCAGTGGTGTTTGGCTTTATACAGGAGGCATGCTTACATGTTTATATTGTTTATGCTAAGACCACCCACATCGTCGGATACTACCAGGATGATCACCTCCTCCTTCCTGTTGCTCACAGATAGAGGCACCAAGATGCAAGTAGAGAGCAATATAACCACCTCAGTTTCTAGATATGAAAGACCTCAAGGATATCCCTGCTCTCCACACGTCAGAGCTTTTTGATAGTGTGGAGTTCAAGCTAGAGTCAATGCTTTTGTTCACAATAGACACCCTCCGTCTCATTCTTTTAGATTTCAAAAGAGAGTGACCTCTTGCAGGCAACACATTGTATCTAGATCTTCTTTTACTTCTAGATCGTCTAGTTCATCAAGATAGTCCTCCATCAGGGGTTTCTTCACTTTGGCCTCAGACGGGAGGAGAGATCCACCTACTATCAAATTTCAATACAAATTCGAAGCTAAGCAGTGCTTCCTCCTCATCGAGAGGCGGTGGCTCCTCCAAGGCTTGAACACATACTCCAGGCACCTCTAGTGGAGACATTTTCTTAGGGTTCTTGAGAGGGATACTCTCTTTTACGAGACTCCCAACTTTGTATCTTTTTTTGTTTATTTGATGATAGATTGGAGATTCTAGGTCTTTGACCTTAGAGGATAGATATGTTTTTCTTTAGTAGTTGCACTTGCACTCCCACTATGTATTGTTTTTGATGTACCTAGCAATCCCTTTTGACCTATTATGGTCACTTTTTGGACATTAATAAATTATCTTATCTTATTTACTTCAAGATTAGAAGCAACAACAATAAACAAAAGAAATCTATTAGAAGTTGATTTCGCAACAAGAGAAAATTTCACCAAAGCCAATTCTCTCTACTTCGGAATATCCCTTTGCTACTAACGAGCTTTGTACTTCTCCACTTTACCTTCTGCATTCAACTTCTTCTTAAACCCCTATTTGATACCAACAAGTTTTCCTCTAGTTGGTAACTTGACTAGATCCCAAGCCTCATTTTGATCTAAAGCATCCATTCCTTCAATCATGGCCTTCTTCGTAAGTTTACTAACCTCTGAATACATTGCCTTCCTAACAGTTATAGGATCATCATCAGTGATAGATAAAACAAAACTAGAACGAAAATAAGGGGGTACACCTTCTGGTTGCCTTCTTTCTTGAGCTAATCTACTCAAGATCTGAGGTTCTTCGTTTTCTGGTTCATCTTCTTCTATTGAGTTGGATTCTTCACCCTCCATATCAAACTTTGTTGTCTCTGGTTCTTCTTCTCTTTGTTGGACTTCTTGTTTGGGAACAATATTAACCTCTCTAAATACTATATTCTGGCTATAAGTAGTCTTTTTTGTTATTAGGTGCCAAAGTTTATAACCTTTTATACCATCTTTATAACAAATAAATATATGTTTTTTAGCTTTATTATTCAGTTTATTCCTATTCTCCCTTGGAACATGCACATAAACATCAGAAACTAAGACTCGCAGATGCTTTAGAGATGGTTTTTTTACTAGTGCTTGCCTCATGTGGATATTTCCATAGGAAAACATATGACATGAGGATGAAGGAGATGTGATGAGAGCTTGAGTTTGTTTGGGAACACCGTGAAGGCAGTTGTATTAGAGAGCAGAGCTTGGGGATCAAGATCTGGATGGAGGTGGGAGTGGCAAGGGAAAATGGTATGCCAAAAGGCTTTTTGGGAGTGAAGGAGAAAATTGCACAATTCACATCTTCTGAATGAGATAAATAAGCATTTCTTGCAGTGAAGAGGGAAATGATAATAGCTTTGAAGGTGGGGGTAGGATTGTGAAGAAGGGTGTGTTGAGTTGTTGGTGTTGGAATTTGCACTCCTCGTCATTCTAGCAGTTCATAGGGCAGGATTTGGGGTTGGAAATTGAGGAGGGAGATTTGGTGATATAGGTGTAGGATCTAAGTGTTGTGTCCCAAATATAACTGAAGAGAGCACATCATATTTGTAAGAGACCGAATCAAGGGATAAGAAACAAATGAGGGGGGGCCTTTGCTATCATTCATAGTCATTTGAATCCCCATCCTTGAATTAAATGTTGGTATGAAGGGGGCCGACCCGAAGGGTTGGCACAAAGAGAGGAAAGGAGGGCATAATCAGAATTGGGCCGACGAAGGGTTGGCACAAAGAGAGGAAAGGAGGGCATAATCAGGCAATGGAAAGGGGGAAACTAAGGATTGGTAGATATAAGGGAGCATGCTCTGGTTGGCTAGAACGTTGTTGATCACACTGGCCCCACCATTATGGGGAAAACATGTGAACCTGCTGGAAGTCAGCAAACAAAAGAGACCATTCAGGATCATTAGTTTATGGGACTCGCAAGGTGTAAGAGATGTTTGCCATATGTTGAAAGGGGTCCAAGCATATCATCCGATACTCTATGTAGATCAACTGAAACCAAGTCTATTTCCTTAAGACAAAGTGCATCCTTTGACCTGTCTCTGGTGGGGGCATTGAAATCTCCCAAGAGGATGACCTCCCCCACAACCAAGAATTGGATGAGATCCTTATACATGTTGAATTATATAGCTTTGGAAGCTATTTTCCCTATTGTAATTAACCATGAAAATAAAGTTTTAATATAGTGTCAACTTTATGTCAAGCATCAAACACATGACAAGTGTCAACCTTATGCCAAGACAACCATATGCCATGTGTCAACCTCTAAGAGGGCTGCTTAGGGCGGTTGTAGTGGCCAGCTTAGGGAGGCTGCTTAAGAGGGCTGCGTAGGGCGGTTGGAGTGGTCAGCTTAGGGTGGTGGTATGACAGTTGTTATACAACTGTCATACAATCCTAAGATAGCAGTTTAGGGCAGCCTCTAGAAGAGACAAAGGAAGTGACCTTTGGGAGCATTAGGAGGTGGCTCTTGGGAGCTTTAGGAGGTGGCTCTTGGGAACATTAGGAGGTGACTCTTGGCAGCCAAAGGAGGGCAGGTATGACAACTGTTATACAGCTGTCATACATTCATAGGGGTCTGCTTAGGGCAGCCAAACCAACCTATAAAAAGGGGCATTCACTTAACATTTATATACCTTTGTTTTGCTGGAGTCTTCTGCTGAGGCAATGCATCTATTTGCTGAAGTATTTTGCTGGTATATGACTGATATCTACTGGAATCTTCTGCTGGTATATGGCTGCTAGTTGCTGGAGTCTTCTGCTGGTATATGGCAGCTCGTTGTTGAAGTATACTGCTGATACAAGCACTCTATTCTTGCTGAAGTCTTCTGCTGTTCCTTGCTGATATAAGGCTGCTACAAATACTGTGTTAAATTTGCCATAAGTCTTCTACAGCAAGAAAGAAAGTTAGTTATCTTTTGGTGATTTTGTCAAGCTGTTACTATAAGTGTTAGTTCAACGATTTGTGAAGTTAGTAAGTGCTGAAACAGAGGTATTGTTTTAGCCCTCTGAGTCCTATATAGTTACTTTAAAGGCTTGTACTGGTATTGTACTTTGTTGAAGAATCTAAAGAGAAGTTTTGGCTGGGTTTTCTACCCCAAGAGGGTTTCCCAGGGTATACTTGTGTTCTTTCATTGATTGTCTCACTTTCAGTGATCCTCATATATGCAGATGTATTGGTATGTTCGTTGTATGCTGTAAGTTTTTTTTAAATTTACCTACATGCATCAGTTTTTCAACAATACAAGTCTAGGTATGAATCCTTGTCTACATCTCTTGCCAAGTAAATTCTGAAGACGTGGGGGGAAAATAGCAGACTGCAATGTAAATATCACAGGGAGGATAATATCCGAGGGTCTAAGTGCATTGTAAAGCGAGCCCAAGGAAGATTGGAAAGCTCCATTACAATTCCAGCACCCAACTGCAATCTCCGAGACACCACTCCCACTCCCATGGGGTTGTAATTTGATAGGCCTAGTCCACCTCGTCCAAGTAGATCCTATGGGAAGGGGAGAAGAGCCCCTGCTTAACCTGAAGGGCTGGTAGTTGATCTCCCAAGGACTCGAAGTAGAGGAAAAGAGTGGTGTTTGCATTGGACCAAGTCCTTTCTACGCCAATGTTTTGAAGGTCCAGGCTATCATGGAGAAAAGAAGCCTCATACAACTTGATCACCTAAAATCCTAGACTAGCTAAAGTGTAAGTGCACCCATACAACTTGATTGTTTAACATCTCCTCCCACCCAAAAGTCTTGGTTGGGCCTTGAGGTAGATATGATCACTTATAAAATTTGTTAACCTTACACATAAATTACACCAAGTATATCAAATACATCTTTTTTACATGCTCTTATATATATCGGTGCTAGGTGTCTTTGGTGTTGACATATAAGCAACTTGAATAGGACTGTGAATAGGTGGTGTTTATTCATGAGTGACAAAATTATATCTACTTCTGACCAAGCTGGAGCAGAAAAAACTATTGATGTCAAACCAATAATAAGTGTTTGTAGAGATAGTTGAGGAACTATGGCTTGAGTAACAAACATTGGTTGGGATGGTGATAGTAATGTTGTCTCTGGTGTCTCAATGGGCTCAGAAAACACTTGATAAATACAAGGGTCTGTCGATACAATAAATGCATAATGTTATTCAAAAAACGATAAAGTATCTTGAGCACTTTGCCTTTTTAACTGTATTTTAAGTATCAGGCCATATATCATAAATACATTATCCATAGATGTTTTTGATGATATAGATTCTCGACTGTTTGTTAAACTTCTTGAATTCTTCTATGAATAAGGTGCATCTGGCAAATTCCCAGTTCGCCCTCGACCATCAGACGCAGGAGACCTTGACAGCCTCATCGTCAGACCTCTCTCTCTCTCTTTCACTTGACAGACTTTTGAGTCGGACATACACACTTATATTTTGGATCACCATACCTTTGTCACGGTTATATACATTTTTGAGGCTACACTACTTTAGGTTTCTTTCTTTATGTTACTCTCAGCGTTATCTAGGAGCTACGTTTGCACTCCCACATTGTACTCATACTTGTTCTAATCTTCATTCCCATTGACCTACTTTTGTGGTTATTCATTGGAAATTATAAAAGTATCTTATCTTATCTCTACTTGCATCTTGATAACTGGTTATGTCCACTAATGACCTTCTTTCAAATGTTTGATTTGAAGAGGATCCCAACGAGCACTTGCTGACTTGTAGATCATACAGGAGATGGCAGTGACTGTTGAAACATTTAATATGAGAAAGCACAAATGATACAAACATTGTGATTATAGCTGAACCTGTTTTCTTCTATATGGGGATAGGATCTAGCTCTATGGCCATGAAGTCTTAAAATGTAATATGGTTCCACATGCTAGGCAGCCTTGCCGACATTACTAGAGTCAATTTTCCTTCAGTATGATTTTTTTAGTTTATTGTAGGGCTATATTTGATATCTTCCTTGTAGTTCTATGGCTACCATTATGGAGGAGTTTAATTTAATTCTGTTGATTGATATTTGTGGTATTTAAATTCGTCTAGTGCCGGAGGAATGAAATTTGACATGTATGTGTTGGGCAAATAAATATGTTTGTGTCTTTTTTGATGTGGTGTAATATATCTATTGGCTTATATTGTAGAGAGTTGTTCTCTGGCTTGATACCTTTATGTGAAATCATTCTGGACTTGTGCTGTGTTAGTTTGCTGTTATTCTTACAAATTGTTGACATGGCTCTCTGCTTTTCTTTGTTTATATCTCAATGTTTGTTCTCATGCAGCATAAAGAAAATATGAACACTGCAGTTATGGGAATTTCACACACATTAGGTGGTTTTGCATTTCTTTTTAAGCTCAGTAGCATGAGATGCAAGCTTGGATTTCTGATGATATTCTTGTTATCATGAACTTTGTGGGTTGTGAAGGTCGACTATCGGGAAAAACAATATGCACAAGGAAAAATTCCAAACACTTTCATGCGAAGAGAAGGTGCTCCCAAGGAGCGTGAGCTTTTGTGTGGCCGTGTTATTGACAGATCCATTCGTCCATTATTCCCCAAAGGATTTTATGACGATGTGCAGGTTTTTCGTAGCTTTAATTTGCTTTTATCAGTTGGGGGATCATTTTTTTTAATCTTGAAAAGGTCTTGTGTGCACTATGTTTTGCTTCATTCATTAACACTTAAATTGACAGTGTTTAGTTTACCTCTTTCTACTTTAGATAACAAGAAATGAATATATATTATAAATATATAAATTCCCATGGATAAAAAGAAACGAATAGAAATATATTAATGCCCATGATTTTAGCAATAAATATATTATAGAGTTGTTGGATGCACTCATTGTGTACCTTGCATAAACTAGATAGCCAGGTTGAATGGTTTGCGTTACAAGACAAAATGAATGTACAATCTGGGCCAGCTACATTGTTTTCAGAGATTACAAAATTAATTTTGGTGATGCACAAAATTGCCGTCAACTGCTTCAGAATTTTGTGGCTACACTGTTGAACATGTATATCGAATTTTGTTCAAGTGTTCATTGGTCAGCATCCATGCTCAAAGCTTGTGTCTTGGAGAGATTAGTCATTGCTTAATCAAGATGACTTGTCTTTGTCATTCTTCATATCTGCCACTACTCCCTCAAGTCTCTAATAGCTGGTGCAGACTCTCAACATTGAATTATACCCATTACTCACTTCAATTGGTTTCTTTGTCTCCCTATCTAAGGTTGCCTCACAATTCTTCAATTCTTCTTCGCAAGGACCCGTTTATTTTATTGAGCTCTAGTGAGAACCTGGAGTTCCTAGCCACTTTGATATTTGTCCATGTACTCTTTTTGGGAAGAACAGAATTTGTATATAAAATATTGTCTCTGACGAATAAGTTGACTTCTAAGATACAACAAGCCAAAGCCAAAGGTAAGTTGAAGAAAAAGTGTGGAAATCTCCTTCCTTTTTAGAGTCAGATCTTTCAGTGACTCTACCATCGGGAGAGAGCAGTACCCTACCTCGCTCTTTGCTCCTCGGAGGCTCTTGCTTCGGATCCCCTCTCAAGCCATCAATGCGATTGGTTCTCAGAGGTGTCTCGACTTCTCTAGTCGATGACTATTTCCCTAGAGCGCCTTCCCTCGTTCAGTTTCCCCCTTGATGCATTCCGCCATCTCTTGCCGACTAGACAGGGACTGAATCAGGCTATCAAAGAGTACATCTACAGACTGTACATTCAAGTCACTTAGACCTTGCCTTCGACAAGTTGGGGTCGAAGATGTCGTTTTATCTAGAGCACGTTTTGGAGTCGCGTGATGGCATCATCATCTGTTCCCCCTATACACGCAGGCATTGGATGCACTCACTTAGGATCCCTTTGTGACAACTCAGGGTTGGATCTCATCGACTTCAGATTGAGATGGAGCATCATATACCACAGTCTGATAGGATCTTCCTGGTGTGCTACTTAGAGGAGCCAAAGACAGAGATAAACCTCATCTTTAGGTGCCCCATTTACTATGAGATCATAGGACAATACCATTGTCTCTATAGGGACTTTGGGGGCTCACTCTCTACTTTCTCTCGGTACCAGGATCATAGATGTCTAGTCCTTTATCAGGGAGATCTTCAACCACATATCTCAACTCCTGCATGCTATGCCCCGCCTTGGGATAACCAGGACGATCACCTCATACTTTCATGTTGATCCATCAAAATCGGAGCAACAAATGACGAGCAGAGTCCTAGAGTGCACCAAACAATAGATTGGTGAAACCTCGTGTCTCTCGGCCCTAGCCCGTAGTTGGATTTCTATTTCGAGCACTTCCTAGACATGAGAGATACCTTGATCATTCGACCTTGGTATACACAAACACATTGGATGCCACCTAAGGGCCTTAGCTTGAAGTTGAATTTCTATTTTGAGCACTTCCTAGACATGAGAGATACCTTGATCATCTGACCTTGATATACACACATTGGATGTTGCACTTCGTGTCCCCCTTGGGTAGTTTTGATTAGGCTCTCATAGACTTCAAGTTGAGACTGACCACCACATCTTGTGGTTCGACAAGATCTACCATCGATATTGCGTACAGGGATTGGAGACGAAGGAGCATTTCATTTTTTGATGCCCCCCCTACTATGTGATCTATGGGAGATTCCACTACTTATTCTGAGACTCAGGCGACTCCCTTTCTACTTTCTACTGCTACCTAGACTAGCAGTGCATTGCTCTCTACGTGAGGGAACCGCTCAGACACAGATCTTAGGGTCTTCACACATTGTCCTGCTTTAAAACCTTAATGTGGATCACTTTTTACTTCCAGGTTGTCCCATTAGATCGGGGCAACAAGTGGCAGGCAAATCCCTAGGGATCTTAGGACTAACTTGTCGACTCTATATCGATGGGGCCTTGATTCTTTAGTCGCCCCCTCCCCCCCCCTAACTCGGGGGCTGATTGGTCTCCATGCAACCCTTATGGAGCTACCGTCCTAGGCCAGATGTTTCACACCACAAATCTAGCAGACAACTTAGCTTGAGTCAGCCTAAGGGCAGGGCATCCCCCATTCACTGCAGCCATGATTCGATCTAGATGTTCTTCTCTACGGCCTTGGATGTTAGGGGAGCAAGGCTCAATTACTTCTGCCCCCTTTTCCCCCTTCAAAAAAAAATTATATAGCCAACCCCCCTTAGCCTCGGCCACACCTTGGAGGACATCATTTGTGAGTGCATCGACAATTTCACAGTCGTAAATACAGTGAGTGTTTGTTTTGGTCCCCATTCTCCTCGTTTGCAATCGACTCTGGCACTTCTTGACATCATCTCCTCTTGATCAATGTTGAGTGCCTTCTGCATCTTATTGTGTACGTCTACTTTCTTACACTTTTATATTAGATTTATTAACTTGTTGTTTAGTGGACAGTGTTGAGCTTAGGTCTTCTTTTGATTTTGGCATCGTTCTAGGAATTGCTCTTGCACTCCCACATTCTACTTTGAGTTTTTGGATGTACCTTTTCCTGCCAAAGACCTACTTTTGTAGTTTTTTGTTGCATTAATAAAAATATCTTATCTTCTCTTATGCTTCCACAATCCAATAACAAAAATAGAAATAACATCCAAACAATAAGAGCAATACTAGAATAGATCCAAATGAAAATGAAGTCAAAATACCCCAATCCCTAATATGAAAGCCAAGCGACTTTGAGGGGACAACCTCCAATGTCAAATATCCAAGATAAGATTTCAGAATTGATGACTAAGAATGAAGATATATTCTCTAGTTATAGACATAATTAGGTTGGGCAACTCGTAAACTATAATAAGACACATCTACATAAAATATAAAAAATTTGGATTTGGAGAATATTTTTTTGATGCTGAACTTGATCCTCTACTGCATGTACCCTGGAATTCCCCTGTAGATATGAAATGATGGAGGGTGGCAGATACCTGTAGAGTGCCTCAAACGTGTCATACAAATAATTGTATGGAAAGTAGTGTTATACCACAACTCTGCCAAGGGAAGCCATTTGAATTGTTGGGACTGTTTATTAGAAGTAAAGTAATGAAAGTATCCCTCCAGACAGTTTGTTCACAACCTCAATTTGACTATCTAATTGAGGATAATATGAAGAACTGTGAGCTAATTTTGTACCAATGGTAGCAACCTATTCCTTGCTCGAATTGCTGGTGAAAATAGGGTCTCTCTGATTGACTATGATTTTTGGATTTCCATGAAGCTTCTGAATATTCTCTATAAAGGTTGCTGCCATCATGCACCACCACTACCAAAATAACATTTTAACCCTCTGATTTAGGCAAGTCTGTGATGAAGTCCATAGATACTCTCTCCCAACTCAAACTAGGAATGGCTAAGGGCCATAGTTGTCTTGGGGACTTGACTGCCTCTGCATTCTGTTGTTGGTAGACTAAACATTCAAGCACAAATTTCTGTACATCTCCCTTCAAACCTTCCCAGAAGAAGTCTTGCTCGACCTTGTGATAAGTTTTGAGGAATCCCATGTGACCACCAATTGGAGATGCATGCATTTCGGATAAGATGTAATGTTTCATCTGTGAGTTTCGATATAGGTATAAATGAGCCTTATACCAAAGTGAGTCACTTCTCAAAGAAAACTTATTTGATTCAGTCAAATATTGGTTCTTTGGCTGGAGCAGTTGTTGGGTAGGTGGTTCATGTTGCCATTTAAGACGCGCTGCTTCCATCCAATCGGGTGATAATATAGAAACACATAAAGAAGAGCTTTATCATCTTCTTTCTTGGAAAGTACATCTGTTGCTACATTCTCTCTTCCCTTCTTGTAGAGGGTCTCATAATTATACATTAACATCTTTGTGACCCGCTTTTATAGCTCTTCAAGGGACAACCGCTGCTCTAACAAATACTTGAGGCTTTCATGATCTGTCATTACTTTGAAAGTCTACCCATGGCGCCATTGCTTAACTGTATGAAGGATGGGAAACATTCTTTTTGATATGTTGGGTGGGCTAGATTCTTTCCTTTAAACTGTTTGCTTTCAAATGCCAGTGGATGAACTTCTTGCATTGAAACTGCTCCAATTGCCTGTCCGCAGGAATCTCATTCCACTGTAAATGTCTGATTAAAGTTTGGGACGACCAAAAATGGAATAGAGGTGAGAGCCTCCTTGAGTTGTTGGAATGCCAGGGTTGTTGCATCTGACCATGCAACTGAGTTCTTCTTTAATAGGGCTGTTAGAGGTGCAACGATATGGCATAGTTTGGATGAAATGGTGATATTATACTCAACTCAATAACACAAATAGAAATAGCATCCAAACAATAAGAGCAATAATGGAATGGATCCAAATGAGAATGAAGTCAAAATACCAAGGCAGTTAATATGAAAGCCAAGCCACTTTGAGGGGCAACCTCCAATTACAAATATGGAAGAGAAGAATTCCACAATTGATGATTAAGATTGAAGATCCATTATCTATTTATAGACATAATTAGGTTGGGAAACTCCATAAACCCTAATTAGGTGACCTACATAAAATATAAAAAAAATGGAAAACTACTAGAGACTTCTTTAGGGTTAAGTGCTACATGTTGACTATTCATAAGTTATAACCCACTTATTCCTACACAGGATTAGGGCCATTGCATGGACTTATATTAAAAAACGAGGATTGTAAAGAGAACCAACATAAGCAGAATCAAGTGAAATGGGAAGGCATAAGTAGTCTACTCGTTTATTCATGATAACGGAGTTCATATGACCTGACTGTTCATTAAAAGTCTACATTTCTATAATGTTCTAACAATCACCAAAGAAATGAGCGAACACTCTGTAGCCCAACAGTTTGTATTGTATGGTGAACATGAAAGACCTCTTTAAAACTTGCAAAGAGAGTTACATAATCGAGAGATATAGCTTCAAGTACAAGACCATGTTCTTCATCCAATCAAGTGAAATCAGGTTCTCAATATCTTACGTCTGGACTTTGGCAGTGAGTAAAGTTAGTTTGTAATGCAATGGCTGGTGGTGTCTGGAATTTACAGTTCCTGTTTATTACAAGATTGGCAAAGTATTTATGCAATTGTATATTAGAATATTGAAGAATGATTGATTGATATGAATCATGATGTTACAATGAGCCTCATGACGGTATACTTATATGCATTCATTGTTCGCGAGCTGAAGGGGTGTGTCTGTCTCAATCATGTTAATCTCCATTCTACCTACCATCTTGTAGCTCCATTGCTGCATTAGCAAGTAAATATGCCTTTGGATTTAGTTCTCTGTAGATGTGGGTGAAGGTGATGGAGTGGAAAGACCTAGCGATTGGTTGCCCCCTTGAAATGCTAGCCCATAAATGGATATTGTGCAATTGCATAGTACCATTAAGTCGACCAATGATGACTTCCATGTCCCTGATTGCCTCTAGACGTTCCATTGGAATAGCCCATGCTTCTGTTAAGAGATCAGAGAGGGTATCCAACACCATATGAAGCTTATTTTTCTACCCAGTTGTGCCTGGTGGGATTGATGCCCTTAATATGTTGTGTACACTTAAGAATGTTCTCTTGATGCCCTAAAATAAGAACTTGTATCTAGCCAGCCGAATTAACAATAGAATACTGAGAGGGAGAGTGTTTACTTGTGTCTTTATCCATCACTTGGGGAGATCTGCAGGGTTTCTTTATTCTGCTATCTTGCCAAGAGATGTCCAAAAAACTTACACCCCTCTTCACTTTAGAGGAAGTGGGTTATATCATTACCCATGCATTGTAGAAATGAAAACAGACAAATTCTGTAGTAAACATAATTATAGTAAACATAGTAAATAATAATAATGATAATAAATAGTAAATAATAATAAGTAGATAATGAAAGGTCAAAGGACACACCTCTTACCTTGTGACTAGTCAATGCATATAAGTACATCGTCATGAGGCTCATTGTAATCATCATTCATCACTTTATACATTCAATATTCATATTTTTTGGTATATCCAATTGAAGTTTTAAATCAATTTTAGCCAAAGCTACATTTGGTATTAGAGCCAACTCTTGGCCAATTTCGTGGGTTAATTCCACAAATGTACTCTGTTCGTACTAATTCTACACGTAGCAACCAACCAACCATACACAACTGCCACTGATGTCGCCATACAATTTCGTAGAACAGACATCCAAATTTAAATCCCTACGTCGCCGTACAGCCTTGTTGCTATTGCAATTGCATACAACTGCCTGCATTGATCTGTCTGTACGCTACCTTCAGCTGTAATCTATCAATTTGCACAGTCGCCAACCAACCACCTCTCTGCAATTATATACGTGTATTAATTTTTTTCCAGCTGCCTTTTTCTCCTCTGTACATCTGCATTGTTGACATTTTCTGCACAGCCGTACAATATCATCATTGTGGTGAATTAAAGTTGACTAAGTCGTTACCATCAAAAGGTCATGCCCTTACAAATCACTTTTTGTTTTACTTTGGAATTTATGTAGTAAGATTAAATTCCCAACCTTTTGTACATCGGAATAAGGTAAAATTAAAGTGGTCCCCTCAAGAAGCCATCGCAGACATGGGTAACAATGATGAATTGCAAGTAGATGCCCATCATTACGAAGATGAAGTCAATAGCACCATGAAAATTCATGATAGAATTGAGAAATTGCAAAAAAGGTTAGGGAAAAAATTGACAAAAATGGGGACAAACTTGACAAGTTTATTGAAGACTCCCAAAGACGATGGTTAGAATTAATAAAGAAGGAATATATTTGTTGTGAATGATCTGATAAGAGATGGATTCCAGGACACATATGTGAGGACAAGTCCCTACGGTATTTGAAAATAGTGGATGAAAATGAATTAGGAATTTCGATCTCACCAAACGAAATCACTAGTGGGTACAGTTCAGAACCTGAAACATATCAAATCCGCCTGAAACTCAGTACTCATCAACCATAGTGCATGAAAGAGATCGGGGTATAACAAGTCAACCCAGTAGATCTAAAATCAAAATATACCGACGATTGAAAATGAAACTCTGCCACAAATATCATTAACTTTAATCTCATGCGCCCAACAAAATAGAAATAAAGAAGACATGCTTGAAATAGAAATAATTACTTGAAAGAACAAATACAACAACTGATTGCAAAATACATTCTGCCATATCTCAGAAAGGTTTATAAGATCCAGGTTCCAAGAAAAAAAGAAAGCAAGCCCACATTTCCATTGGCAACCACGACCTGGAAATCACAACCTAAGACACTAAAGCTCAAAGGAATCATAAAAAATAGAAACATAACAATACTGGTAGATTATGGTAGTAGTAGTACTAATAAATTGTATAGACATCAATGTCGCTAAACAGCTGAACCTTTTTGTGTACCCCACCAAGGACCTTACTGTTACAGTTGCTGATGGACAAAAGGTCAAAGAAGTAGGAAGATGTCATAGTCTCAGTTCAAGTACAAGAAATGGAACTACAAACAGAACTCTATCCTCTACCTCTCAGAGAGATGGATATGGTGCTAGGTGAGGAATGGTTGATGCAGTTGGGCACTTATACCACAAACCTTGAAGAACAATTCATGGAGTTTAAATGGCAAGGTCAACATTATAAATTATATGGCGTTGAAGGTTCCACTCAAGAAGAATGAATTACAACTAATGAAAAACATGCAAGAGGCACATACAAACATACAACAACAGAAGTCAGGAAAATATGTTAACAAGAAGCATCGAGGTTTTACATTAAATAACCAGGTCAAAAGACTTTAGAATATGATGCAAACAATACAAAGGACCCTCACCAACAATCAAAGCAGGAGCAAGTCAAGCCCTTACAACCAGACAAAGACAAAGACAAAGACGATGCCGCCAAGGAAACATGCTCAGCTAGAGAGAATCCAATTTATTATGATTTGAGGACAAAGCATTCCTTAAGGGGGTGGCAATGTAATAAACATAATTATAGTAAACATAATAAGTAATAATAATGATAATAAACAGTAAATAATAATAAGTAGATAAATAAAGGTCAAAGGACACACCTCTTACCTCGTGACCAGTCAATGCATATAAATACGCCGTCACGAGGCTCATTGTAATCATCATTCATCAATTTATACATTCAATATTTATAATTCTTGGTATATCCAATTGAAATTTTGAATAAATTTTAGCGTCCACTACAAATTCAGCAAAAGAGCTTTCTAATAATGAGTATTTTACACATGATAGGGATGTATTATGCCAATTTCACATGTTTTACCTAGTTCTTTCAAACATTCATAAGTTTGGCAGTTCTTTATAAACAAGTTTCTCTATGCATTCTTGATAAACCTAGTCTTGATTTTCAAATAGTAACCAAAGCTAAAAATGTTTTGGTTTCTTTATTCCTTTATAATATTTTTTCCTTGGCAAAACATAAATTTCATTGTCCACTAGTATGCAACCTTAAGTTAACTTATTTTAGTAAAATTATTCCCGGGATTTGATATTGGAGTTATTTATATGAATGAGTCAACTATTTGAAGTCCATGTTAAGGAGGAAGCTAAAACAGATGAAAAGGATCTAAAAGTGCAAACATGACCAAGCCTTTATGTGCAACAAAATTTGGTTCTGACAGCTTTTGCCTTGTCCCTTATTTGTAGTAGCTAATTTTTTCTTTGGCAGGTAATAGCTAATGTTCTTTCTTCTGATGGTGAGCAAGACCCTGATGTAATGGCTGCCACTGCTGCATCTGCTGCATTAACAATATCAGATATTCCATGGGATGGCCCTATAGGGGTGGTGCGTGTTGGAAGAATAGATGGGAAATTTGTTGTCAATCCTGATATGGATGAGGTATCTGTTGTTTCATTGGAATCATCTGTGTTGTGCTTTTGATATATGCTAAGGAAGCAGTACAAATGATTCAGAGTTTCAGATCACTTTTACTATGTGTTGTTTATAAAGTTCTATATGTGGTGTTAATATTCAGTATTCAAGGAGTCCTTTCCTTTCTTACAATGGTCTTAGGAGTTGAGCTTAAATAACTAAAGCAGTTACGCTTTAAATTTTTTGGGATTGGAGCCTCATGACTCCTATTTTAACTTCATAAGAGTTGGTTTTTCTTATGCAAAGTGCAACCACTGGTTATATCTATGAAGGTGGTGGTTCCATTCTCATAGAGTCATACTAGAACTGAATTGCAATGGTGGATGTATCTGATTGAGGAACCTGGCAATGCATATTGTTGTTCTATTAGTATTTGGCTGATGGATAACAATAAAATAAATTAGCTTTTGAAGAGTGGTTTGCTAACTTATTTTTTGATACAATATTGAATAATATAAAGCAAAGTAAAATAATCAGATAAACACACTCAGCTATGTTTACTTCTTGTTTATTATATGCAGGAAAGGGCATGGTTGAAATATTTGTAAAGATATGATAGTATCTAGAATTAATATTGATATAGATGTTGTGCTTTGGGGTCAAAGTGTTTACACTGGAATTTTGGGTTGATGTTCTTTTAACTAAGTTTATGATTATTTGCCTTATTTTGCAGCTAAGCTTAAGTGACCTCAATCTTATTTACTCTTGTACTCGTGATAAGACACTTATGATAGAAACACAGGCTCGTGAAATTTCAAACACAGATTTGATAGATGCATTACATCTTGCACACAGGGAGGTAAGATGCCAATGAATTTATGAAATTGCATTTTTTGTTTGTATATTGATTAGTAATATTTTATCTAATTAATATCATTGCATGTTAGTCAGGCAATCAAACTGATTGAGCCTCAATTAAAACTAGCAGCAAAAGTACAGAATCAGAAAAAACAATTTAAGCTTTACACAATTTCTGATCGAACATTGGAGAGGGTTGAGAGCTTGGCTCGAAGTTCCATTGAAACAGTCTTTGCCGATCCGACCTATGGCAAGGTATTCATGTTTGTTATCAATTGTAATTATAAAGTTTGCATTTAATTTTTTGGTATTCCCAACTTACTGTTGCTGAAATTATCCGTTCGAAAATAGGGTTTATTTTCAATGCCTTAATAGGGTTTAGTTGATTTATTGTCCATAATAGGGTTTATTTGCAATGCCTTATTATTTTTATTTTTCTATTGTACTACCTTGGCTCTGGGGCCATTTTCAATCAAGTTAATGATTATTGAAGGGTGAAAATTTCATATCAATGCGGCATTTCTTACACAATATTAACCTGGCATTTTATGTAACATTCTATTCACATGTCCTTTCTGTGTAAGAACTCAACTGTCTGAAGCTGTGAATGTAATATGATCTTTTTTTTAACACAAAAAAAGTTTTATATTAAAAGTTTCCACCTGTGCAAGTGGTCTTTACATAGCAAGATGTCATGTCCCCCCTCTTTTTACCTCGCTGGAGGGAGGGCATAATAGTCTAGGGGGGGCTCCCCATAGGCTATAGCCCCAAAGAAAGGGAGCCGTGGGGTTGACTCAAGTCACAAAAAGAGGGCAACGTTTGGTTTAAGGGTGACCGTTGGGAAAAAGGGATAAAGTGACCTTAAATTAAGGGACAAGTCACCTAAAAGAAGGGAGTCAAGCAAGGTGCACAAGTTATATAAGGAGGAAGGGAGGCACATTTGAAAGGAGCTAAGAATCGTTGGAGCATCTCTTTTTGGTCTTTGGAGGCGGTTGCTTCAGATCTTTGGAGGGTTTGTGAAACCCTTGTATTCTGTTGAGTTTTTGTTAGAATTGTTGATTTTTCTGTGTTTTCTCACTTCTGCAATTTATCCCAATCCCGGTTTCAATCACTCCTTATCACTCCAAATGTTTAATGCCCTTTCCCAACATTAATGAAATTTGCAGACATTAATATGCATTAAATATTTAAAGTGAAATTTGACTGAAACACATGAAATAAATAATCTTTTCAATGGCTGTCTTAAAACTCAGAAATAATAACAGCAAGCACACATTTAATGACACAATGATATTTGGTCAAATGACCCTGGAAAAACCCCAGTGTGGGGAAAACCAGTGAGAGAGAGGAGTTCTTCTTATTTCTTCAATTTCTGAAATTACATATCAGCAAAAATAAAACCAACAGATTTAACTTATCTCTTCCTGGAATTCCGTGCTTGAATTTGACTGGAAGAAACCACAAATCAGCACCCTCGATTTCTGTGCCCAGACAGCCGTACGGTACGGCCTGTCTCTGCTTTAAATGCTGTACGAATTGCTTTGAAAATCGCGCCCAGAAATAACAGCAGCCGTACGGCGGGTGTACAGCCTGTACGGACGAGTTAATGTGCCCTCCTTGCCTCGATTTGCGTGCTGCTGTGTATGCTGAACAGGTACAGTAAATTCTGCCGTACCAAATCCGTACAGTACGGATTTAATAACTCTGCTGGCTGCCTCGAAATCCGTGCCCAGCTTTTGCCTTGGAAATCGTGCCACTTCTTTGCTGCAAACCCTTCTTCAGAAAAAATGGAAACTTTCTCCTTCTCTTGCTCTCTCTCAATCTCTCAATCTCTCATGGAAAGAATGAGCTCTCTTTTGGTCTTTTTCCTCCTTTAGAATCCCTAAGTGACTCTTAGGTTACCTTTTTGATCCAAGGGCTCACATTGTCCAAGATCAACGGTGAGAATTAAATGCTCCATTAAATTCACTTTATTTAATTTCACTCAC
>SNQJ01S0008238.1:162319-238936 GCA_010110895.2 Picea sitchensis
ATGACCACTATCATCTTCTTCATTCACATGTCTATTCCCAAAGTTCAACACCATGAGAACCAAAAATGCAAGGAAAAACCACAAGAAAATCATTTTCTTCAAGTTTTAGATGAACAACCTGCAATAGAATGAGGAGGAAGGGGCAATTGGAAAATGTAGGAGAAGACAAAAATACAATAATAAACAAGACATTTTGTGAACAATATTCAAAATTTCAACAACAATACACATTGGGCATACCTATTTTGATGAATCTCGAATGATTTGCAAGTAGATGGAACCCCTTGTTGTCTCCTCCAAGCCCTCACAAATCCTCTTCAAGCTCTCCAACTTTGCTCCAACACCAAGAGCTCCTTCCCTCTCCACTCAAACTCAAAGATGAAACAATGAGGAAGAAGAGGGAGAGATTGTGCTTTATCTCCCCTCTCTAACCCTAAAAATGCCTTAGGGCCCACCCACAAAGCCAAAAAAAAAAACAAAAAAACAAAAATATGAACTTTTTCGAGCCAAAAATCAGGGAGCGCCCACGTGGGTTCGGGAGTGCGGTTCTGGGAGGGTCGAGAGCGGGTCCTGTAGCTTCGGGAGCGGAGCGGGAGCGTGGCGCTTCGGCAAAGGGCAGGGAGTGTCCGGGACAGGTCGGGAGCGTGGGGGGAGCACGGTTCTGGGACGCTCCAGCTCGGAGCGCGGTTCGGGGGTCCGGACTGGGGGGGGACGCTTCGGCAACCTTGCCCCAGTCATCTACAGAAATCTCAGACTGTGGAAGGAACATGGCATCATAACCAGGTTCATATGATTTACTGTAGGGATTAAATTAATTGGCAGCTGCTGTAGCAGCCTTTAGACTAGTGTGGAATCTTGTAGCTGCTTGCAGCCATTAGGATCAGTATATTGGAACTGTGGGAATCCTGTTCTGTTGTGATTTGTGGCTCCAATTCTTAATAAGGATGCCAATGATTGTCTCTGTATTTTCTGCATAATGCATTAAATGTGTGTGATAATGTGACTGTCTTTAATGTATGCAATTGGATGGTGATCACGTAGCAGTAATACACAAGTGTTTGACAAATTCACACAAAGAAGAAACAGAAAATTCTTGACAGAAACCCTAATATTCCAGTCAGCCTAGTAAGGAACACTAACATGACTCTGGTTTACTAAATATCTTATGTCTAAATATGGTCCAAAAAATAATCAGAGGGTTGGCATGCCACTTTCAAGCTTTTTAACAGTATTACTATCATTACTAACCGACTATATGACTTAGTCTAAATGTAAAAAAATAGCTGGCAGATACTGGTCCAGCCTTACTTGATTTGTACGTATGATGAGAGGGGTCCCCCCGGAGTGAGGTTGGTGTCGTTGGAGAGGATTTCTTTCGAAATGCCATAACCCCCATGAATTTGCCTAGTATCTGTGCCATCTAGGCCTTGGCCGATTGAAATTCACTGTAGTCTGTTGTTAATCAGCAGAGTCTTATTCTTGACATGGTTATTTAGTTCCAGAATCTCTTTGCTGGAGGGCAGTGAATTATCCTTGACCATCTTTCCCAGAACTTCAAATTTGAAATCTAAATTGTTGAGTACTAACAATACCTGGAGAACCTTATTCTGCATATCGTCTGGGCCATCTTTGACCATGTCTTTAATCTCGGCAGTAATCTTGGCAGATGGTTTCTCTACAGTTTCCAATCTTGGTACAATGTGGCCTTACATAATTTGGTTTTCTTCCTTAAGTTGGTCCAGGATATGCCTGGCAGAGTCTGTAGTCTCCCTCTGTGAATCTGTGATGTTGATTCCATTGCTCTTCTCATTCTCAATTGCCGCTCAGACAGTGGAGGAATGATTTCAGGGAATGTTGGTTCTTGGGAATATGAACTGTACCGTTCTCCTATGCCAATCTGGAGAATTTATGAGATCCAAGGCAAGTGCGTATGTTAGTCAGAAAATTTTTGTTTCAAGGTTTGTCAGACTTGATCTGGCATATATGCTGTCAAGTCTATCATTTAATTAGATACTACCTTCCCTCATTCTTTAATTTGAGTTAGGCAGAAGGGGTGGTATGTTTGAGCCGTAGGGAGCATGTGCTATGATGTTTTGTAATTTTTCCATCCTGCTGCTTCCTCAAGTTCCTCCTGAACTTTCCATGTTTTAATGCCCTTCTTTTTATTCACTGCTATGTTAGCAAAGCTAGTCTGCCACATTATTGGCTCTTCTAATTTCTAATGTGTCTGTAGGACACATTCCTTTTGGCTGTTGCTTTGCCAATCGAAGCAGATTTGCTTCGAAGGAACTGTTGTGAAGAGTTGCCTATTTTTCCATGAAGTCAATGACTATCATGGAGTCTCCTTCTGTTTCAATATTCTGGTATCCCTTATTGATGCAGATTTTAATGCCTTTAGTTAGGGCCTCAACTTCTGCTTGGTTGTTTGTTGTTTCTCCGAGGAACTTATAGTAACTTCTTAGGAATCTGTCATCCTTATCTGTGATTACTCCTGCACGTCCTGTGGGGCTCGGATTGCCTTGGGTTTCTATATTGAGGTTTAGTTTGCCCTTTATTTTCTGTCCTTAACTGGGGGTAAATTGTAATGTGATCTGATTGACATGTCATTTAGTATTTCGGTGTGTGCACGTAACTGGTCAATGCAACTGGCTATTATATTTTATTCTTTTTAGATTTATATCATTAAACATGTTCTAGTCCATTCTCAATTTTTATTCGCTGTTGTTTTGCAGTTTGAACGAGGAAAAGCTTTGAATAAAATCTCTGATGATGTCAAAAGGATTTTAGAAGAAGAAGGTGATGAAGAAAGTTTGAAAGTTCTGCCAAAGGCGGTTGACACTGTTAGAAAAAAGGTGACATTCTGAGCTTCATGTTGCAGGATTAGGTTTCATTATCACCTTTTGTACCTCTGAATATAGTATGCAGCTTTACATCAACTCATAGGACAGGCAGATTTAAATTATTCCTGTCTTTTAGTTTCAGATTCATCTTTCTGCTGAAAGCGACTAAGATTTATTTCATCCAAATAATAAAGGAAAACAAAATGAATGTCATTTATTGAAGTTCTCATGATGGTCCTTATTTCGTTATTGGCACTCGCACAGGATGTTGTTGCTTGCTGTACTTGTGAGACCCATTGACCTAGTCTTTGTTGGCCATTCATGGACATTAATAAAATTATCTTATCTTATCTGCCAAGTATAAAGAGCCAAGACACAACATTCCAATACAAGATCCTTCGATATGCCGTTAAGGAGGTCGGAGCCTCAAATGAGGTTTAGGTGGTTGGAGATGCAACGCTTGCCATTCTGCAGGATGTATGGTGTAGAACCATTTTTTCCATTTGTTTTGGACTGCAATGTACAGTTCATGCATCGAATAATTCATTAAGAGATATGAGGAAGATTTATTCGATTTTCGAAAGAATTATGTAGCTGGGTCTATGCAAATGTATATTTTCAATCACTGTACATCTCGTGCCATATATAGGTCACATGCATGGTTGGAGTTGCTTAAACCAATAAAAATGATGTATTCTGCTTACTTGAATTGAATGCATATTTTACTGTAAATAATCAATACACACCTCATTTATTTGTATTAATTTGGGAGATGAAATGAATCAATACCAGAAGAGGAAGAAAAACAGAAAAAGAACATGTGCTTGATGGGCAATGTTGGGATGACCCAGAATATGTGATATCCTTCACACAACCTGTTGCCTTTTAGATATTCAAGACACTGATTCCCTTCATTGGGAGAAGATTATGAAACAATGAACAACATTATAGGGAACTAAAACGCAATTGAAAGATCTAAACGTCCCAGCAGAGAACTTTATTACAAGACCAATGTTATTCGTCACAAGAGGTTTTGACTCTCCTTTGCATATTGAAGCCTATATTTTGAATCCTTAGTGGTATGAAGACAGGCTTGGAAGTGTCCCACCTATAGATCATGTAGAGCTAAAACAAGGATTTGTTGAAGCTTTGTCAAAGATATACCCTCCATGCGTGGCCATTCTGATTAGAGCACAGTTTCTTTCCTTTGTTTTGAGGAATGATTTTGGGTAAAATCTGGCATAGCAGGATAGAGCAACAATGGCCCAATTGTTGATTTTTATAACCCAGCACACAGAGGTTAATTCCAATAATCTACTTAAACTAGAAATTTATACTTGTTGTTATAAATTTCAGAATTATGCATGCAACCTACAGCTGAGTTATTTAACAGAAAATAGACAGCAGAAGCACACAGTAAACCAAGCACATAAATGGACAAACACGAGAAGTTACCCTGGAATCCCCAATGTGGGGAAAACCAGCTAAGGAGGTGCTTTATTGGCTTCAGAGGAATGACAGAGGTGCTTTATTGGCTTCAGAGGAATGACAAGTTACTGCAGAAAATACAATTTTCTTACAGCAAAAAATCAGCTGACTTTACAGCAGTACAGCCCAGCCAAGATGAGGCTGTATGGCCCAGCAGAGTACGGCCTGTATGGCCTGTACGACCTCCTTCTTGGCCCGTCTTCTGCTCAGAAATTCAGCCAGCAAGGCTCCTAAATTTCGGCCTCAGCTGCTGATGTAGTTCGGCCTGATTTGGCCTTCTGCTTCTCTGCTGTACAACCTCTGATACAGTCCCTCTCCTTCCTGAAATAGGCTTGTTGTACGGCTTCCTCTTCCCTGAAGATTTGGCCCAGCCAAAGCACCCTCTTTCAGCTCTGCTCTTGCCGTATTCCTCAGCCAACAATTGCCTCAGCCTAGCACCCTCCTTCAGCTCACATGCTCAACTTCACAAATGAGGAATGTGTCTCCTTCACACCTCAGCTCCTTCCTTTATCCTTCCATCAACCTCCGTCCTGCCTTGAGATGTGTGCCCAACCTGGCCTTCAATGGCTCAGATTGAGGCACCTTTTTTGGGCTGGACCCCACACTCCACTAAGTGGTGCGCCCCCCTTAGACTTGGTCCCACAAGGCACTCACTAGTTCATGAGGTGTGCCCCACATTCCACTCAAAAGATAAAAATTGCTGATTAGCCTAAGTTAGACTTAGGCTAAGATAAKAAGGCTGATCCAGAATGTTTTACGTGTCCATCAACTAGCCTAGGACACATAGGCATAGCTGRGACACCTATCGAGCTTAAAAACTAACACTCCCTCTTAGTGAGGGAGGTGTCTCCACCTGGATCAATCTCCGATCCCATCAAATCTGCTGTTGCTGTAGTTTCTCCCTCTGAATTGGAAGACATCTCTGCTACCTCTGTTGCACTCTAATTTGATCTTCTGCTCTGCTCATCCATCAGTGTCAGGTCATACCAGCTGACAGTCTTGGATGAAGCCTCTCATCCACTAGACTCAGCCAATGACACGAATTTCTGATCCATGATCACCTTGGACCCAACTACAGGCTGTCCCAACACCCTGTACATCATGCCTTTCCTGATGCCAAGCCTCACTGCTGCATCCAAGGACGCTCCCTCTGACCGTATGAGCACCTATCCATCCTCGAACATCACTGCATACCCTTTATCCTCCAGAGATGACACAGAGAGAAAATTAACCCTCTGCTCTCGTACAAACATCACCTTATCCACCTCCAGAGAACCACCCGACTCTAGCTGGAATCTGACGCATCCAATCCCCTTCACTGCATGCCTGGTGCGTGCCCCACTCTTCACATGGTAGTCTGAGCTCGTCTCTGAAACACTAAGGAACATAGACCTCATTCCTGTCATATGGCGAGATGATCCACTGTCCACAAACCATGCCCCACTGTCCAACTCAACCAATCTGCTGCTGCTCGAAAGAGAGGCAACCAGAGAAAATTCATCCTCGAATTTCTCTGCAAACTTATCTATCTTAGTAGATGCTGAGGTTGCCATTTCTGCCTCCTCGTCCTCCTTCTTCTTCTTCTTGTTGGGACATTGGCTGACATAGTGGCCAGTCTTGTGACATGCAAAGCATTTCACATTGTCCATGTCTCTGAAACCTCCCGCTCCACTACTCCTCTTTGCATGAAGAGCCACATTCTCGTCCTCCTCACTCTTTGGCTGGCTAGCCTGAGTGGTATCAACTCTCAGCTCCTCCTGGGTGAAGTGATCCCATAACCTCTCCCAATTAGGGAATTTCTCCTGAGCCACCACTCCAAAAAACAAATACTTCCCACTGCTTGGTGAAGCCATTCAAGGCTGTCCTCATCAACTCAGTTTCGTCCACGGCCTCTCCGACAGCTGCCAGTTCATCTCTGATCTAAGTGAACTTTGTGAGTAAGTGACCACCGACTCTCCCTTGGCCATCTTCATGCTTCTCAGCTTCTCTCTGAGCAACATATTCTTTGCTCTGGTTATCAGACTGGTACAACTTCACTAGGGCCTCCCACATGTCCTTTGCTGTCTTCTTGCCAGACAAATGAGGAATGATGTGGTCTTTGACTCCATCCACAATTATCCTGCTGGCCTTGACATCTTTCTTGTTGTGAGCTGCTAGCTGTACTAGATCAGCTGGGGTTGCCACTTTTCCTTCAACAATTTCCAACGGTCCATTCTCCTCCAACACCAAGCCAATATGCTCCCTCCAGGGACAGAAATTTGAGGCACCCTTCAGCCTATCCTCAAACCTTAAGCTTGCACTGGCCATTTGAGTCTGCTGCTCTGTTTACCACACACTTTCTGGTCACACGTCCCCCTTTGCTGATTCACTCCCTGGTCTGCACAGCAAAATCAACTTGGCTTCTTCCTGTATTAAGAGGCTGAGCTCTGATACCATGTTGATTTTTATAGCCTAGCACTCAGAGGTTAATGCCAATAATTTACTTAAACCAGAAATTTATACTTGCTGTTATAAATTTCAGAATTATGCATGCAACCTACAACTGAGTTATTTAACAGAAAATAGACAGCAGAAACATACAGTAAACCAAGCACATAAATGGACAAACACCAGAAGTTACCTTGGAAATCCCAATGTGGGGATAACCAGCTAAGGAGGTGCTTTATTGGCTTCAGAGGAATGACAAGTTACAGCAGAAAATACAATTTTCTTACAACAGAAAATCAACTGATTTTACAGCAGTATGGCCCAGCCAAGATGAGGCTGTACGGCCCTATATTGTATGGCCTATATGGCCTCCTTCTTGGCCCATCTTCTGCTCAGAAATTTGGTCAACAAGCCCCCTGAATTTCGACCTCAGCTGCTGATGTAGTTTGGCCTGATTTGGCCCTCTGCTTCTTAGCTATACGGCCTCTGATGCGGCCCCTCTCCTTGCTGAAATGAGCTTGCTGTATGGCCTCCTCTTCCCTGGAGATTTGGCCCAGCCAAAGCACCCTCCTTCAACTCTGCTCTTGCCCTATTCCTCAGCCAACAATTGCCTCAGCCTAGCACCCTCCTTCAGCTCACTTGCTCAACTTCACAAATGAGGAATGTGTCTCCTTCACACCCTCAGTCCCTTCCTTTATCGTTCCATCAGCCTCCCTGTTGCCTCGAGATGTGTGCCCAACCTAGCCTTCAATGGCTCAGATTGAGGTGCCTCCTTTGTGCTGGACCTCACACTCCACTAAGTGGTGTGCCCCCCTTAGACAAGGGTCCCACAAGGCACTCACTAGCTCATGTGGTGCGTCCCACTCATCCTGGGCCCCACATTCCACTCAAAAGAAAAATATTGCTGATTAGCCTAAGTTAGACTTAGGCTAAGATAATAAGGTTCATTCGGGGTGTTTTTTGTGTTCATCAGTTAGCCTAGGACACATAGGCATAGCTGAGAGCCTGAGACACCTATCGAGCTAAAAAAACTAACACCAATCACACCCTATTTGTTGGTAGATGATGCATGGAGATTGGGATGTAGAGATTCAACATTTCCCTATTTAATTGTTCTTCGAGGTTGCTAGCTCTGCTGCATGGGAAATGAATTGGAACACCTATTCCTTGTTCAACCAGTGAAAAGTAATTAGCTAGGTAAAGAGGGCATAAAATTTGGTTTACATATACAGCAGATTACGACTACTGCTATGAAAGAAACCAACTTATTTGCAAGGTCCAACAGTTCATTGGGTGTTGATGTAGAGGATGCATGACAACTTCATGAGGAGGATGTGGTTGTGCAAAACAGAAATAGAGTCTGCTTGTTTGACATCGTCAGCCTATCAATAGAGGAGAAAGTGCATGATAGTGATGATGATCTAGATTTTGCTGCACCACCTGTGAGTGGCCATGCAGTTGATGATCAATTCATGATATTGTCATTAGGGATTTTGATATTTATGATTTTATTGCCAGAATCCACAAATAATTGGTATGAATGATGAATGTTGAATATTGAGTACAACTTTTAATTTGGCAATGAAATCTTTTGTATCTATGCATTAGATTCAAATGATAATTGTATTCTAAGTTTTATTGTTTTATGTTTGAATGAAATTAAGAATTTTTCAATTTAATAAATAGATGATAGATTTTACTTCAAAATTTTCGTCCCATTTCCAGAAAATGTTTCCTGGCATTTGAGGTTTCCTAAGAAGTCCACCCCAGTTTTCCTGTCCTTACATGCTTGACATATGCTGTTTCAGGGTTCCTGTTCTCACTACTTGGGGATATATAACTCAATAGGATTTTCACAGTGGATGAAATGATGGCCTGCTCAATGGGAACATACATATTCTTCGGGGGCATATAACACATTAAGCTTTTCAGTGGATGAAACACTGGCCTGCTGAATAGGAGCATAAATGTTCTAAAATCTTAGACATATCAATTATAATTATAAAAATTCACTGGAATTTGTAAATTATATTTCTGATACCATGAAGGGAGTTTGTTTACTATATCCATTCTAAAATACTTATATGATGTCTCAAAGTGGTGGCAAAGACAACTCAACTGCAATAGAGATGATGTGATGCCTAAAATATCGGGAAGCAGTAGGCTGCAGATGTTGCACAACTTAACCAGGATGGGTATAAGATCAGCCATTTGTCAAGTCATCTAAAACTATAAGTCACATAGGAGGCTGCTGATGATTTTTCTGGTATTGGTGTGTGATCTAGTAGAGACATGTGTGTACCTATATATGTATTGAATGCACAAGTGTGTGCCTATATATATACACATACACAGTGACACACATGTAAAGTTCTCCCACTCGCCTTTATAAGATAAAAAAGTGTCCAAACCACAATATATTTGAGGTGCAATTGGATTACTAGTTCTGTAACTTAGGAAAAATGCTACTAGCAATGGTTTCATCTACCTGCACACCTTGGGTAATGGCATGTGAGGCACACCTTGGAGAACTTTCTGGGTCATCAGGATCAATGGGTTTGAGTAGTGAGATCCTTTTTTCTAATGCACCTCCCAAGGCATGGTAGGATATCTAATAAGAAATAAGGAGGTGTCTTAGTATTGAAGAAATGTTCCTTCCGAAGACGTCTAATCTGATCTTTGCTTTTTTCATGGTTTCTGCAATTGGTGATGAGTTCAACTCCAGTGTATCAGTTATCTGTGACAATAGTTGTCATAGGGGACAGTTTGTCTCTCTTAAAAGCCAAAGAAATTTTTTGTTTTGAAATACCTATGCCTAATTAACACTTGAATTGTACACTTGCATGTAAAATTTAGTCCATTGATCAAAATTAAATGTTGATTGTAGTTGTACTAGCTATCTGATAATCATTCCTTATAATATAATTCTGTTAATAGTTTATTGACAACCAATAATTCTTAAAATGTCTGATTTGCCTTCATTACTGTTACAATACACAAATTAATCGATGATACTCTCAGGCTGTTCGAGAAAGAATATTTGAGAAGGGACTTAGAGTGGATGGAAGATCCTTAAATGAAGTTAGA
This sequence comes from Picea sitchensis, assembly GCA_010110895.2. Lineage (NCBI taxonomy): Eukaryota > Viridiplantae > Streptophyta > Pinopsida > Pinales > Pinaceae > Picea > Picea sitchensis. Next base: position 172,162 of record SNQJ01S0008238.1, read on the forward strand.
CCTCTATATTGTGAAGCTGGAACTTTCCCTGCATTGCATGGGTCTTCAATTTTTTCGCGAGGGAACACTCAGGTGAAGCATTTATAATTCCTCCACTTGGTTTGGTTTCCCATTGCTAAGTGTTACATATAATTTATAGCTGTCCTGACATCTGAAAGCTTGTAAGGATGGCAGGTTATGTGCACTGTGACGCTTGGTGCTCCTTCAGAGGCACAACGTTTAGATGCCTTAGTTGGTCCACCGACAAAACGATTTATGGTTCATTATAGCTTTCCACCATTTTCAATCAATGAAGTTGGTAAACAAGGTGGCCTGAACAGACGTGAAGTAGGACATGGTAATGTCATTGCTTCTGTATTCAAAAGGATGACATTTTTCTTTGACTACAATGTTCTCTTGATTTGTGCAAAAGTATGGCTTTATTGTAATATCAAATTTGCCATCATCTCACATCACTTAGGAGGCACAAAATTATTCTTCTGAGATCTAGATTGGGCTATTTATTTCCTTCTTTTGGATTTATGGTTTCTTGTTTTTAGGACAATGTTGAACATGGAATACTGTTATTTGATCAGGTTAATATGACTTGTTCCTTATGTTCTTTTATTTCCAATATGGTTGGTTTGTCTATAGTCTAGCATATTTGCAGTCTGCATGCCTGGGTGATACGGTGAAAGCACACTGCTGCAGAAGATTATTTGTTTTAGAATGAACTTGTCACTTGTGGATGTTCATCTTTGATGCACGTTGTGAAATATTTACTTGAACCTTGTATTAGCAATTGTGTTTTGTTATATATTGGTTCTTTTTGCTGCCAATGCCTACAGGGACACTTGCAGAGAAGGCTTTGCTTGCTCTTTTACCACCAGAAGACGAGTTTCCATACATTGTTCGTCTGAACTCCGAGGTCATGGCTTCAGATGGATCTACTTCAATGGCAACTGTTTGTGGAGGTACTTTCAATGTTTTCTCTTTTTCTGATTCTTTATGCGTTTTGAAGAAATTGAACTCACTCCTTTATTGCCTGTTGGATTTTCTGTTTGGAGCTACAAATTAGCGTTTCGTCTTACGATTACATTACCTACCTCTGCCCAAGTATTGCCTGGAACTGCTCTGCATTTCCAAAAATATAATATTTTCTTGTGGTTGTATCTGTTTGGTAGTGTGGTGCATGTACATTACAAAACATACTGCTATAAAGCTATTGGAATTTAACCATAATATATAGCCCCATATATCTTGTCATTGCTAATACAATATGTAATTGATATTTATCTTTTTTTTTTCTGTGAAATACATATCCTGGGGAAACCCACAGGGCACTTCTCCCCATTTCGAGGATAGTGCCCAGGGTAAACTGGATTCTGCAGAAGCTCGAGGCTTTGTCAATACAGGGCTCAAGGCCGTTACAGCAATATACTCGTTAAAAGCTCAACATATCACTTGCAGGAATTGAACCTGGGTGGAGAGGATAACACTCCTCACAATCACCCGGGCTAGACCCAATCGACTAATTGATATTTATCTACGGCCATTATCTAATCATTAATTAGGTGGAGACTTATCCTCTTTTAGTGGATACTAGGTTCAATGTATCTAGTCATGATTTGAAGCTTCTAGAGAAAGCAACCTCCTCTACAGATATGTATTGATTATAAGATGAAGGTATATTTTAAATTAGTCTTCTATTGTCCTCATATTGAGGAGATATGGAAGGGGAAGACAAAGGTATATCTTAAATTAGTCTTCTATTGTTCTTGTATTGAGGAGATATCGAATTTACCCTTCTGTAAGGATGCTAGTATGGTGGAGCCCTCCCTGAAGGGTATTTGGATTGAACAGAATTTTGGAGCATGTTCAAGCATTTGCTTGGGTATATGGGTTGTGATCTGTTCATTTCTATTGTTCAAGAATATTTCTTGTTACATATTTTTGTATTTCTTAAGCTTGGATGTAAAAGTAATGTAGCTCCCATAAGGTTCACTACAAATGGTGTTTTTGCTTCAGTGGGTTCTGCTCTTGCTTTGCAACTACGATCTTTAGATCTATAGTGAAAATGCAGAGACATGATTTGTGGGAGCTATATCTCCCTCAAAACAAACCAAAATATTTTAAAATTTTGTGGGTTCAAAGATGTATTAGGGAGGAATCTACAATTAAAATTTTAGTGCATTTGGCTTTGTTGTGAGGCCTTGAAAGGCCCTATTAGGCAGGGCATTGAGGGTAAATACTTTGTTGCATGCTTTTAAAGGTTCTATCTGCTGGCTTAGGAGGACATATACACATTTCCACAATGCACAACTCTGGATTGCCCTCATCACGTTTCTCTGTGTAGATCTGCTGGACACCATGGACCATTCTATGTCAGACCATTTGGTCTCCAGATTAAAGTCGGGAGGAGGAGCACTCGATAATTCATTTGGCTTCTTCACTTTCCAAACGAAATGAAGCTTAGAGACAATATTGAGTATTATACTCAATGCCGATGCTGTAAGATCGCTCCCCACCATAGTAGAGCCTGAACGGGCCATTCATGAAAGAAAATAAGGCATGACCACACACATCATAAGTCTTCCGCTATCAATCACCAGTTGATTTTTAACCAAAATGAACAACACCTCTTTTATTTTGTAGCTGCTTCCTGAATATACATTGATATGCGAATAATCAGTATTAGAGAGCAATTGGATAATAAAGGCGCTGAGAACAAGAGCATGTCCTGGAATCCATATAGCCCTCCTCTTCCACGCCTTCCACACATCCCATAAGAGCAAAGAAATTACTGGAACTAACCAAATGCACCCGGCCACCAGATCTTCTGTTCTGGGAAGAATTATAACGTGCACTTCGTTTTCCATATTTATTACACCCAAGGCGTTTCTTCGACGAGGGTGTATCCATTGTACTTTGAAGATACGACGATGGGATTTTTGTTTCTGAGTCCATATTTACAGTTGGTGGCTTCAAATTTTGGGCATGGAGCCAACTTTGCAGCGGCAGGTGCCGCTGCTCATGACACCGATTCCTTCATTGCTCCCATCTCTCTCACTATTCAGATCAATCCCACCGAATCCAAACGCAAGCTATCTCTCTTATTTTCCTAGGCCCTCCTGTGAGGGAGTTAGGCCTGGTCCCGCTCTGATACCATGCTGATTTTTCAAGAGAGATGATATTGTATATATATATTATCTCTCTTGAAGGAGGGGAAACAAGGGAATGAAATGATGATGGACCAATGTCTATCAATCTAAGGGGCTAATGGAGTCATGAGAACATTGTAGAATGAGTGGACTGATTTTTCACCATCAACTACTTTGAAGGTCGGCTATGAGGTAGAGAGACTAATTTGACATCGTCCACCTACTAAGATGAAATATCTAGTTTGATACCTTCATCAATCAATTGTGTACCCAAGGTAGAATTAACTTGTTTTATATATTAAACCTTAAGGTGCTTACTGGAAATTATGATGTAGAAACTAATTTTGGAGCGCTTAATTTTCCACACATCAAATCAACGAAAAGGTGCTGTTTATTAGCTGAATTATTATCCAGTTGAATATTGATATGATATAAGAAAGGTAAATAAAACAGAAATAGGACAGCAAATAAGGCAAGAGGGAGAAAATCCACACACAGCTTATTCATAGATGAGTAGTGTCCTCATAACTAGGCCTTTATGTTATAATTGTTTAGTTTTGTAGCTCGGACGGTCTTCTACGTATGCTTGATCTCTTAGCATGTGGGGGACATAAAGTAGTCTCTAGATATAAACTTATATTTATAAAATTCAAGTGACGTTTTGTTTTATGAAGAAAGTGATTTAAGTTGTGATAATGAAAGATTATATCACAACAGTATATCTTAAGTGGCCTAGGACTTAATCTGAGCCATTAGATCTAAATAACTTCCTAACTCCCTCATGAAGAGATAAAAAGGAAATCCAGGGAAAGACACATTATTATTATTATTATTCATTTTAATGAGGAGAGAGTGTAAGTGGGAGAGAAAAAGAGGAGAGAAATTATTGCAGCAAAGGAGAGCACGATTCACAAGGAGAAAAGAGGACAACATTTAATGCAGCAAGTACAGCCACACATGTGAGAGTAAGAAGGCACAGAAATCGAGTAGTCAACCATACAGCAGCATTAATTACAGCCGCACGTGTGAGGAATCTGACACAGATTTTGAGACATCCGTACAGCATTATTTGTGCACAGAAATCGAGGCAGCCATACAACATTTATTGCAGGCAGCCGTACAAGAGTTTGGCACAGATTTGGAGGCATGCTGTACAATGCATTTATTGCAGACTGTACAGCACAGAAATTGAGGTGGTGGCTGTAGAGTTCAACGGTTATAAATTTCTGAGTTTGGCACGGAAAACAAGGTGCACTTGTTTCATTTTCTCTTGCTGTAATTTCCAGAATTGTTTCCTAGAAACCTTAATATAAAATATCCTCTCTCGACTGGTTTTCACTTCGGGGTTTTTCCAGGGCATTGCCCAAAAATATCTTGTGTCATTGAGTGGTTTGATTTCTTGTTTCCGCTGTGCAAGTAAAAGTTTCAATGTGTTACTGGTTATAAATTTCACTTTTGAAAATGCATTTATGAATGAGCATAAAACTGAGACAAGAAATTTATTGAAACCAAAGATCAAGATTTGAACCTTAAAAATTTACATGGTATCACAGCATTGATACCGAGAGTGGAAACCAAACAAGTTGACACAAGGGTTTGCAAGAGAATTGCTGTTTGTTCACCGGAAAGAGGGTTGGATCTTGTTATCAGTTGAGTAGGTCATATAGCTACAGGTTTGAGATTTGAAGATAGGTTGGAGGGGGGCTGGAAATTTCAGTCCATGGAAGGAAAGGATTGCCTTGTTGTTGGAGGAATAGGATTTGTGGGACATTGTTGAGAAAACTGTCACTATTCCTACGAATGCAACACTGCTGGCCCAATATAACAAAAAAAATGTTAAAGCCAAGAGGATAATCCTTGATGTCATGTTAAAAATAATTAAAAAGTACCTAGGCAGGTGTTTCTCATCACTTAGGCACCTAAGGGGTGAGAAAGTGCCTAATGTGGACCCTAGTCATTTAATTTATGAGAGATAAATTAAAAGGTGACTTTATGACTTAAGTGAGTGGGGTGAGTGAATGGACACTCAATCTCATCCACTCATCTAATCCAATCACCACCGTTGGATCATGAAACTCTTCACCTACCTCCATGAAGTCGACTAGGGTAGGAGGGTGCACCCTTTTTAGGGTTAATCATCTTTTTGAGAGAGCTGGAAAAGGAGAGAAGTCGAGCAAACTAAGAGGAGAGCAAGTTTGCTGCTAAGGGCATGCATTCCAAGGCAAACATTGGCATGCAAATCGAGGAAAGAGTACAACACTTAATGCAGGCCATACTGTACGGATTTCTAGCAGACTGTACAGCTTAATATTGGCACAGAAATTGAGGAAAGGTACAACAAGATTTAACAGGTCGTACTGTACGGATTTTAGCAGGCTGTACTGCTGTTTTGCTGCACAGAAATCGAGGAGAAATTTCTGTGTTTTCTGCGAGATTGGCATGATTTCCTAGGTGGCCATACATGCATTTATTGCAGAGAATTTGTGCTGTAGCCTTTGGCACGAATTTTGAGGTGGCCATATAGCAAGAAGGTGCACGGAAATCGAGGAGCTGACCTGTCCACATGTACAGGAAATTCTGGCAGGAATTTCGAGGAGTTTGGCTCGGATTTTGAAGTGGAAAAATTGGCACAGTTTTCGAGATAAGTCTGTATTTAATTTCTGAAATTATTAACTGCTGTAAAAGACAATTTCTCAGAGCTCTGAAATAATAAAATTCCCTCTCTCACTGGTTTTCCCCTTGTGGGTTTTCCAGGGTCAAGTTTGACCAAAATTCTCTGTGCAAAAATTTTCTGAATATTGTGCTGCTGATATATTTTAATTTCTGCATCTAATGTTGTTCATAATCCTCATGTTTCAGTTCTGAAAATTTTGTTTACACACTGAGTATTTATGGCTGTCATAAAACTGGGTTTGGGCATTAAACACTGATAAAAATCAGCGAGACTTGAAACTGGGTGGGGTCTGAAATTTTACATGTCATTCCTCATGTAACTGGGAAAAAGAATGCCTGCGAGATGTGAGAATCTTTAACCAAACTATACCAAAGTGACAATCAAAATAGAAAGATAGTGTTGAGAGAAAAACTAAGAAACACCAAGATGACCAAAACTGATATAGTTGCATCATACCTTACCAAGTTGTCACATATTCGTGATGAACTAGGAGTTGTTGGAAAAAAAGTGGAAGGGGCAGAATTGGTTAGAACTGCCTTGAATGGTTTTTCAAAACCACGAGATTCATTTGTTCGTGGTATTGTTGCCAGGGAAAAACTTCTTGATTCAGAGAGACTTTGGGATGACTTTATACAGGAGGGGTTCAGAGTTGGTTCCAAATAGGGAGGCCAGCAGTAGGGGGATGATGAGGAAAATGTGGCTCTTTCAGCAAAGGGCAAGAACAATTCCAAGAAAGGTCAAATAAGTAAGACTAAGCCAAAGGGTGAACAGAAAAAAGACATGAGCAAAGTTAAGTGCTTTGCATGTCATAAGATTGGGCACTATGCAGGTCAGTGTCCTAACAAGAAAAAGAAGAGACAAGTTACAACTTCAGTTGAAGTAGATGAGTTTACTGTTAGATTTGAGAGAGAGTTCTCTTTGTTGATATGTCAATCCATGAGTGCAGCTTCTACCAATATTTGGTATATAGATAGTGGAGCCTCGAGTCATATGATAGGTGTGCGAGCACTTTACAGATCTTACAAAGAGTGGTGTTGATCTTGATGTAGAGCTTGGAAAATGATTCGAAGGTCAAGGCAATTGGCCATGGGACAATATCCTTTCAGAGGGTGTTTTAGCAGCCCATGGTAGTGAGGGATGTATTGTATGCTCCGGGGTTGGCGAAGAGTCTGATATTAGTTTCCGCAATAGAGGACAAGGGGTATGAGGTGATTTTTCGAGATGGAGAAGTACTCCTTCATCCTAAGGGATCCAATGTCACAACAACAAAGGTGATTGGGATTAGACAAAGGAAACTATACATGCTTATGTTTCAGCCAGCACAAGCCTTGATATTCAAAAACAACGACAATGATTTATGTGATGTATGGCATAGGACGATGGCTCATTTGCACTATGGAGCTCTTCAGGTGTTGAGAGAGATTGTTATTGGATTGCTAGATTTCAGTACAGAGCACTAGGATGTGTGCAAAGGGTGTGCACTCGGGAAGTACACTAAGATTGCATTTCTGAGCAGTGATAGCAGAGCAACGATGATTCTAGATTTGGCACATTCAGATGTATGTGGGCTGATGTCAGCAATATCTTTGAGTGTGTTTGAATATTATGTTACCTTTATAGATGACTTCTCCAGGAAGACCTGGATTTACTTCATGAAGACCAAGAGTTAGGTTTTCAATCGGTTTCAAGAGTGTAAAGCTCTTGTGGAGAACTAGATAGGAAGGAAAATCCGAGTGTTGAGGTCCGACAATGGGGGTGAGTATACCTGAAATGAATTCAAGAACTTTTGTATACATGACGGGAACAAAAGAGAGCTGATAATTCCTTACAACCCACTGCAGAAGAGGGTTGCAGAAAGAACATGGCCATTGTTGGAGCAACAAAAGCCATGTTACATGATCAGGATCTATCGATGTTTTTTTGGGTTGAGGCATGCAACACGATTGTTTACATTCAAAACATGAGTCATCATAGGGCATTGGGGAATAAAAATTTCGAGGAGGCTTTTATAGGGAAGAAGCCCGAGGTTGGGCACTTTCGCATCTTTGGGTGTCTAACTTATTCATATGTGATCTTTGGGTGTCTAACTTATTCATATGTCTCTTCAGAGAAGAGGACCAAGCTAGAACCCACAACCTAGTAAAGGAATATTTGTTGGGTATAGTGAGACTTCAAAGGCTTATCGAATATACATCCCTCATTTTGAAGAAGACAATGGTTAGGAGGGATGTGGTTTGAGGAGGAGAAAGCCTTTCGGAAGTCTCAAGTGTCACCTACAATAGAGGAGGGAAAACATGTTCGCTGCTCCTCAAGTTTAGGTGAATACACCACCGAGTTTAGGATCACATGGTTCAATAGTTACAGGTTCCCAGGTTACAAAATGGCACTAAGATTTCCAAATATCCACTTTTAAGCTTTAAAAATTTAAACTATCTTTTAGCCTTAAGATATAGAATGAAATATAGGCTAAAAGTACCCTTTTCATGCAAGATCCACTTAAAATGATAAAGATTTTTAGATGTAAAGCATGGATCTATGCATGCATGCTTGCATAAATAAAGATCTAATTAAGATTTATAAATGAAATTTGGATCTTTATGCCTGCAAGTAAAAGTAACCAGAAACTATTTGATTTTTGAGAAGGAGAGAGAGAGAAGCTTGGTAATGTGGAACCCTTGGGCTATGGGGTCTCTTGGTGGAGAGTCAAGGGACTTTATTCTCTATAGGCTTGAAGCTTGTGGAAGATTGAACTCAATCCAACCACTTCTCCAAGTATGTGGACTTGTAAATCTTAATAAACTTGCAAACAATCCGTTAAATATTGGTGCTCCCTACACATGAAATCTGGATAGCATGTTAATTAATTGAAATTTGCATGCAAATCTTTAATCGCATATGTAAAAAGACAAAAAGATCCAAGAAACGAACTAGTTTAGAAGATCTTTTCCTACCAGGTGACAACACGCCTTCCAAGGCCAACTTACGAAATTAAAATGCAAGCAACTAAGCTACGATTACCTCATAAATTTAAACATGAACATCAAACATCCACACAAGTAATGCCATCCACCATATGACCTCCAAAGTCTTCTTTATTCCAAAATGATATCAAAATTACAAGTACAATCCCAAGCTATACCCAAACTCCTATCACCCAACAATGGAGAAGAGTGGTTGCTTAAAAAGGAAGAGGGGTGCACTTCCCAAGGAGGGAGGGTGCACATCCCAAGAAGGTTGAGACAAATGTAAGGTTGGATTGATGCCAAGTCTCCCGCATACTCAAGTCAACTCACCATAAGTCAAGTTAAAGAGGAAGGAGAGGTCACCATATTGCCAAGAAGAGGTGGCGACCTCCTTGGGATTGACATTCCTCATGCTAAGTGCGCCACATCTCTCTTGAGATGCACATCACTCTCTTGGGATTTCCATCAACTTCACTTAACTCCACCCCAACTCATTCACCAACTCACCTCAACTGCCACTATCACCCAATGAACAAAGAGAGAGGGTGAGTTAACTCAAAACATGTCTCGGACATGTTTCCTAAAAAATAGGGATGTTGATTTATTTGTCTTTTATCCACCTTTTTCGAGTAAAATTGATTTTTGATGAGAAGAAATCAATTATTTCTCTCGAAGAGGGGGTACATGGGTAAAAGGGGTATTTTGGGTTAGAAAACGATACCCACAAAGGCATATAACACCTCCTAGTACCACTTATTTAATATTACATAACTTTACAAGGTGAAAATCCTGTTTTACGTGAAATTTTACGACTTATTAAAATAATTAAAAAATCCTAGAGGGATCTAATGCATGTTCATAAGACTCTAAATAAATGACTAGCATGGTAATATACATTAGACACTAGACTCAGACAAAACACACTAAGGCCTAACCATTAGTACACACTCCAACTTTGGAGGAAGTGAGTGAAAAAAACTTAGAAATTATAAATCGCTAAAAAACAAGATATAATTAACAAGTGAAAAAAAACACTCTAGAGTATGCACTGATGATCAAGTCTTAGGGAGTTGAGTCTTTTACATAATAGAGATCTCATGCTAGCTCATTTGATTACAATTCCCCAATGGGGGTATGGATCATGCATAGAAGAAGAAGGTGACGAGATTTTTTGAATGGGCCATAAGGCCTAGCTGGACTTTTGAGCTCTGAATTTGAACAAGTGCCTTGTTCAATCGTTGCGGATCATCGTCAGTCTTGCCTGGTGCAACTAGGGAGGTAACAATTGGCTCCATATGATGATGTGTGCTTGATCTTTGGAAATCATGCGAGAGCCTTAGAATCTGTGATCTGCAAAATAGACATATGTCTCGCTAAAAGCTATATCTGTGGCACATGAAATATATAGAGAGCTATCATTAAATACAAGTTGCACACACACACACATACATACAAAAGACAAGAAAATGAAATGCTAAAGAAGTGAAAGTAAAATACAAGGAAGAAGGGTTAGAGTAGGCTATTTTACAATGGATGCCCCTTGGGCATCAGATGTTACCATTGAAGACCATCTAAAGGCACTGCCCATTCATTGTCAGATTTCGCTTTATGTCGTTCAACTGGCTGAGATGAGTTGTCAAAGGACCTATGTACTTTACCCTGACCTCTGACATTCTGATGAAATGCTCTTCTTCTAGTTTTCATCCAACTCAACCATCTCATCAATCTTTCTTTGAATCTTATCTAGTGAAGTTTTCTTTGTGCCATGGGGAAAATATTATAGTTTATCTTTCTTAACTTTTCCTTGAAAGGCTTGGCATATTCCTTAAAAAGGATGATATGTTGAATAACATCTTCATTACAAGCTTTAAATTCATCATGAGTAATGGCCAAATCATCCTTATAACCCTTCACAAGATTTATTAAATTTTTTTCCTCTTTTTTCCGAAATACTTTTTTCAATTTTTATCATTCTGGGATTTTGATATGATTCAATATCCATTTTAATGCAATCACCAAGTTTTATTATCTCTTTTTTCTTTTTATGTATGTCATGTCTGTCGAAGAGCTGCTCTGAAGAGATGAGTCCTTTGGGAGGAGGGTTTTCTTTGTGCTCAGATCCTTCCATATATTCTTGCCGGTCTTCCTCCCAATCAACTTCAAACTCTGAAAATTCTTGTAAGTTGTTTATAAATATTAAAATCTGTTCATCATCGTTGAAGTCTTTCCCATGCTCTAAGTTATCTGGAATGGATGGCCTACCAATCACTTCCATTTTATCCCGACCCCTTACTGATTCATTTGACCGCTGAGACGTCGAAGTCGATACTGCTAGTACATCTGCCCCTATTTCTGATTCTTCATGTGCTTCGTCAAGGTTCATTTCTCTTGGAATTTCCTCAAGGAACAGAGCATCAAAAGAATCCATGATTTCCCATACCTCATCAACTCTTCCTTCCTTCAACTCGTCTCTAATGGGTGCTAAAAAGTTGGTCAATATTGCATGGTTCCCAAGATCCTCTGATTCATAAGCAAGTTCATTCATAGGTTCTTTGGGATCTTCTACATGGTACCTTCTTTTCTGCTCTCTATTAAGTCTGACAAAAGTGTTAGCACAAATTGGGATGGTAGCATATGATAAATCCATTTGAAGACTACCTCCCAAACTTGCACTCCACATTCGAGATAAGACCATACCCCATGCATCTGAACATCTATGACAACAACATCCATTAATACTGATATATCTGGGTAGACCGCTTGGTGCAGTTGAAGATCTTTTATTAGTCCGTGGACTTCGATCTATCTTGAATCCATGGCACAAACATTGTGGTAAGGTCTTGAGATCCTCAAGTTTAATTGTTCCATGACTTTTCGAGTCATGACATTTGATGAAGCACCAAAATCTAACATGCACTTATGAAGCAAACGATTAATAACCAACAAAGAGATGTAGAAAGGTCAAATGCTTCCATTTCCATTATTCTGATCCATATTTTGCAATATAATAGGGGCATCTTCACAAGGTTCCATGCATTTTTCAGTACTTTTCTCCTTAGGACCCTCTATGGATTTTATTAACTTTTCTTTCTGAGAGGGTATCTTTGTGAGCTCTACTACTGGAACCATGACTTTAGCATTAGACACCCAACCACCCAAGTCAATGTTTAATTCTGATGATGGAGGAGTGATTGCTTTGGGAATGTTTTGATTGGTCCTAGTTGGATTTTCATTCCCCTTCCGCTGATATGTCACTCTTTTATATCTTGCCATTTCAAGGATCTGTTCAGGCGTAGGCTTTTCACCAAATACCTTAGTGACATTGTCATATTCTTTAATTACATCCTTTGAATTCTGACTTCTTTCCATTGTTTGAAACTTTGAACGCAATGATCCATGGATACATGATGAGTTTTTCCCATGTTATTGATTTGATTTGCATACCTTGAGTGTCCCACATAATTATTCATTTCTGCAAGCATTGCTTCATTTATCTGAATGAATCTGGGATAAGTGGACTCCTCATGGAAATCATTACAAGCGCCACAAAAAGTAGGAGCTTCATGCTCCACCAAATTTGTGGTTTCAAGTTGATTTGGGGGCCCTTTGATCTTGATAGGGCCCCTTCTTTTGCTATCTTTCATTATTTGGCCTAGGCTGAAATCTGTTGGCTTGTGATCTTTCAATGGAAATCAAATGATTCTGCATGGTATTAAGTTGACTTGCATGGTTGGCTTCCATGGCCTTGATTACTTAGGTTAACTCTTTTAAGGGATCACTAGAAGATTCTTTACTATCTGTGCTAACTGCCTTTCCCCTAGATTCTGGCTGTTTTGAAGAACTACCCTTGGTGAAACCCGGTAAATTAGACCTTCCTTAGGCCTGCATGTTCTTATCAATTTTTATAGCTGTCTCTTGGGCAATCTTAAGGTTTGCTGGCTCTTTATGGCTGTTGCAAATTACAGCAGTAAACTAGTTTTATAACAGCAATTAGAACTTTGCAACAACAGCAAACAAATGTACTCAGAAATGTAGCAATTCACCATGAGAATTAAGCATTTAACAAGTGTAACATTATCCAATTGCTAGAAGTATTTTCTGAGTAAGTTAAGTCACTTATAAATGAGTGTATGCAGAAAATTAAATTAGTTTTCAGTGGCTGTAGCAAACTTTTATAACAGCAGCAATAAATATTGATTGTTTGCTAGAGTTAGGGTTAGAAGTGTTAGTAAAGTGTTTAAGAGAGAGTGAATGTTGATTATAATAGCTACTTTAACCACAAGAACACCTCTAGACTAGTGCCATTGCCCTTTAGGGCTCATGGAGTCACAAATGCATTAGCTTGAGGATTGAAATAGATGAAACAAGAGAGGTAAGGTCTAAACCCTAAGGTGCAAACACACTTGGGCCTTAGGTTTTATACTTTAAGGAAAGAGGTACCTAGGGTGCAAACACTCTTGGGCCCTAGGTGCCATTTTTTCCCTTCTGGCTTCACTTAGTTCAAGGATCAAAGTCTAGGGTTAAAACCCTAAAGTGTTAGGCTTTTAACCCTAGCAAAGAATGCTTCACAAATTTGGACAACAAAGACTTTATGGGGGAGGAAAACACTTATGTCTCCCTCTTAGGGTTTCAACAAGACAAGAAAACTTGCAACAATATAGCAATTGAGCCTTTAGCATTAGAAAGAAACATAGAATTGTAGAAAATTACTTACTTCTTCCAAGAATCAAGAGCATCAAAACCCCAATTGCAGAAAATTATCATCCAAGAGAGCAAAAACATCCACAAGAATCCTCCTTCAAGTGTAGCGCATGAGTAAAAAGAGCCAAAGAGACAAGAGTAGCGAATGTTTTTGAAGTTTTACCCCACAAGAGTGTGAGGAAAAGTGACAATCAAAATAAATCCTAGCGCTAGCCTCTTTATATGAGGTAAACCCTAGCGCTTTATCCATAAAGTTAAGTGAAATAACAATAATAAGTGGGGCCGACCCCTCAAGTAGCCTGTACAAATGATAAAAATGCAAATAAGCCATCATAAATGCCACACGTGTGGTAACGTCAAGACTCCCAAGGCTAGAGGAGGGCCTCCCAAGGCCACGTGGTATCCTCTCAATGTGAAATCATGGCAAAGGGTGCCTCTCATCATCCATGGTCATGCTCCATCAATAGCGGTACCCTAAGGGACATCAAACCCTAACTCCATCAAACCTTAGAAGGTGATGTCATCATCCAATGGAGGCCAACATCAAGGGTCTAGGGCATTGCGTCCAAGGTGGAGGAGGCCGCATCTCGTCTCTGCGTGGTATTTGGCTTCCTATTGCTACAACATCCTCAATTCCGTGAGTAATAAGCCCTGGAGTACACTGCCCAGCCTGTGGGCTTCCAGCCCATCTGTGTGCCATCGCGACCAAATCTACCAAAACCAAGCCCATCTGTCCATCATCCAAGGTTTCAAGGATGTGAGAACTCATGTTTGAAGGTGCCAAGTCACTGGTGACTAACTGCTTTACATCACATGTGCTAAAGTCCTGAAATAAGGGCACAACGTCTTGGGTGAAAGCTTAGGATGTTCCTCAAAGAACCATGTCAGGGCCATCAAAATCAAAACAGATTATAAGACAAGGTAAACCAATGTTCATAAGAAATATTAGTCCTCGAGTCATGCAAAGTAAGCTGTTACTTAAGATATAAGCCATGTAAACAATTCACCTCAGTATCCCCTTCAAGGATCACATCGGCCCAGGACCTCATGTGAATATGGGAGGGCCTTCATCTCACCCTATTAGGTGTGCCAACAAAGACAATGAAATTAAAGACCCAGGTAGAGGGATAGGTCCCAAAGTAAACAATGAAAGAAAGAAACCCTTCAAGAGTAAGTGTGATAGTGGTATGAATTTGGGCTTACTGCATGGCTTATGGTGTCATTAAATCCATTTTTATGAGCGCCTTTGTAGAGGGAGCGCTTGCTGCTTGAGATACCCTTTTCTTGATACTTTTTGCATTCCAAACCCCTTAATTGCCTTTTGACACCCATTTATTATTTTGCAAGTCCCCTTTACAGGTTTCAAGCTTTTATTCTTTGATTTTCTTACTGGACTAAAGTCCTGTCATAAGTGTGCATTCAGTGCATCGAGACAAGGGGCAATTACCATTAGAGGGGGTAGAGCTCAAGCTGGCCCGTGGCTTTTATAGGTGGCCTTTATCATTTTTTACATAGCATACATATAGCAGCTGCATCAACCTTTGTGATTTCAGCCCCCTCGTCTCATGAGAGAATGGACCATGACCCATTATCGAAGTTTAGTACATTGTGATAGGCTCCAGGATGGAATGTGTTAAGTATGGTGGGGAATGGGACGTTACCCTTGTGAGGGCCCCCTAGTAGTACCCCTTTTCCCTGGGCGGTGACAACATAGGACTAGGGCACAAAAGCTGACCACCAAGGTGAAAGAAGGCAACATGCATAACTTCCCAAGCCAGTGATCCATTATCCAACTTCAACCAATGATCCTCATCCACATGCCCAGTAAATTAAGCACAACACTTTGCATGAAAGGACTAACATACCTCATGGTGACGCTGGTTTACAATCTCGGATCTCCCATAAACTGACTTGTCTGCATGTGATGAGCTTGGTTGATCTGTAACTGTAAGAGGCAATCTGAGGGGGGCTGCTGGGCTTCCATCTGTGGACATGCTAATCATCATCAAGGTCAGGATCATTGTCTCCCTTGTGGGCCATGAGATGTGATCTCCTCTAGTTACTGCTAGGCATGGGGAGGTAACATGATCACTTGTGTTGCTTGCAAAGCAAATGTTTTGAATGTGCCAACCATGTATTACAATGTTCACCAAGTTTCAGGGATGTGGGAACACATGAATGTGGAAATGCCTTCGGGAGACCTGCAGAGGCAACCCCCAAATTTTACTGAATGTCAGTATCCCCAACACAGGGGACTGTGCCTGAAATAATAAAATTTAAAATTTAAATATATGAGAAAGATAAATGTAAATATGAGTTTGGGTGGGTGTTGAGGAGTTTATATCAAGTGTAATTTGGGTTTTGACGGTTGGAGTTTCAGGGTTTTTTTTTAGTTTGCTATTTTTTTTCGCCATGGTGCACTTTTTGGGGGAAGGGAGTGTCCATAAGTGCCCTTTTTCTCAGGGTACTTGTAGGCATCCGTATTTTCATGGGGATGTCCCCATGCGCATTTCCTCAAGCATCCACCCCCAAAATGGTACTTGAGGAAGCGTCCCCACTGGAGTACTTGCATCCCTGGATCAACTAGCTACCCTTGGGAACATGTCCCTGTCTAATGCTGGTATTTAATGGCTTTCTTTCCTCCCGGCAAGATAATTTTGTAAGCAGATCCTGTAGACATGAACTAGAGAAAAAGCAAAAAAATGATGTGCTGGTTGTAATTGAAATCATCCTTAATTGTATGTGAGAAATGAGATTTGTTTTTAGAAAATTTACTTATAAGATTTTCTGAGAAACATAACGTCCTTGTGATTTTACATTTGAGTTTGCAGGTGATAAGAAGAGTCCTGGGTTGTCTACCATGCATGTAAACCGTTGTTGAAGTATTACCACTGTTGAACATCTTATAACTGATGTCTTTACTTTCATTTCACAGGGAGTTTAGCACTGATGGATGCTGGGGTTCCACTCAGGGAACATGTTGCAGCTATTTCCATAGGACTTGTGACTGAAGTTGATCCTTCTACAGGGGAGGTGAAAGATTATCGGATTTTGACCGATATACTCGTAAGTCAAGTTATTTGAAGGGCTTTATCTTGTATGGTCAGAATTTTGTGCCTGGAAAATTTTATGAAATTGTTTTTGTGGAGAATCTCTTTTGGAGCCTTTCTTGCCTGATGTTGCCTATTGTAACATGTTTGTAAACTTTGCAGGGTCTGGAAGATCATTTGGGGGATATGGACTTCAAGATTGCCGGGACAAGGAAAGGGGTGACATCTATACAGTTGGACATCAAACCCGCTGGTATACCTCTTGATATTCTTTGTCAGTGTCTTGATCCTGCCTTTGAAGCTCGTAAACAGATTTTAGATTTTATGGAACGAGAGATCAGCGATCCACGGGAACAGTCTAAACAAAACTCTCCACGTTTAGGTAAATACTGGTTGCTTTTCTACGACTGGTATGGTCATCTAGAAATTGGGAAAGAATTTACATTTTGTTTAATGATTCATTGTAATACTGATATGATGCCTTGAAAACCAATGCAGTCACTCTTAGATTAAATCGGGACTATCTCTCACGATTGATAGGACCTCAAGGATCACATCTCAAGAAGATTGAACAGGACACTGGTAAGATTTATCGGTTTTCGTTTTTTAATGAAGTAAGAAATTTAGTAATTGGTCTGCACTATTAGAGTTTTATTTCTAAATCTTTGACTGTACCTCAATTTGAGCAATCTGGCATATACATATCTCTGTGTGCTTCATTTTTGAATCTAACCATATTTTCATTCCAATTTGAAGCCCATGTCTGTGTCTAAAACTCAGTTCACTTTTGATGTAAATTGCATCTGTTTTAGCAATGTTGTTGAAGAAAAGTAGATAGAAGCCAACATTACTGTGGTTGTGGAACTGGATGTCATGAACATATATTGAAAGTTTAACATGCACATCCAGTTTTGAATGTTTATGCACTGCTTTTCATCTAGTAGTCCTCAATAGGCTCTTCTAAAGAGCGAATATATGCTTTCTGGCTAAAACAAGCTTACATATTGTTAATTAATCTTGAAAAATCATTTTTCAAAGTATGTAGATTGAGGATTTGAAAATGTTTTTTACCAACTTATTAATGAATCCAGGGAGAATCCTCTTATACATATTTTTTTGAAAGGGAACGATATGATATCCCTGCCAATTGTATAAATCAATGTATCAACTAACTGTATGAATGTCATCAAGAAAATAATTATTATCAATACATTTAAGATGAGTGAGTGCACCATGGGTTTATAGATATTAAGATATATAATACGTTTTACACTATCAGCTCTCTAGGCCCGTTTCACAACATCAAATGGAATAATACTTAAGGGGGTTTGCATGTAATGCTTACCTGCTAAATCAGCTAAAGGGGAGATTAATAATCAACACTATCAGCTCTCTAGGCCCGTTTCACAACATCAAATGGAATAATACTTAAGGGGGTTTGCATGTAATGCTTACCTGCTAAATCAGCTAAAGGGGAGATTAATAATCAAAGTCAATGCAGTGCTTGTGCAATGGACAATCCTGCATGATTTTTTGATATAGTGCTTCCTTTGACTACATATATAAACAAAAGATATACTTAGGCATTTTATACAAAACGAGTGCCACCGATGCAACTGATACAACCACTAACTAAGCTCAAAATTGTGTTGAATTTCCCTGAACCTAGCACCCGACATTTAACTCAAATAAAATCGCTTTATTAAATTTAATGCACAACTAGGTTATTGTGGTGAACCAAGCTGGTTCACTATGTAAATATCCAATATAAATAGGACAGTATGCAATAATCCATTTAAGGATAGTAAATATATTTAATAATAATTGTATAAGAATGAATGATGATTACAATGAACAATGGGGGCTTGCTTATATACCCACGCAAGGGTGCTCTTTACCAATAGGTATGTCCTTTGAGACATGTCCTTTCATTATTAATAATAATTATTTATTATTTTTTAATTATTATTCAATCATTATCTTATTAATATCGACTTTATATGTATATTTATGTTCATAACATTACCTTCTCCTTAAAAATGCTTTGTCCTCAAAGCATATTAATGAAAGGCTTAATGAATTTTTCTTTGACTTGTAATGTCCTCTCATCCACTGTTTTGGGAGCTGTCGTAGTTGACGATACCAAACAATATGACTGACGAAGAGCTGAGCAGAATTGTCGATTTCTGAAAGAGTCTGCCCACCCTAGTTTGATCTTCTGCGAAATTGGGTGTTTATAGGGTTCTCATCTTGGATAATATTGATATTCTAACTGGTTAATATATCTACTCTTATGATTTGAATGTCGAGAGGGAATTCTTATAACATGATTTCCCCTTATCATACTTGTAGCATTTTCTTCTTTTGACTTTGATATATGGTTTTCTTCATGCGTCGATGTTGCCTTGTTAATGGCTGAATTTTGATTAGTAAATTTATTTGGAGCTTCCATCGTTTGTACTTCGACATCTGACGTTGTCTTTTTTTTAGTTGATTTTTTAATTTCTTAAGCGGTACTTTCTTCATGCCCTGATTTGTCGATATCTTTAATTTCTGGATTTTCAAGTTTCTCTTCTTTCAACTTTTTGATTTGTTCTAGTAATAATTGGTTAAGGTTCTTCAAACGAGAATTTTCTTCTTCTTTCACTGTGAGGTTCTTCTTCAATTCTTTTTCGAGATCCTCCTTTCCTTGTTCTATTTTTTTCCCATATAGCTTTGTAACCTTAGCCTTGTTGATTTGGCTGAGTAATTTTATATTGTGGTCTTTTAAGCGGTAAATTTCTTCGTTTTATTCTATGATAACTTCGTCAAATTCTTTCTGCGTCCTTTGCATTGCCTTTTGATTTTCTTGAAGTATTACTTCTGATATATTGTTAAAGTCTTCTCGTGTTACTGAATCTAGTTCCGATGTAGTGTCTTGTAATGTTATCATTTTCTCCTTATAGGGGAATGTCACAATTTTTTTCTGCATGTTTAAGATGAAGGTACCTAGACTTTTAAACCAGGGTAACCTGATGATGATGTCAACTTCTTCTTGATACATAGTTGTAATATAGAATTGAGATATATATACATATTCATTAATTGTCACTTGTAACTTCTTAATTTGAAAATAATCTTCTTTTCCATTTATATTTGGTTCTGGAATTAATAATTGATTTACCAATCAATATTCATGTAATTAACATTATAATCCAAGCTAATACCAATGTTAATCTCTGTTCCTTGAATATTCCCCTTTAATGTCGAAAACCCGTAACCTACGGTCGGACAACCTTGATAAGTAAATCTTTCTTTCTTCATTTTTGAATTCTCTGTTTTGGAACTTGACTTGATTAAAAATATTTTAACCTTTCACTTGATAATAAAATTCCCAATACTTTATAATATACTCCCTTGGTGATCTTCTTGTAATATATATATATATATATATATATATATATATATATAATTTTCCTTATTCACTTATGACTTCAATTAATAAAGTTAACTCCTTTTTATATTATTTATAACTTTTTTAATATAACTTTCCCTTCCACCTTTTTAATATTGTCTCAATTGACTTAATGTGTATAACTTTTCCTTTCACCTCTTTATCACTTTTCCTTTCACTTAATAATATTAATTTAATATAACCTTTTCTTTCACCTTTTTGATATAACCTTTCCTATTAATGTAATATAACTTTTCCTTTCGACTTTTTTAATATAACTTTTCTCTCTTTATTATACTCTTTAAACTTTTTTCTAAATAGTCATTTCCTTTTGATATTTATGCTGACTTTAATTCCGTAGATGCTGACTTTATTTTATCTACGGAATCGCTTAATTTATCTTTTTAACTTAACCTTTTTATAGACTGACAGAATTGATGCGGTATGATGATCCGTTGCAATGGTTAGGGGATTGATCAATGTCAAGGGTCGCGATGCCTGATAGATCTCTTTTTCGTTGACAAGACTAATATTGGCCCAAAAATAATTTGCGCCCAATGTAATATTTGACAGCGTAAACGAGTTTGAACGATAGTCTGGTGGCGTTTTTAATCTCGGTAGGGTCCAACATTGAAGCTAAAACAATTACATTAGCGTTTAAACCGTCACGATCTTCCCTTGAAGGTCGCGGTCTTTAAGAATTCGGTGGCTAGTGCAATTCACATAGTGGTAGCAAGAAATTCTCACTTCCAACTCAAATTCAGGCTATTCGACAACTAGGCTCACGATGGCAGTACCCACGAATTTTCTGTAACGGTTTGCTGGAATTTCCTCGGTTATAATAATTGAATGTAGGGTATAGTTTGTAGATGGACGCTATTTTTTCTGAAAATGCAGATCTTTCCCTTGCTATTCTTCTTTGGTTTCTAGATTTTAGTGTTCGAGTTTTATTCGAACTTGCAGCGGATTTTTTTTTTCTTGAGTTTATTCTTATTTTTTAATTTCCAGCAAAGTAAGTTGTACTTTTTTTTTTTTTTATGAGATTCTGAACTTTTAATGGCCACAAACCTGGTTGTGGTTAAGGACCTTGGAATTGGAGAAGCTCTGGATTTTTTTTTAGTGTGACCAAAGGTCAGATTGTGGTCAAGGACCAGATAATAATTCAGAGAAACTCTGTAAAAATAGGATTTGGCCAAAAGCCAGGATCCAGATGAAGCTCTGATACCACTGTGGTGAACCAAGCTGGTTCACTATGTAAATAACCAATATAAATAGGACAATATGCAATAATCCATTTAAGGATAGTAAATATATTTAATAATAATTGTATAAGAATGAATGATGATTACAATGAACAATGGGGGCTTGCTTATATACCCACTCAAGGGTGCCCTTTACCAATAGACATGTCCTTTCATTATTATTAATAATTATTTATTAATTATTATTCAATCATTATCTTAAAAATATCTACTTTATATGTATATTTATGTTCATAATAGTTATTGACAAAACATGAGCGGAAGCATTAAACTAGAAACCAAACACACATTGCACAAGAGATATCAGGTAAACACCCTTGGAAAAACCCTTGTGGGAAAACCAATTTTGAGTTTGATTTTTTTGCTGAAAATCCTGGGCTCCCATCCTGGGATAATGGCCCATCAGAGGAATTACAATGCAACAATAACTTAGCCCACTTGGCTGCTATCTCCTTGCTGCCCCTTTGCACACTTCCTTAGCACTGCCCACTCAGACATGTCACACAAGTACATGAGAAAGACTCCCTCTTGCTCCTATGCACTCATTGTGTGCCTCTCACTCTCCTTGGATCTCCTTTTATAATTCCTTTAATGACTAAAACCCTAATCCTAGATCTCCAACGATCAAGATTAGATCTTGCCCCTATGAGATCAACGGTCGTGACTCAATCTCTCATCGAGATGACTTAAATTACTTAAGTCACTCAATTTTATAAAAATTCACTTTAAGTCATTAAATATAAAAGGTACTTTATAAAATCACTCTATAAACTTACTATCTAGAGAGTGTCACTCAGACACATTCGAATGCTAGGCATTGCCAATGCGGAAGTATCTGTCCGAGATACCCCAAAAACTAACACTCCCTCTTAGCGAGGAAGGTACTTTTAGAAGAACCTCTTCCTGGATCAATCTTTGACTTCATCAAATCTGTTGCTGCTGTAGCTACTCCCTCTGAACTGGAAGACCCTCATGCTACCTCCGTTGCACTCTAATCTGATCAATAATCCAAGATCCCCTTGGACCCCAGTATAGGCTGTCCTAGCACCCTGTACATCATACCCTCCCTTATGCCAAGCCTCATTGCTGCATCCAAGGACGTTCCCTCTAACCGTATGAGCACCTGTCCATCCTTGAATATAACTGCATACACCATATCCTCTAGAGCTGATACAGAGAGCAAATTTAACTTCAACTCTGGAACAATCATCACCTCATCCACCTCCAGAGAACCACCTAACTCTAGATAGAATTTGACGCATCCAACCCTTTCACTGCATGGATGGTGCTAGCTCCACTGCTAACATGAAATTCTGAGCCCGTCTCTGAAACACTAAGGAACAACGAACTTGTTCTCGTAATATGGTGAGATGGTCCACTGTCCACAATCCATCCCCAAACCTCAATCCTGACGCTGCCATCTCGACAACTTGTTGAAAAAATCAAAGATTTTCTTGCTCGAACCTACTGCCTGATCCTGATGCCAGCTGCTTGGTCGCGTTGCCCGCTACCTGTTGCCCGGATTCTTGCCCAAGGTTGCCTAAGCTACCTTCCCGCTGCTCGAAAATTTCTCGGCAATTTGCCTGCTGCCTGGGTGTTGCCCGGACTTGCTTGATGACTGCCCAACCCCTGTGGCTCCTGCTGGGCAGTTTTACGATATTGCTGGTGGCCCGAAGCCTGTCCTGGCAGTCCCCTGTGGCTTGCTAACCTACACCTGCAGAAATGTAGCACTTGCTTTCTGTTGCAGTGCTGGCAGCTTAAGCTAGGCGGTTACAACGCCACACCCATCACCTTTCTTCCTCGACAGCTGTCCAC
The DNA here is from genome assembly GCA_010110895.2 of Picea sitchensis. Taxonomy (NCBI): domain Eukaryota; kingdom Viridiplantae; phylum Streptophyta; class Pinopsida; order Pinales; family Pinaceae; genus Picea; species Picea sitchensis. The sequence continues at coordinate 195,200 of SNQJ01S0008238.1, forward strand.
ATCCGCCGTGTTGTTACCTCCACTCTCAACCCCCGTCTTCGGCCGCTGCTCTACCTGTGCGACTGTCCTTTGTTTGGTGGCTAGTGACCGACGACTGGCCTTCACTTGTTCACCGTCTCTCCTGTAGTCACAAACAATGCCCGCGACTAAGCCTGCACTCATAGTACTCCAGCCACTCCTCACTTTGTGCTGCCAGTTTGCACGTCAGCCCTGCGTCCACGCTGGCTACCTCTGCCATGCGCTAGACGTCCATTTTGTGGCTCCTTTTGCTCATTGCGTTGACCCTTGGCACATTCTCCCATGAGGCCCAAACCTCAGATTTTGTGTAGGTGTGCCTCATTGGCATTGTTAGCTGCCATACTTTTTGGCGGCCCTCACTGTGGGTTTGTTCCATGTTGGTCAACACCCTATGTTTATGTTATCAGTGCCTGCCTCCATTGACACAACTCTCCATCATGAAACATGTTGTGGGAAGCTTGCACAATACCTTGACCTTCGGGCATCTCTGATGCTTTGAACACCTTTTTTACAACAACCTCCCCTAGTGCTCATTCTACAGAGATTGCCCTTTTGGTAATGCCACTTTGATGTGGCTGCCTTGTTGGAGACAACATTGCGATTCAACACACTTCATTTGTAACTCGAGATTAGCATGTGGATGCTTCCTTGGAGAGAATGCTGGTAGTCAACCTGGCCGACTTGTAAGTAGAGACTTCCATGTGGCCTAGTCACTTGCCATGTGGCTGCCACCTTAGTACATAGATCCCTTAAGATATACATGCCCCATTAGGTTCGACAAGCAGGCACCAACTAAGTTGTGTGACACATGGACTAGCCACATCGAACATGTCATGCATGCACTAATCAAGTTATGTAACACATGGACTAGCCACATAAGGCTTGACATGTAGGAATTGACTAAGTTATGAACAACCATATCCACTGTCACGTGGATTGCTATATCAATAATTGTGCCACATTAGCCTACCACATCAAGGCTATGTCATCATTTGCACAATCAATAGCCATAATAACCTACCTAGCTAGCTGTTGTTGGAGGAGCCCCCTTCGTTGCACTTTTGATTTTCAAAGGTGATTTTGAAACAAGTGTAACTTTCTCTTTTAGACTCTGTTTTTGGTGTTGTTTTTTTCAAAGCGTATTTTTTTGTTCTAAATGCATTGGAGTAATTGGTTTCTTGAAATTTCACTATTAGGTGTAGTCTATTTCACAGTTTTCTAAAAGGTCCCTATCTAATCCTCTTTTTTGTAACTTTTGAAGGGCATATCTTGTTGATTTGACATTGTTTGAGTATCGTTTTTTTTTCAAAGTGCGTTATTTTTCGTGTATGTTGCAATGGTGCAATTAGTTTATGTTTTTAGCCATTCGATTATTGTTTGTCATTATGGCCAATTTGAATGAGGTTTGCTTAACAATTACTACATGGAAGACATGTCGAGAACTAAGGGATTGTACAACATCACTTTGGGAACATAAATCACCGCTTTGGATGCCCTGAAGAGGATTACACAACTTAACAATAATGATGAAGCTTGTGGATTCATTGACATGTGAATCTTTGAAGATCTCCAACTTCATCTTTAAGGGATTGATTCTGTGGATGATGCTTGGACAAAGTTTGAGCATCTTTTCGAGAAACAAAACAAGTTTCGAGCTTATCATTGAGAGAATGAGATTATTTCTTTTGATCTTGAAAGCTTTGATCGTGGTGAAGATTATATTGCTAAGTTCAAGACTTTGAGTCTCTCGCTTGCAGATTGTGGCATTAAGAAGACGGATGACCATATGATATTTGCTATGCTTTCGAAACTTGGTGAATCTTTCGTTTTGTTTCTAGATTTTGTTCCATGAAAGAAGCATTGGGTATTGATTATAACATGCCTAGTTTTGAAGGATTTTATGAATCGTTAATCTATGAGCAAGACAAGCTCTTGCACATTGGTGCCTTTTTTGCAATACCACGAACATAGTGGTTCATTGGTGCAAGAAAACAAGGTCCCAAGCAATCAAAGGAGTAGCATAAGAAGTGAAAAGGTAACAAAGACTCCAAATCCAGACAACCTTCCTCTTCCTTGAGTTTAGAACAAGAAGCATTGTAGTAAACCTTGGAAGATATAAGAGATAATACACTTTAAAACTTCAAGAAATTAAACCCTTGAACTTCAAAGTACCAAAACATTCACCATAGACAACACAAGAATGTAGAGGAAAACCCTTAGGGTAGGGTAATGCCATCAATTATTAATTATGAAAGGAATCACTCCACACGCCATTCTTGCTACAAGACAATTCAATCCAATACACCCCAATACAATGATATTCATGTGTATTTATAATTCCTCATGAGTATTCCTAGGGGTTTATGCCAACTACCCCATATTATTATATTATTTCCTTTTAATTATATTGTGGGACTATTCCATTATCATGGCCACATTACATTCATTATCCCCTTGGGTCCTTCCTTAGGTACCCCATATTATCCTCCCTAGGTACATTACATTCCGTTCCCCTTGGCATGTTTTGTCGTCGAAACATGGGAAGAAGTCACATAATATGGCCTACTAAGCAATGTAGTCAACTGGTACCATGCCCGAGCATCCATCCATCCTAGTGAAATGTGGACATGGGGTCCAACTGTGGCCCTTGATTCTGATTTCTCTTGGGAATCCATGTCTTTGCTGCACTACTTTGACATATCCATTCATTGGTTTTAGTCCTCCATGTGCATCCATATTGGTTTCCTTTCTAGTTCCCTTTCGATCCATAGTATGTTTGTTATCGCTCATACCCTTGCCTTGATAACTGCTGTTTCTCTGAGTGGTGGGAGTGACAATATATAGCAATGCTAGTTATCGGTTCTTCTTTTTCCTTTTTATGCCCTTCATGTGTCTTTTCTTTAAGTGCTTCTGTAGGGTCTTCTTTTGATTCAATCTCAGACTCTTCATCTGATGTGTCATTAGCTACTGCAGTTTTTTTCCCAGCCAGAACTTCCTCTGTTGCTCCCTTGGGCCCTTCTTGCTTAGTAAGAGAAATGTCTTGCAATGTAATTTTCTTTTTCTTGTACCATAGCTTCAAAAACTTCTTTTGCACATTAATATTAATTGTACCAACTAAGCCCATTTAAGGATATCCTAAAACCATATCCACATCATTCATAACTGTAGCCTGAAATTCTGAATGCAACACATATTTATCCATGGCGATCTTCAAATATTTAAAAATTTGAACCTTTTCACCCTCAACTTGTGTACTTTAAATATTGTTTGCGGGAACTTGCATTCTTTTAGCCAAATTAACATTGATGAAATTATGTTTGCAACTAGGATTAATAGAAACATTGACCTTCTCTTGTTGAATACATCCATGAACCTGGAATATGTTGTTATCACATGAAAATAAATCCGTAGTGCTCTTCTTATCCTTCACAACATGAGACCACCTATCTAAAAATACTTGTTCATATTCTTTATTTGAAGGTGCTTGAATCTCTTTAGAGTTAACTCCATCCCACCATATGTGAGCATCATCCTTTAAATTCATCCATACCCAAAATTGCCACAAGTTTCCCCATAACGATTTTATATTTTTATGTATTCTTCAATTCTAGGACCATCATCTTTTCCATTAAAATACATCTTGCTTTGCATAACCCAAAAATAGAACTAGGATTTTAAAGAAAAGTCACATACTTTGCAATGAAGCTCCTTTATGTAGTTAGGGTTTGAGGCTTAAAAGGTCAAATGACCATAACTTCTTTTATACTTTGTGGATTGGCTATTATGACCCCAATTATGAAATGTCACGGCTTCTCTGGATATATTGGCAGTAGGTCAACTGAAATCTGTGCACTCCGTCAAAAGATATCCAATCTGCAAAATTTGTGGCTATCACCAGAAAAAACCCTGAAAAAATGTTGATTTTGATCAATGATATCTCCACTTCCTGAACTTCGTTTTGCACAATTTTTTGTTTGAAATTGGGTATTTGTTTGAGAGGAATTCAGATCTGTGATTGGTTTTTTCAAATTCTTTACAAAAAGTTTCAGAAATAGGCCTAAATGCTGATGTCTTCCCTTTTCCGTTAAAAAATATGCAAAAAGAGAAAAAATATTCTCCCGCTTCGTGCCCAAGAAAGAGCTCTGATACAACTTGTAGTAAACCTTAGAAGATAAAAGATAGAATACACCATAAACTTGAGGAAATTAAACCCTTGAACATCAAAGATACCAAAACATTCACTAGAGACAACACAAGAATCCACCATCATCTTTTCCATTAAAATACATCTTGCTTTCCATAACCTAAAAATAGAACTAGGGTTTTAAAGAAAAATCACTTACTTTCCATTGGAGCTCCTTTACGTAGTCAAGGTTTGAGGCCAAAAAGGTAAAATGACCATAACCTCTATTATACTTCGTGGATTGGCTATTATGATCCCAATTATGAGATGTCACGGCTTCTTTGGATCTACTGGCACTAGTTTGACTGAAATTTGTGCATTCTTTCAAAAGATATCCTATTTGCAAAATTCGCTGCTGTCATCGCAAAAATACCCTAAAAAATGCTGATTTTGAATCAATGATATCTCCACTCCAGACTCCGTTTTGCACGATTTGTTTATTTCAAATTGGCTATTTTTTCGTGAGGACTTTAGATTTGTGGTTGGTTTCTTCAAATTATGTACAAAAAGTTTCGGTAATTGACCTAAATGCTGTTGTCCTCCTTTTTCCATCAAAAATCTGCAAATAGAGAAAAAAAATTCTCCTACTTGGTGCCCAAAAAAGAGCTCTGATACCACTTGTGATAAACCTTAGAAGATATAAAAGGTATACACCATAAAACTTCAAGAAGTTAAACCCTTGAACATCAAAGCTACCAAACAATTCATCATAGGCAACACAAGAATGTAAACAAAAACTCTTAGGGTAGGGTAACACCATCAATTATTACTTATGGAAGGAATCACTCCACAAGCCATGCTTGCTACAAGACAATACACCCCAATACACCCTAATATGATGATTTTTTTTCCTTAGGAAAAAAAGCAGCAAAAAAAGGTCATAACAAAAAACCCCAACTGGGTGACCTGTTTCTTCAAAATTTTACATAAGTTCTGCAATCTAAATTAACATATCAGCAGTAAGTAAGATGCCAAACAAGTGTCCACAATGAGAGGTAGAAGTGCCCTGCTTGTTGACTCCCGTTGGAAACCCCAACCTGTAGTTAACCTTGAAAAGATAAAATATTCTGCATCATACTAGCTGGAAAAAAAGCAGACTGCAAACACTGATCCAGAAAGGAAACTGAAGATTAACATCTTTCTGCATAAAAAATTTGCAAAATCCCTGTCAAAAATGCCATAGATCTAGACTGGTTGGGCTCAAAACTGATGTCAAAGCTGTGGCCCTGGGCCTTCATTGACCACTATGTCTATAAAGGGTTGGTGGTAATAGGCAAAACGTGAACCATCTCTAGATTCCTTTATATGCCACTGCCCATGATCCATGAGAATACCCTCCTTAGAGAGTTTGTCGGCCTTTCTGTTCCTGTCCCTGTAGACATGGCGGATAGAATAATTTGAGTAAGTTTCCAAAATTAAAAAGACTTCTTCAAGAAGAGGCAAAATTCTGATATTGTGACATTTCTGTGTTTTTCGAATCCAATTTATGATGACCATCGAGTCTCCAAAGATTTGAAGAGTGGATATACCTTTTTCCCGGCAAACATTAGTAACAATTGTAGAGCCATTATTTCAGCGAAGTTGTTTGTTACAAGGCCTAAACCCCATTTCATTTGGAAAAGATGAGTGTCCGATAAGTGTAAAACCGCTCCACCTCCACACAACAGACCTTCATTTTGTGAGGCTCCATCAAAAAACACCCACGGTCTTGAATGGTCTACTGATTCCTCCATTACTTGCCTTATTGAGGAACCATCCTTCCCTTGGTGGAAATGAGAGAGGATACTAAGGGTTTGGGCTGCAATAAGTTTGGGAATGGAAGATTTCTCTTTAAAAATACTGGAATTCCGAGACAGCCACACACCCCAGTTAATGAGTAAAGGGAGAGCTTTTATATTGCTGTTTTTGGGGTCTTGTAACCACTGTTTCCAATCCTCTTCAATGGTTTGTCCTTGCCATTTACAATCTTGTTGAAGAGCTGTTGAGCATTCCAGCTAAGTCTGTTGCGAAAAAGGACAAGCAAGAGATAGATGAAAGCTGGTTTCTTCAGCGCCCTTGCAAAGTGGGCACCATCCTGGCCCTTCCAATCCTCTTAGCTTCATTCTGTCCCAGGTTGGCACCTTGTTTTTAATCAAGCACTACATAAAAAGCCGGGCTTTTAAGGGACACTTTATTTTCCAAATTCCTTTCCACCACCAGGAAGGTTCCTGTTGTAAAGAGTCTATGTTTATTTGGGTGTAGCCAGCTTTTGGCGTGTACTACCCCAGTGGACTGTGTTGCCAAACTAATTCGTCTTCCTTATTTGTTAGCCGTATATGCCCCGTTTTAAGGGCTCTGATATAGTCATTCCATACCATGACATGATCTTCATGTAACCCCAACTGTTGAGCCCCTTTCCATTCATGGCCCCAAATGGTGGTTCTGACTCTATCCGCGATCTGTGCCAGATGATGAAAGCCCCTTTTATGGAGGAAGCTTATTAGTGGCTCAGGAAGTAGATGAGCCCTGTTATTGCCCGGCCAGGGATCCTGGCCTATTCTGACTTTGGTTCCTCTGCCCACCCTCTAGGCCAGTCCATAGCCTACCACTGAAAAAGAGTGTAAAAGAGCTTTCCAAATTATCGTGCAATTCTGTGCTTCCTTTATAGGCCATCTGATCCACTCCTCCACCGAATCTGGATTGATGTATTTTTGGGTAACCACCTTAGTCTAAAGACTTTCAGTGGTAATCCGCCTCCATCCAACTTTGGTGGCAAAGGCTTTTGAAAACCTTTGGATATTTTACAGTCCCCACCCCTCCATAATCTTTGGAGCTGCCAAAGTTTCCCATTTGACCCATGGCATGACAAAATTTTCCTTTTGTACCGCCAAAGAAATATGAAACAGATTCTCCTGATTCTTTCTAGCGTACCTTTTGGGACCCATGCTAAAGAGATCTACTAAACCGGAATGGCTTCCAACACTGATTTAACTAAAACCAATCTCCCAGCGCTGGAGAGCCATCTAAAATTCCAGGACTTCAATCTCTTTTCGAGTTTGGCTATTAACCATTTTCAGTCCTCCTTTTTATAGTTGTTGGGTTTTAATTGAAACCCAAGATATTTCAACCCTTCATCAAATGGCCTGGACTCAAAAGGGAAAATCTCCTTACAAATTTCTACCTGTTCTTCCTCCACGAGGTGTGCTGATAGGGTGGACTTTTGACTGTTTATCTGCATCTGTAGCTCGACTAAAAAGGTCCAAAATGGCTCTTAGCTTCTCCGCATCTCGTCTTAGTCCGTTGCAGAAAATCAACACATCATCCACAAATACGAGGTGGGAGATCTTGAGGGTTGGGGATAAGGGGACTCCTGTAAATTCTCCTCTTACTTTTGCTTTAGAGATGGCTCTACTAAGCCCCTTCGCTACCAACAAGAATAAGAATGGTGACAAAGAGCAACCTTTCCTAAGGCCTCTTTCTGCTGTGAAGAAAGATGAGGCTGCCCCGTTTATGAGAAAAACAAACGACATTGTCGAGATACAACTCATGGTCCCGTTAATAAAAGGAGATCAAAGCCCAAATGGTTTAGCAACATCCTTATATAAATCTAACTAACCCTATCACAGGCTTTTGACAAATCCATCTTAAGCATTGCCCCTTTTAGTTTCAAGGTTTTGATGCTATGTAAGGCTTCTTGTGCCACTCCAATTGCTTCGTGGATCTGTCTACCTCCCAGAAAGCTGAGCTGTTCGTGCGAAATGGACTTTGAAAGAAAAACTTTTAGTCTTCTGCTAATAATTTTGGCTATCACCTTATAGATGTAGTTACACAGAGAGATGTGTCTGAAATCTTCCAAAGACCGTGGCTTATCCTTTTTGGGGATAAGGGCAATGAAGGTTGAGTTTAGCGGAGGTTGGATATGCCCATTTTTCTGGGATTCTTCAACAACTTTTATAATGTCCTTCCCTATGAGATCAAAAAGCCCCACAGAAAAATCCAAGGACCACCCATCCGGACCTAGGCTCTTGTCCTTTTGAAAGTCGTGCAGAACCTCCTTGAGTTCTTCTTTAGTGACTTCCTCCATAAGGGTCCTGTTGTTTTCCTCTACAATGAACCTTGAGATTTGTATTTATCCTTTCTCAAGAGTATTCCTAGGGGTTTATGACAAGTACCCCTTATTATTATATTATTTCTTTTTAATTATGTTAAATTTAGAGCTGCTATTAAGTTCTTTTCAATTTACTAGACAATAATAGCATAAGCAGGATCATTGAGAGAAACACAATCACAAGGTACACAACTATTAAGTTCTTTTCAATTTACTAGACAATAATAGCATAAGTAGGATCATTGAGAGAAACACAATCACAAGGTACACAACATTTTATCCTGGGAAATCCTCATGGGGGAGAAAACCCAGCAAAAAGTTCCTTAATATAGATTGCCAATACAATGCCAAGATAAAAGACCAAACGCAAGAGAATATCCAACACTGAGCAATGCGCCTCTCTCTTCCTTCTTCCGACAACTGCAACTTCCCTCAAACTTGTGCACTAGATGAGTGACTTGAGTGAGTGAGAGAATGACGCATCATCCTTTGTTATTTATACTAGCTGATAGGCGCTAGGGTTGTCTCTTCACCAAGCTGGGCCAACTTCTTCAATTAGCATCATTTAATTCGGGTTTGACCAATCCACAAAAGGGGATTTGGTCATACATAAGTCTCGACATGATCAATCCAAAAAAGGGGATTGATCTTTAAGAAAATGAATCAATAATAAATAGAATATTCTTCGTAGTTACAATATTTCAACAAATTACACAGTGGATCTATTCCATTATTATGGCCACATTACATTCATTATCCCCTTGGGTACCTCCCTAGGTACCCCATATTATCCTCCCTAGGTGGAGGTACCCCATATTATCCTCCCTAGGTACATTACAAGCACAATCCAAAGAAAAGAAGATTGTAAAGCATTGTACCTTTTGCGGGAAAGATAGTCATTTGGACTACCACTGTTTGAGGAAGATGGAAGCTTTGGAAGTTGCTACGAAGGAGCATAACATCGAGTTGAATCCTCCTCTTACTTCGTCTTTTGCTTTTCGTTGGTAATAGTAGGTCCTTAGCTCCTTTTAAGTTCAATAACTGTTTCGTTAATGTTGATGATTACAGCTTCGTGAGACATCCTCCAAGACACGTTCTCCTATGAGATTGAGTTGAGACGACCTGTGAGAGAGCCCATGAGTTGGGTGTGCCCATGTGATGGGTGTGTCGTTTGAGATGAGATGATGTGTACCCCTGTGTGGGGCGAAGGTGCCCATGTGATGGGTGTGCATTAGACTCTGGACTGAGCTGTTATGACGTGTGGTCTCCTGCCTTGTGGACTCAGTTGAGTCAGGCTTGAGATGGTACTCCAGATGATTCTCCCATGGACTCAATGAGATAGAGATCTATTGAGTAGGACGTCCCTATGGCTGAGCACAAGTGGATTTGCCCCTAGTGGTTGAGCACTAGTGGGTGTGTGAGATCCCTTGCTATATTGTCTAAGAGTAAGATTTACTTGTAACTTTAATTGTGATGTAAAGGGTACATGTCGGCTCCACCATATGTGAAAGATAATTAATGTTTATTGTAATAATTAATTATTTTCGGAGTTATTGAGGTCGGCCTTGTTGTGCCAATAGACACCACTTTTGGTCTGTCCAGTCTAGTATAAATAAAGGTAATTTCCCCATTGAGGAAACACAACACACACAAGTCACTTGTCATTTGGAAATTTCAGCAAGTACACTTCTAGGGCTGAAGTGCACACCTCTCTTGGGCGCAAGTTTCAAGGTTGTAGAGCACCCTCTTGTGTGCATTAGGGTTTCATGGTTGGAGGATCTTGTCTTGAGAATATAGCAAAGGATTGTTGTGTTTTTCTCCCTTGTTGAGAAGGGTTTTCCCAAGATATTTCTTGTGTTCTTGTGCATGGTTATTCTTCTTGTGATCTTGGTTATTGCAGCACTTGTGTATGGTCTTGCTGCATTTGTTTATGGTTCAAGTACATGCTAAATGAAATAAACCTCATGCTTGAGCCTAACATAGTGAAAATTCAACAGATAAATGGTGGTTAATTTTAACCCTATCTTCCATGTGCTTGAACTTTCATACATTCTACTTGGAGGGTGTTTTTTAGGAATCTCCAAAGCATCTAATTTCCATTTGCTGCGTTGATTTTTTCTATGCTGTATGATTTTGACAACTTGGATCATCTTCAACATGGAGTGAAAATTTTGTGTTTTGGTCAATGTTCCACTAACTTTCTGGGACACTGTAGTAGGGAAACATGTTTAGAGACCCCCTAAATTTTAGGAAATGTCATGGGAAACATCGAGGTTCTTGACATAGGTGATCCATTTGAAATCCTGAAAAAAATTTAAATAGATGAGAAACAATGATAAGTCACAAACATTCTCAATGAAAGCATAGCATAAATATTCACATTCGCTTTAAGGTTTTGATTTTTTTTTTCTTTTTTAAATTGACTTTTTCTAAGGTTGTTGGGCTTAAATCGTGGGGGAATGGCTAGGAGTGCCCTTTTTAGAGTTGGGATGCCCAAGAGACTTTGACAAAAGGGAAAGGCCCACCCTACATTTCCGTTGCGTTTTCGAAAAGAGGGATAGGGGGAAACGCCCCCCATTGAGTGTTGCCATCCTGGAAATGTGGGGGATGCGCCCCCACCCGCAGTAGCACATCCCTTTGTAACACTAGTTTTGTCCCTTTGCCTCCAACCATAGAGACTAGGATCTTTGTGTCCAATATTCTTCCTCCTGAGTCCGAGCTCTACAAAGGTGAAGATTGATCTTCCTCCACTCTTCCATCAGGGTCTAAGAGTAGCTTGTTTATTTGATTTACACCTAGATTTCCTTCCATTGCTTTCTTGATACTCTTGGGTCCATAATGTTAGATTTAATCCAATTATATATATCTATCTTGAGCCTATTATTCTGAAATATATTTTGAACCATATATTTTAAGGGGGGCCAACAAAGAGCAGAAAATGAGATCATCAAATTGTTGGTGTTCCGTGCATATAGTACTAAATTTGAAAGAAAGAGGTCCATAGTTTTGTGGGCAGGAGTTTTCTAAAGATAGTGATTGGTGGTCAGAAATAATAGAGGAAATGATAGAAGAAGGCATAGATAGCCCATCACCTAGTAGTGTAAGAATGCCTTCCTAAGCCTCTTTATCTCCTATTTATAGATCAAGGAGGCTCTTGAATAATCATTTTGTGCTGTGCATTTCAATATATTGTAAGGAGGTTGCCCCCTCAAAGAGGCATTGCTATTCATTAATTATTTTCACTATTTTGTTGTGGAATTACAGTATTGGGTGTTCTTTATGTTTTTTGGTTATCTTGGTTCATAATAAATTCTTAGACCAGGGACCTATCAAGGTGCTTTGCAATAAACCTAGGACTATTTCTTTTATTAATCCAAGTGTAATTCCCATTCCTGGGTTAAATCCGAACCGAGTCACCAAGTCCTCAAGTATATCTCTATAAGGTTCTCGGACTATAGATCCTCCTCTTCTCTCCTTGCTATCCAAAACTAGATTTAAATCTCCCTTAGTAATTGCATTAAAGGGTGGTGAAAGAGACCATGACTTCAATTAGAGAGTTTGAACATTATTTTTCAAAGGGTTTTCAGGTGCATAGACATTAAAGCCTTGGAAGGAATGACCAGATTGAACTATCTTACAATGCTAGGCCATCCAATGATCCAACTTGAATTTGCTCCTTATTTTAACGAGAGACGAGTCACTTAAAATAACTAAGCTACCCTCTAGCTTCCTTTTTAGCAAAGTCTACTTGTCTGCTCATCATATCTTCAAGATGGAGAAGGATTCATCTCCTAACTTGGTTTTCATTCTTGACTGTTAATTTTAATGATTTCCTTTTATTAGGGCTTCGAAGACTCTTACAATTCTTTTATTAGGGCTTCGAAGACTCTTACAATTCCAAGATAGGATTTTCATGGCTTACTGGGTTTGGGTTTCTTCCCTGATGCCAATGCCTCATTAATTATGGATTGAAATCTTAGTGCCTCTTCTTCCCTTGTCTCTTTTCTTGATTTCCTCTTTGGGCTTTTCTAAGCGTGCCACTCCTTAAGGGAGAGGGGGGCATTCATCTTCCTATTGGATTGGGGAAATAGGGTTTTCTGGAGGACTGAATTCATTCTCAGACTAATTTTTCCTTGGGGAACATACTTTTGTTTCATAAATGCATTCTTTTGTCTTTTGCTTGGGGGGAGGGGATTTACTCTTTTTCTATTGAGGTTTTTTGACCCATCTTTGGAATCATAGTCTCTTTCACATTTTTTGTTTGAGCAAGGTTACTTTGATTGTCCTAATGTTTGTTCTCAAGGACACAATACTTGTTTTGCACTGTAGTTGATTGCTGGGTTTTATTTTATCGTTGGGAGTGCTTCTTTATCCTACTATTTGTGACATTTTTGAATCCCCATTCTTCTCAAACGGGCTTTTGAGCTGTTGGAGATGTTTTCTTGGGCAACTCTTTGCAAAGTGATCATACTCATGGTAGTTATTACATTGGAATTGGATTTGCTCATAATCCAAGTTTTTTGCATGAACCCAATCTCCCACTTGAATTTCTAGGGCCTCCAGGGGTCCTTTCTCTGTGGTGACTTCAATGTAGACTCTTGCCTACGAGTGAATCCATTGTTTGACGTCTGATTTTTTTATGTATTTCTTTAACATATTCCCTATTTCTTTAGGGTTTTGTCTCCCCATAAAATTGATGGGAGGAAAGAAAGACACACCCTTACTGGGATCATTGATGGAACTTCATCTTCTGGATCAAAATTAAGTGAACAGTGGTTGAGATATAGACCATTAGGTACCAAAAACTATAGGCCTTTCCTAAAAACTTTGTCTTTATCTTCCTTAGGCCTAAAGAAAAAAGAATAAAACTCTTTTCTGTAGTAAAAATGGCTTCTCAATCCTTGATTGAGAGGTGCTCATTGGAGCTTGATCCATGCCTTAAGAGTTTTTGGAGTAAACCAAGATTCATTAAACTTCCCTATTATGGTGTTTGCAACAAACATTAATGGTTTACTAACTGGAATCCTAGATTTCAATTTCAGTTGAGGTGCAACCTCCCATATTTTCGCAAATCTAGTTGCTAATCCATTCATTTCAGGTTCTGCTTTTCGAACAACAGGGGTGGCCATGGGAGAAAATAAGGGCAAAAAAGATACCTCATTATATGACATGAGTTATGTCTAGTTGATGTTGGTATGTTAATTGTTAACTATGACAACTCTTGTGATTATGGTGATGATAGGGTCTAGAACTTGAGCTTCCTTTTGATATACGGGAACTAGGAATTCATGCTTTACTATTGATTGGTGTGTTGACACCTTTGAGCTGAGATACAATTTGGCTAGTGGATATAGATGGATCTTTAGTTGTCATGGGATCTGTAAGTGTTGCTTTGTCAAATGATGGCTTGAACTTGATTGTTGCAAGTGTTGCTGATTCAACTAAATCTCTTAACATTTTTGGTTGATGAGTTGTTTCTTTGTTTTTTGTTGTGTCTTCTTCTCATTTTTAACATCTTGACTTCTGCAAGTAAATTTTTATTATGATTCCTTGGGGGATAACTTTCTTCATCGTTGTCAGATAGGACTTTACTGATGTTTTTAATCTCTTCCTTGTGAGCACCCTTTATGTTGCTACTTTGTTGTCGAAGCTTTTTTATTTGTTTTTGATATTGGTGGACTGCTAGATTTTGGCACTCCACTTTCCTTTGCATTGGAATAATTTCTCTGCCTTCGTCGATAAGGACTTTGTTCAAATTCCTTAATTTTTCGTCTAAATCTTCATATTTTGTCGTGGATTATGCTCTGTTTTGGTTGTGAGAGAAAGCATTATGAATTAATATCCTACAACATTATTTGCTTGGTTAGGTGCTTGAATGCTATGCACTTTTTATCCAAATTCATGGTAAAAATACCAAAAGATTTTACCTAAGATTTCCCAAGAATTACATCAACCTCATAAGTATGTATGACTTCAAACTTGAATTTTTGGGAATATTCATTGATACCCAGTGGTAAATTATTAATCACACCAATATCGTTTTGTCCTTGAGATTTTTTAACTTCATTCTTTGCATTTTAACTTCATTCTTTGTGAGAGAGGTCGATGGCAATGCTCATGGGTTCATCCTGGATCATACATTGCAAGCACATCAATTTGTTTCATTTGATGACAAACTTGGTGGTGAATTGAGTTTTGTCTCCATTACTATCTTTGGAAGTTTAAAACTATTCTTTGCTCTTGACCTCCTTATTTAAGTTGGACTTCTTTCGAGTCATAACAATATTCGTTCACCTTATTGAAACTTGAGTTAATTTTTTAAAATAATGCCTTATAAGACTCTTTAATAAGCACCTTCAACGCTTTTTTTTTACTTGACTTCAGGGACTGTTCTTTTTCACCCTTTTTATAAGGCTTAAGAGATGAGAAATTTTGTTTTTTGATCTTCCACGATGTATCAAATGATTGCAATGATGATCACACTTGCCAAGATAATACATTAGTTTTGCAGATGTGTATTTCATTGACTTCTAATCCTTAGACGACTAAAAACTTCTCTTAATACATTTGACTTGGGATGTAGTAGGTTTGTAATATATTGACTTAGCTTAATCTTGTTTGTTGTTTGTTTTATCTAAGGTCATGTGATAATGGAAATGAGTTCATAGTTTGTGGCTTTTCCTACTAACATATTGCTAGATTGGGTGTGGGATATATGCCTTATGCTTGGCCTCCTCCCCTTATGCTGTAGGCTGTGTGATGTGTGTGCATGAATAGTTAGATATACCAATTGTGTGCATCTTGGAATTGTTTCTATGACAATAAAAGCTCTCCTTTTCTCTCTATTTGTGTGCCCTTCAGCGCTGTTATTAATGTTTTGATTATGCCCCTGGTACTAGACATGATGTTAGGTTTGCTATGTTTTAATGGGAATATTGCATATTTATTTCCTTTTTTGGGATTTAGTGCCAATCAAGAGAATATTTAATGTGCCCCTTTATGACTATGGTGGTGGCTGGTGTAGTTTTCCATTCGTTTTTGTTTTTGTAAAATGCTCTATGTACACATTGTTATTCTTTTTGGAATGATCTACGAAATAGTTTTACAAAAAAACCATAGTCTACTAGATTACCAGAGGGACAACTCACTCTTCTCAATTGGTTTTAAAAACTGTGTTAGGATATGGGCTAGCGATTTTCGTAACATCTTCAGTAGTAAACCTAGGAATTTAGTCAGAGTTTATCTGATTTATTCTTTTTAGCACATGACAGTAATAGGAACTGAATTGTTGAATTTTCCTTGATTTAACTGCAACTTACAAAGATCCAAGAATGTTTGCTTTTTTGTTTTAGAAATGGAAGTTATATAAATCAGTTAATTCATATCTGTGTTATCATTCCAGGTTCGCGGATTTCAGTAAATTTTGATGGAACTGTTACCATATTAGCTAAAGACCAAACTTCTTTGGAAGAGACACAAGAAAAGGTACATGGTTTTTATTTTATGAAGTTAGTGTGCGTTGAAATAAACTGTGATGGACTGTATAAAGTTTCTTTATCAATCTGAGATAAAACAAAGGGGATGGAAGTACTGCATGAAAGATTGACATATGCAGCCAATTTTGTGTTTGATTGACTTCAGGCAGCTGCAGGTTAGTGAAGTCATTTATACTAGAGGATGCACAGAAGTGCATCTTGGGAGTTTTCTGTTATGGTAATATCACTAGTGTTGAGTAGATTGATAGAGTTAAAGCTTCTTTTCTTAACAGGAATTGAGAATGATCTATGCTATGGCATAGAACATGATGTATGAAGTCCCTTGAGAAAATATGATTACTATAGGCTGCTATTTATAAAATAGCACATTATATATATATATATATATAAAGAATTGAGAATGATCTATGCTATGGCATAGAACATGATGTATGAAGTCCCTTGAGAAAATATGATTACTATAGGCTGCTATTTATAAAATAGCACATTATATATATATAATATATATATATATATATATATATATATATATATATATATATATATATATATATATCGTGTTCCCGGTTTCCAAATTTTTTGGGGGTCACATTTTCATCTCATTTCCATTTCCTCATTTTGTGCAACTTAGCTTTTGACACATTCTTGGGCTATGTTGCAGGAAATGCCACTTTAGGTGCCGTACTAGGCGTGTTTCCATACGGAAATGCGCAAACACATGTGGTATGGCCTTGAAATGGGTTACTGGTTGTACTAACGCATGCCACATGTGGGAAATGCTTTTAGTACGGTCGAAAATACGATTCCGATCCATACCAGTGTGCGTATGACGTGTTTCCAACACCAAATGTGCCTATTTTGACTTGGTTTGACTTGATTTTTGACTAGGCTTGACCAAAAATGCTGGCAATTAATGATAATGTTAAATTCTTTCGTTTTTGACTAGGTTTGACATTTCCTTTAACTTTCCTTTTACTTAAATATTTAACATTACCATCAATTGTTTCAGGATGTTTGAGTGGTTCCAACCTCATTGGACTTCATATGGAGAAAGTAGAATCTGATGTCCCATTCGAAATTCAACAGACTTAACAGCTTTCAGGATTTGAGAATTGGTAGGATTGCAACATTTTCATTGGATTTTATCACGTTTGAGTGTATGGGATTGGCATTTAATCAAGAGCAACAAGCCCTTTATTTACCCAGATGTTGGTGGTATTGATTGTTGAATTCCTTTGTCATGGCATTAGCAAAAATGTACCCTTCACACAAACCAAAATCATAGATTAGGCATGTTAAGCTTCTTCTACTATATTTTAAGGCTTGGATTAGGTAGTTTCATCAAAATTGGGTCTAGGTAGAGGCAAAGGCTAGACAAGAGACAAAGGACAATACTAATGATGAGGATCCGTTAACCCCTAGATTTTCACCCTTGAAAGTCTTGAGGGTTAAGAGCCAGCATGCAACACTTTGGTTGACATACTGAGATTTTCCTAGGGTTTTAGCACTTATGTTGAGTAGGAGGTTGGTTCACACAAGAGGCAGGTACATGATCAGTACAAGGTTGCTTAGTTCAGAGTCACATTCTACTTGGTTTCCTTGCATTTTTGAGAGAAAGATGTATACATACCGGTGTTGCTACTTTTTAGGAGGCACAGTTTTAGGGGTCTCCTGACAGTTTGGGGCAGTTCAGAGCATACAGTATGAGTCCTTGCAGGATTCTAGGCCCCAGATTCAGCTTCCGAGAGCACAATATTGATCCTTGAGGCATCCATAGGCCTTTGGACCTTTTTCCGGATGATGTCACCCATATTACTATTTTTAGCAGGTTGAGCATTAGGGCCCGCATGACAGTTCTGATTGCATATTTGAATCCCTTGCGGAAAGACGAGATTAATGAGTATGAAGTCAAGGGTATTCGGACGACTTTCTATTTTTGGCAGTATTTATGTGGCGGTGTCATCCTACTCATACAGAGTGATGTGGACAATTGTTCTAAAAATAGGACCATGAATCTATTTTTAGAGGTTCTATTTTAGAGAACCCTATTTTTAGAGTTTCTATTTTTTTCGGGTCCTATTTTTAGTTGCCTCTATATTTAGTAGGTCCAGTCATCGTCGATGCAGTGCCAAGTGGCATCCTCAGAGCTCGACATGTGGCAATGATGAGGCATCCACCTAAGCTAGGGTGCATATTCCCAAAAATTTGAGCATATGATAATTAATTAACGATGAAGAAGGGGTCGCATGAGTTTAGCTGTAATAGCCAACACCATGATCCAGTTAACTGAACCTCACTCCTATGTTGGCAGTTAAATATAGCCTTCACCTACTCCTTTAGGCTTGGGCGCCTTTCTCACTCTCACACATATGGACGCATGCTTCAGTTCACTGTCAGCATGTCTCTCTCTCAGACTTGAATCTATTCTTAGCGCTCTCATGGACCTATGCACCCATTCTAAACTCATACTCTGCTTTTTCCTTTTCACATGCTTTCCACATGCGCCTAGTACCTATTTTTAGCCTCTCATGTGTCCTTTTTCTTCTCTTGGGATGTGCACCCTCACTAGCTATATATTGGAGGCTTGTCATTGGTTATTTCGTCGGTTCTTAGTTGGAGAAGAATAATGTCTCTCTCATTCTTTTCTCTCTCTCTCTTGTCTAGTGACGTGTCATTAAGCAAAGCAGTCATTGTATCGGTTGTGAGCTTGCCAACCTTGGTGCAACAAACCCTCTTGTAAAGCTGGATCAATAAAGAAGCTTGTGTTTACTATTCTAACCTCTCTTCTTGACGGTATTGTGGTGAATTTGCAAATCTGATATGTCATTTCTGAACTATTTACTATGATGGTATCAATCCTTTGAGTAGTTTTCTATGCTTTTTCCATTTGATTATACTTGTGCTAACTCTGCAGGTTCCCTCCAAGTGTGTTAGATCAATTTTTTCCACCGTTTTGGACTGCATCACACGCTGTCCAAGGCAAAACAGCTCACTGATTTTTGAGTTTTCAGACCTTAAATCAGCCACAAGTGCGCTTCATTGTGCATAGGGACTCCCCCAAAGGCTAGCAAGGCTTAGCCCGAATGGAGAGGGGTTTAGCCCGTGATATTTGGGGCTATTTCTCCTGTAATTAGCCAAGTTTTTTACTGCTGTCATAACAGGTTTATCGGATCATATTGGAGAGTATGAGTTTTTGCTAACAAATTGGCGCCGTTGTCGGGGAGCGCAAGCGTTGGTGACAACGACATTGGTGAGTTTTTACTTTAATTAATTTATTTTTTCTAACTCACCTGACGACTCCACACGATACAGGGACGACTCCATAGGGGACTTACATAAGAAGATCTTTTGGTTTCGATTCCCTCACAAGGTCAAGTTCCGAGCTTCAACAAACTTTAATATCTTTTTCTGGAACATGACTTTCTTTTGCCAAGAATTCTTCTCAAATTTAGTGAGCATATCGAGTTCTTAGGTAAGCTCTTTTTCGACGAGCACTATGGTGAATGTATCTTCGACATCTTCATCTTTATTTTTTATTTTCATCTCAATCTAGTAGGGTAGCTATGCCTTTTTCTATCTAAGATTAACAATATGGATGGAACTGAGGCCAATAGTAAGGTGGAGATTCTCTGCTTTTGACCCACTAAGTTTTGTTGCATTCCCAGATTATCCTCATGACTTTCCTGCACGTAAGTGGCTTAAATGCATACCTTTGTTTTCAGGAAGGTTGGGAGAATCAGTTAACGATCACTTGGATAAATTTTTACAAGTGGTGTGGGATTTTAATGTGGAACATGAGGATGTGGTGATGAGGATGTTTGTGTCGACCCTTGAGAGGGAGGCATGAGCATGGTACAAATCCCTTCTCGATGCTTCCATTGATGGATGGGATTCCTTCCAGGAGAAATTGACAGACAGATGGGCAAATAAACATGACATTTTCTTGTTTTGCACATTTTTTTTTTAATTATTAAAAAGCATGAAAGTGAAACTATTTTCCAATTTAACGCCCGTTTTTTAAACTTTTACAATCGAATACCTTATAGAGTAAGGCCTAATGAAGATGTTGCTTTGCTTTATTATATTGAGGCATTTGATGGTATTTTTGGTGTTTTTCTCAGGAATGAAGACCCTGAAAATTTGGTGGAAGCGCAAGCTACTGCTATCAAGTTAGAAAGAAATCATCTTGCAGCTTGTGAACTCCCTTCGATCCATGTCTTAGACCAACCAATGCAGGAGGGTGATAGCTTGATTTTAGATGTTCCAGAGCCAATAGCTACACCAATTGAGTCATAGACCGAGTTCCAAGAAGATGAAGGTGAAGATGTGATTACTCTAGAGTGTTCATGGGTTCCTCCCATTAGTGAAGATGAAAGACTTCAAGAGGATGAAACGTTTCAAGAGGAGGAACCAGATGTTAACTGAGTAGAGATCAATCAACAAGGGATTTCATCTGTGCCCATCTTAGTAGAGGCTTCATCCTTTCCTATCACAACAATGGTTCATGAACATCTTGATCAGATACCATTATAGCAGGAGGAGCCACTTTTGGTTCAACCAGAGGATGATGTCCCTCATACTTTGCTTACAGTTCCACATCTCGAAGTTGTTATTCAGGAACCTGAGATTGATCAAAGCTTGGATATCAGAGTACACCATGTCCTAGTTGAGCTCAGAGTGATGGAGGTATTTCATTAGGAAGATGCCAAGAGTTTCAACTCTCATGCATTCATGCCTGTTACCGTTAAAATACCATGTTCTAAGTCCCAACTAGCCTTTAGTCAACTGGCACCCTTCAGTTATGGCTTCACCAACAAGTACTTCAAGGTGACTTTGGGTCATATGAGATTTCATGGTTGGTCCCTGTTGCCGCCTTTATACACACCTAGGAAACATTGAAGAAATCTTCAATCCACTCGGTGTGTCCTTGAGGGCAAGTTAGAGTTAAGGTGCTTTCACATATTACTCAACTCCTTCGTCTAGGCCAACTCCCAGCGAAGCCAAGGGGGGTAGTTCCTAATAAAATAATCTAAATCTTAAACTGAAATCTAAGCAACTAGTATTCTAGGAGTTTATTGTATTAACCAATATATAAAGCAAATCTATTTTAAAGCATACATAGATCAATTAACCACCACAAGATACATAAAAGATATGTGCATAAAAATGATACTTGAGATAATAATAGATGCAAGTAATTTAAATGATGCTTCAAAGTAAATGACTGAAAGTAAAGTGCTTGAAGCAAATGGCTTTGTAAATGTAGAATTGAGACCAGTGCCTTAAAAGTATTGTGGGCAATGTAGATCCCGCATTTTATTAGATTTATTGATAGTAGGTTAATGAGATAAATTTTATTGCAAGAAAAGTAAAGTGTTTGAATTAAACTAGATTTGTCTGTCGAGAGGTTATCCCTTTAGCTCAAAGATTTGCTGAGAACTTGCCGAAACCCAATGGTTCCACCAACAAGCCCATTAGAGGTGCCGGATGTCCAACATTGAGGGGAACAAGCCTGAGGTATTCAGTGAAACTTCGTGCACTCCCCCTAGGTGGTTCTTAAAGCCAAACAATAAGTCTCTTTTGAGATTTCCCTATTAATCTCTCACCACTGACCAGACCAGCGTGTATAAAACTTACTCCCAGAAGATCGAGGCAAGCTCGCAACTGGAAGGGTCAGGAACCGCACTGGGAGATGAGGGGAAATGTTTATTTTAAACAAGAAATAAAATAACTGAAAGTAAATGTTTTCTAATTACTAGTCTTCACTGACCAACCTCTTTCGAGGAGTTGAGGAGACGGTTTATTGCCAACTTTGAAATTTGCATGAAATAAAATCCAATCTAGCAATTAGTGTTCTACTTTGCAAAATGAAAAACTAATCTAACAATTAAAGTATTGCTTTTCCAACTTGAAATCTAATCTGTGCTTGTTGTTGTAAACTTTAAAGCAAAGAAAGAAGAAAAAAGAGAAATTTGCTCCAAGACCACAACACCAACCCCCTAGGGGGAAACACAAAGTGAGGCCTCCCTTGGCTCACTTATTTTATTAAATCGGTTACAACTGTCTTTTGAAGAGACTTTTGATCTCTTTAAAATAGAGATAAAGATCCCTATAAATGGATCAAAAATGAAAAATTACAATTTTACAACATTTTCCAAAGATATAAGGCAAATTTAGGGGTCTTGGAAGCTTCAAATCTTCAAGGTTTGGACAGCGCATCCCTTTGTTTATGCACATACCTGCACAAAACAGCAAGCAAACCAAGATATAATATGCCCCAAAACACTTTAAAGCTGTCTTGGGATGTTAGTAATAAAACCCCAAAATTTTCCTAAGTAAATTTATTGAAAAATTACAAAATGGAACCAAGGAATCAAGCTAGAAAGCTTACTTCCTTGGGATCTTTTGCTGCTGTTATAAAGCAGCAAATTGCAAGCACTAAAATGCCAAATAATTGAATTAATCTCATAGAGAAAACAACTATCTTTTTCCTTTAAAAAATTTCCTTAAAATGAAACTAAGATAGCCACTAGCAAGTTAGATTTCTGAATAACTTTATGATCTATCTACTTGCTCTTCAAACATACAAATTATTGAATGTATTCAGCCTTTAATCTTTACTTTATACGTGCTTGAAATAAGTACCCAAAATAGAAAATTAATAGAGTGAGAAAGAGAGGAAAGAAATTGCTTTGATCTTCTTTGAAATTTGGGCAATGGAGTCTTGTTGATGGATCAAAGAGGGACTATGTCTTTCTTAGATCTTGAAGACAAAGATAGGTGCAAGCAAGCCCAATCTCCTCTTCAAGTGTGAGAATCTGCAACACTTATAGATCTCTTGCCAACAAAAATTAGTAGAAAGGTGCTATCTACATTGAATGCTTCATAAAGACATACACATTAAGCAAAATGGATATGTATTATAAAAATTTCAGATGTACATAAACAATAAGATTATTAAGCAAACAAGCTTTTCTAATCTTATCCTACTTGGAGATAGCTCCACTAGAAGGCCACTTACTGACAATTGAAACAAAGAAAACAAAATTGCAAATTTACCTCACAAATTAACACATTGACATAGATGCTCCACACATGAAATTGACACAAGAATATAGCCTCCAAAGCCTTTTATTCCAATTCACAATGATAGTACAATAACTTACAAATGCAATCCTTCACTAGCTCCAACTAGTTTGCTATGAGAGGATGCTTTATTATATAGCCAAAAGGGAAGAGTGCCAAGAGGGTGAGGGCGCACCAAGTGGATGAAGGGTGTGCACCAAGTGGAGGGAGAGGGGAGCCAAGTGTGAGGAGATGGCTGCCACCTCTCCCCAAACTCCTACAATGCGCCATGTGTGAAGCATGAGTGAAGTAGAGGGGTGCAACCTCTCAAGAGGTAGGCTGCCCACTCCTAGAGTGCACCACCTCTCAAGAGGGGCACACCCTCTCTTTAACCACGTGTTCAAAATCTTGGGTGGAGTCTCCTTGATTCAAGTATTCACCAATACTATGTCTACTTTGCTTCCCTTTGGCTGCCACATGGCCCCTTGGGCTTTATTTCACTTAAAACATGTTTAAACATGTTTCCCAAAAAATAGCATTTGCTGATTTTTTCCTTATTTTTTATGTCTCTTTTGGGTTTTGTGAGGAAAATTAACTTTTTAGTGATTAAAATCACTAATTTCACTCACCAAAGTGGGTACATAGGTAATGTGGGTGCTCTAGGTCCAAAAATGAGCACCCCCAAGGCATAGGAAAACTCCTAGTACCACTTTTTTAATACAATCAATTAAAAATTCTCGTTTTACGGAAAATTTTTAATTAACTGAAAAAATTAAAAAATCCTAGGGGGGCTTAGCACATTTCCATAAAACTTTAGGAGGATGTTTATCATGGTAATATACATTAGACACTAGGCTTAGATCCATGCTAAGGCCTAACCATGAGTATATACTCCAACTTTGGAGAAATTGAGTTATAAAACTTGGAAATTATAAATTTCTTTTAGACAACAAAATATAATTAACAAGTAAAAAAAACCACTCCAGAGTAACAACTCATGCCTAAGTCTAAGGTGGCTAAGACCTTTTACAAAGTTCGTCATGCAACATATCTTATTACAATTCCCCGGAGGGTATGGAAAATGTGAAAAAGGTTGGTCTTATTGACCAACTGAACTTTTGAACTCCGAGTTTTGAACAAGGAATTGTTCAATCTTTGGCAGCTCGCTGGAAGTCCACCCTAGTGCAACTTGGTGGATAGCAGTCCCCTTGGAAGGTTGGCTGCGCTAACCTTTCTCGTTGCATTGATCATCTAGCTGCATGGTTACATTGGTCCTTTGAGTATTATGATATAGTCATGGCAACTTTGAGGTAAAATTTTTGGGTTTAGGGTACTTGTCTTTCCTTTCAACATTGCCTTTCAATATTTCCTTCTTGCTGATTTTTTACAATTTTAGCACAACAATCTACACTTTGCTTGTAGTGTTTTTTCCCTTCAGTATTTACTTCTCAAGTCTTTGCATTAGTGTCACTGATTTTTCCCCAGTCATATCAACATGTGGTTGAGTCTTGTGAATCTTTCTTTTCTTGAATAAATGGCTGTCCATAAATGTTATTCTTGGGTCAAAATTTCAGTGTCCACCTTTTCACATGATGAGCCTTTGTGCCTATCATTAGAGTGAGCCTGGATGGGGGTCCCGTTTGTCATTGTTCCCAAAGCATTAAGCCTTTAGGATGGGTAGTTTGAGGAGACATAGGAGTGTCTTGAGTCATCTTATGTCTTGTCTCCTCATCTCTGATAATTCAGTCTTCCGCTTTGAGTCAGTCACCCACTCGTCCAACATAGGGATATGGTACCTGGTTGTTTTATCTTGATCTTCTTGAATTATCACTTTGAGCTGAGGGAAGAGAGACGCCATTTCTCTTCTTTTCAGTAGGTCATCTTGTATTGATTCAACACATTATCTACAAATGACCTAGAATTAGAGCACCTTAGTAACCGTTAGCCTCATTGGCGGTTATTTCACATCCGACAAGGCTGAGCATCATTGGGCCTTGATTGGATGATCCTTGTCATTGTTCGACTTCAAAACATCTTTCACGGTGTCAGGTTGTGCTTGTACTTGAGGACCGATTGACATTATTGGTGGTGTTCCTTCGCACTTCACAAGTGTTTACATTATTGACATTTGATGAAGTGACTTGCTCCCTTGTGTCGACATCAACACGTTTATCGCGGGGAGGAGTGTACATTATCGGGTGGTAGCAAGTAGCGGATTCAGATGAGACCCGTTGGTCTTTAGTTTGCAGTGGGAAGATTATATACTTTGACTCCATGGCCCATTGGACAGGCTTTGGTACTACAGGTCAACTTACGGGTTGTTCTTCATCAGCTTACAAGGCCTTTGTATCCTTCCACACAATTACAGGGGTATTTTTGGTACATATTCCTCAATTCACAAAGCATCATTGATACTGTTATCTCCTAGCCTAGGGATAACTAAGGAGATTATGTCTCGAGGCCCACAGGTCCTAGACATTGAGTACCGAGAGCCATATTGACTTGAGCCTGGCCCTGGAGGGCCCATCCTTCTTCTTCAACGCCTCCATCCTATCAGCAACAACAACATCCATCCCATCGGCTTGGTCTTGAAGCAGCAACGGGTCTTGCTCCATGAGGTAATGAGTCCAGGTATCATGGTATGTGTCACTCTGATTCTCAAAACATTTTGAATATGTTCATTTAATTCTCCTTTGCTTCATGACGTGTGCTTGGACCTTATGCCTTTTAACTTGTCCATACCTGGGGGGATGACGAAATGCCCTAGAAAGTTGGTTCCCTTAGGAATGAGTTGCCACTGGGTGGGTTTATGAAAGGTCATCGTCCATTCCCACCATACTTAGGGTGGGTTGGGTGTGTCGTTGCATCCTCCTTATTGGAGGTGGGAAGCCTAGGTGCCCCCCCATGAAAGGGAAACACCACCCTACATTTCTCTGCTTTCCTGAAAGGGGGGATGTGGGGAAACATCCCCCATTGAGTTTTCCTTTCTCAAAAATGTGGGACATGTGGGCGATGCAGCCCCCACTCGGGGGAGTGTGTCCCTATATAACGTTGCTTAATTGTTTACCAAATTGAATGGCGAGATTGCTACATTTTAAGGACGATGAAAATGATAGGTTGTTATCCTTAGACAAGTTAAATTTTGTCAAACTCAAGCAATAGCGAATTGACTCGCCGTGCAAATTTTTTTATATGTTTCACAAGTAAGTTCGAATATTCATTTTTAGTTAAAAAATATAAAAAAAGGTCTTATATGTATGTATGTATTCAGTCTTGACGTTTACTTTGACATGGTTTTTGGTCAAATTTTAAGTTCACAAATATTTGTATTTATTTTTTGTTTGAATATAAGAAGTGTTACCTCCCTAGTTGCAAACTTGCACCATGTAGGTTTGGCAATGATCCGCAAAGATTGAACAAAGCACTTGCTCAAATTCAGAGTTCAGAAGTCCAACCGGGCATCATTGCCCCTTCAATTTTTCTTCTTCTTCTTCTTCTCTATGCATGTTCCATATGGGAATTGTAATAAAATGAGTTAGCATGAGGCCTTTCTTATGTAAAAGACTCAGCTCCCCAAGACTTGGTCATTAGTGCATTACTCTAGGGTTTCTTTTTTACTTGGTTAATTATTCCTCGCTTTTCAACGATTTATAATTTTCTAAGGTTTTTCATTCATTCCTCCAAAGCTGGAGTATGTCCTAATGGTTAGGCCTTGGTGTGTTCTGTTCGAGTCTAGTGTCTAATGTATATTACCATGCTAATCATTTACCAGAGTCTTATGGACATGCATTAGGTCCCTCTAGGATTTTTTAATATTTTTCTAGCATTAAAAAAGTTCGGTAAAACGAGAATTTTCCTTGTAAATTGATGTAAATATTAAATAAGTTGTACTAAGAGGTGTTATATGCCTCGGGGGTATCGTTTTCTAACCCAAAATACCCCTTTTACCCATGTACCCCCTTTTCGAGAGAAATAATTAACTTTTGCTCATCAAAAATCAATTTTACTCGAAAAAGGTGAATAAAAGGTAAATAAATTAGCTACCTATTTTTAAGGAAACATGTTCGAGACATGTTTTGGCTTATCTTTAGTTCACTTAGCCTCACTGGCTGTTAGTGGCTGTTGACTGAAAGTAAGAGGGAGTTAGGTGTTGAGTTAAGTGTAGAGGGTGGAGATCCCAAGAGGGAGTGCACTCTCTCTCTTGAGAGGTGGCACACTCTCCTTGAGGGCACCAATGCCAAGGAGAGGTGCACCTCCCTCTTGCTACATGTCGCCATCCCTCTCTCCCAAGTCTTGGAGTGGTGACGCCTTACTTCACTTTGCTTGAGTGGTGTCACTCTCCCTCACATGTGGTGCACTTTCTCTTGAGCTAAGTCGCCCTCCCTCCTTGGGAAATGCGCCTCACTTGGCTATTTAAGCAAACAAACTCTCCACTCTTTGGTTAATGAGAGTTTGGGCTTTGCTCTTATTGTACTATTGCTGTAATATTTTTCTATTGGAATAAAGAAGACTTTGGAGGTCAAGAAGGTGGCTTGTACTTCTTGTGTGGATGATTGATGTCATGTGCTAGATATATGAGGTATACTTTTGCTTAATTTCTTGCTTTGAGATTGTTAATTTGGCCTTTGAAGGGGTGGTATCACCCAATATGATAGGATTTGTTAAGCTAGCTTGCTTTCCAGATCCTATTGATCATTTATAGTAGAGATTTGATTTGCATGTTTATTTCGGCTAATGTTCATGCTATCCAAGTCTCTTTTGTAGGTGACACCAAGTACTTAACAACTTTCTTGCAAGTATTCTTAAGCTTACAGGTTCTCAGGCTTGGAGAGGTGGCTGAACTAGTTTGTATCTTCCACGAACTCCAAGCTTCTTGAAGATGTAGTCCCTCAACATTCCATCGGGAGACTCCATTTCCCAAGGCTTCCAAATTATCAAGCTTCTCTCTTTCTCTTTCATAAAATCTAAATATTGCTTGGTTACCTTCTAATGCATGCGAGTAAATCTTAATTTTAAAGTTATACTTCAAGTAGATCTTACTTTTGCATGCATGCATGCATAGATCCACACTTTACATTCAAAGTTTTCATCATACACAGTAGATCTAGCATAAGAAGTTTAGTCTTTTAGCAAGCATTTTATAATAAAATTTCAAGGCTAAAAATTAGATTCATTTTTTAGAGCTTTAAATTACATATTTGGCAATCTTAGTGCCTTATTGTTTGCTGTCCTGAACAGCAAACAAAATCCACTAAGAAAGCTAGCTTTTGCTTGCTTTCTTGGTTAAATTTCACTAACTTTTGCATAGCTTTCACTCGGTAAATTTTAGTCAAAGTCTGACATATTTTGCATTTTGTCACAAAGCACTTTGGGGCATCTTTCCATCTATTTAGCTTGCTGTTTTTTCAGGTTTAACGAAGAATCAAGAGGAGGTGCTGCCCAAATTTCGAGGATTTGGAGCATCCAGAACCCCTTAAGGCACCTAGTCTTCCTCCCAATCTATTTTTTCCATCATATTTTGTAAGTTTGTCGGCCTTATACCTATAAAAGGCCCCAAACATTCTTTATAAAGATTATAACTCAAATGGGATAACCCACTAGGCCTCCCATCCCCCTACCCCTTGGGGGAATTGTCTCTTTTTGGATTTTGCATCTTGCATTTCGCTTTTTTCAACTTTTCTTACTTAAAAGGATAAAATAAGCCTAAAACGAACTCACGCACCGCAAAACATTTACCTTTGTTTTAAATTAGTTATATTAGTTTCATTTTCAGTTATTTCAATTTTTGGCAAAGTAACGAACCTTCCCCGTCATTTCCCTGATATGCTCTCGACCTCGCCAACTTTCTGGATCTTGGCATGAACCATAGAGGGATTTGATTCGTGTGGAGTAGTTTTAACTAGGGAAAACCTTCCATTACTATTGCTTGATACGGGATCAAGATCGATAGATTGACTTGTGAATTCAAGGGGATACTTTGGGATTCACTCTCTCCTCGTTGGAAATCCTTGCAATCTTTCTTGTACCCATTTGAGGGATAGCAGTTGAAGGAAACACATCATAGTTTAGATTTTATTTTCACACTTACAATCTCCAACAATCACAAGTGGACTTGCACTATCGATCCACTTCATTTCATTTATCTAAATCCAAGTGAAAACCTTTAATTAATAAATTTTACCAAGAGCATTGCAACACATTTCGCAGCAATACATACATTGGCACTGGTCTACAATTTCTCCATTTGCTTATTATGAGTTGTTCTCATTTACTTTCAAGCATTCTTATTTGCTTTCTATCATTTATCTTGAAGTATTTGATTTGCTTAATACCATTCACATAAACAATCTTTAGTTGTGTCATTATATGCTGCTAGATTAGTTGTATTTGCTTTTGTTTCATATTAACTCCTAGAACTTCTTACATTTAGCTTAATCAAACCTTAGATTCTTTTATTAGGGACTACCCCCCTTGGCTTCGCTAGGAGTTAGCCTAGACGGATGAGTCGAGTGTCTGGTGACAACTACCCGACTCGAGACTTGCCCCCAAGGCCACACCCAATGGATTGAATATTTCTTCCACGTGACCCAAGGTGTGGATTGGGCGACAACAAGAAGTTAGAATGGAATTTTCTTAATTGTCTTTATGGAACTTAATGGAAAATTTATCATATATTTTTGCATTGGCAAACTTTTTTGGAATTTCATTGTCCTCGAATTCAAACCTGACAACGAACTAGGTGTCTTAGCAGTTATGTATCTGTAATGAACATACTTAATATAACTAATACACATAAAATATAATAAATATATGGATACTTAATAAACCAAGTCCCCCAATGTTGTGTCCTTTCTTCCTTGTGACCGTTCAATGATATTTATAATGTCATGAGTAGTGGTATCCATCATCACATTCATTATTATCAAATATATTTTATTTTATCGATTTCTATATTTTATTTTGTTACCTCTCAAAGTCTCACTTCTTGAGATAAAGTCATAAAGCTCAAGTAAGGTCTGGGAGGAACTAAGAGGGAGGC
Source organism: Picea sitchensis (assembly GCA_010110895.2). Taxonomy (NCBI): domain Eukaryota; kingdom Viridiplantae; phylum Streptophyta; class Pinopsida; order Pinales; family Pinaceae; genus Picea; species Picea sitchensis. Next base: position 225,088 of record SNQJ01S0008238.1, read on the forward strand.
CAATGTTAGCTCACCAACCCTCTTCACACTTTAGGTTGGTTCTCCTCCAGCTCAAGGGGGGATTCCCTATAATAGGTTTACTCGAACTTATGCACTAAAGTCAAAGGTGAAAAGAAGAGAAAGTTCTAGTAAAACAATTAGATATGTTTTAAGAAATAAGATGGATGGGTGGACTAGAGACCGTGTCTTACAAATTGGGAAAATGGGGTAAAATCATGCCTCAAGTGGGAGGCTATTTAACGAGGAACAATGGCCATTGAAGCTGAAACTTACAAGCTACAACAATTTTTTCCTTGCTGTCCCAAAATGTAGAAATATAACTAAGGAGATTATTAGTGCAACTAAACTCCAATACTCATGACGATTATGGTTATAAATAATAATATGTATGTGCATTCATCCTAGAGTAGAGAGACATGCAATCATAAACAATACTCCATTGGTAACATAAAAGAAAGAGGAATAGGGTTACCGAATTCATACTCCATGAGCATATGCCAAGATAATTCCTGGAAGAAGGATAACATAAAAGTTTAGAATATATTCTCACCCACAAAGTTCTCCATTAATCCTCCAAACACATCCAATAGATATTCCACTAAGCTCTAAGGGACTTCTCCCAAATCTAACCATACATCAAATGGAGAGAGCAAACCCTTATATAGGTTTGAGCTCAACTCCTCTTACAAAAAAAATAATGGTTTTCTTAAATCCATTAGTTCTCCCAAGAATAGAATAAAATATTACAGTTCTATCCTCCTCAACAAAATCCTTACTAAAATTAGAAGTGAGTTGCTGGGATCCAGATTCCTTTCCTAGAAGAAACAATAAAATAATCACCCTTTTCTCCAAGGAAACCAATAGAATAATACAACCAATTCCTATAACAAGTGAACAATGAATAAAAAGTGAATTGGTTAGCCATGCATATCCTCCTAAGGGGTTGACCATGTCAACCAACTCCAATGTCCCCTTAGATGCATTGATGTGTGCCAAAAGACTTCTAAGATAAATTGGTCCTTTGAAAATGCTAGCTAAAGTGTGAATGAGGTGGATCATTATAACTCCATAATAAACTATGGCATTAATGCATAAACAATTTTAATGAAAAAGGCAATTCCATATACGTCCATACATCCCATAAAGAAAAGTCAACCATTGTGCCCATGAACAACTAACTGGTCACAGTTCCATAAAATCCAAATCAAGACACACACACACACATATATGGAGGATGACCCATGTGCATCACCTCTAATGCAATAAACTCGGCCTAATTGATAAGTAATAGAGGAACGATGCCACTCCTCAACCATGAACTTGTTCCATGATATGTGAGTGAAGCAATATATGAATCAAGTCACAAGGAAGATGCCAAATGAAAGTGTGGCTCCATAAGCAACTCATCTCATGGAGAACATGGTTCTATGCATAATGTAAACCCAACAGGATTTTCCCCATGACCAAGACGTATCAATAGAAGGCGTCTTGAATAATGTTAAAGTGCCATGCATCCTTTTTAGAGCTTGTGGGCTAAGTATGGTCGCATGTGAAGTTATGAAGGTTACTTAGTCCAATTGTGATCCTTGGGACGACTTCTTCATATGATGTCACTTCCATATGTTGTATCAAATAAAAATTGCTAGTTCATGACATGGTTGACTTGTATTATGACTTGCGGACCATGGCTTTCTAAACGAATCTCCATGCTAATAAAATATAATTTACTTGCCTCCACATGTGTGCCCTTTTCAAGCATATGGTTGATCACTACATGCATGAAGAGGACGATCCACACTAATTTTTAATTTACATTTCATATATGTGCCAATTCACAGATTAAGGTAGTGCTCTATAAAGGTGGAGATGCTAATGTATGGAGGGAGTAATCAAGTGGGTGGTCCCATTATTAAAATAACAAAATCGACCTCCATAGTCTAAGGTACCAAAAATATTAATGGATTTTCATGAATAAAGGGGACAACTTCATTAACACATAAAATAATAATAAATTGCCTCCACACATGTGCCAATGAGGAGTATACCTCATAAACGTTTTGTACCATGACAATTAGAAGTGGTATTGAGACGAACAAAAGTTCGCTCACACAAGAAGTATCCAAAATACTTGGAATATATAGATATCCATGAGGATAATAAATAATATATGTGTATAAGAGAATGAATAATATAAGATGAGATGATTACAATGAGAATGAGGGCTCGTTTATATACCCTTGTAGCGGTTGCCCTTTCATGAACAACCACGCCTTTTGGATAAGACACGTCTTTTCATTTACGATATATTTAATTATTATTTTATTTATACTTATTTCTATATATTTGTGTTCATAACATTGCCTTCCCCTTTAAATGCTTTGTCCTCAAAGCATGATTAGAGAAAGACCTATCTCTTGTTCTAGCTCGAACTGTCTTCTCATGTTCTTTTGTTTCTGTAGTTGCGATACTTGAGGAGACAAAACGATATAATCTATGAATTCATGAAGTAATATGTTGCATCTTCTCGGGAGTGATCCATCCCAAATCTACTTTCATGGAAACTTGTTTATATTTCACTTGATCTTGTTGTTGGTTGTAACAGTTCTTGTGATTTGGATGACGATAAGGCACCCAAATCTCTTCTGGATCTTGTTTGTTGGATCTCTCTTCAACTTTTGATGTTTCTGGTAATTTAATTAGATCAACATTTGTTCCCTTCTCTGAGGTTTGGACAATATTTGGTATCTTCTTTACAAAATCAATCATAGTTCCCTTGTCGACCATTGATCTTGTATTGATGGTTTTATGTGAAATTTTCTTTTGCAACTTTTTTTCATCTTTTAACTTCTTAATTTGTTCGATTAAATCTCGATGATGACTTTTAAGGCGACAAATTTCATTATCCTTTTCGAATAATTTCTTCTCGAATTCTTGATTAGCTTGTTCTAACTTTTGATCACCTTGTTTTTTATTTTTTAATTTCTTGATTTGTGCAATCAAGTTTTGATTATGATTCTTGAGACGACAAATTTCTTCTTCCTGCCTTTTTTGGACTGTTATTTGATCATCTTGGTTGATCATCTTGGTTGATCATCTTTGAAATATTTTTAAAATCTTCTAACGATGGATCTTTTGAATGTGATGTCATTGTTATGTCATGGAGCGTAATTTTCTTCTTTTTATAAAAAATGTCATAAACGTTTTTTCCACATTTAATATGAAGGCACCTAGTGTTTCTAGCTAGGTTAAACCAAGAATTATACAAACATCGCGTTTAGTCATTTTTGTAACATCGAATTCAGAAATGTATTTATAACCGTCAATTCTTACTTATAGATTCTTAATTTGTGTCTTGCCAAAGTTCTTTTCAATTATGTTTGACTAAAAAATTGATAATTGATTGGCAATATGAAAACTGATGTAATTTTCCTTCTTGTACAAACAAATCGCAACGGTAATGTTTTTTCCTTGAACAATTCCTTTGACTTTTAGTATTTCAAAAATAGGTGCCGAAAGTCCTTTATGTGTAAACCTTCCTTCATTTTCACTGTTAAACTTCATTGTGTTGTCGTCAAAATTTTCGTCAAACTTTCTTCGAAAGATGCCTTGATTACAAACTTATATGATGATAACTTAAGCTCAACTTTTTTTTTTTTCTCATTAAATGATATTTTATGTTTTTTCTTGTATTAAATATCTCTTTTTTTTAAATTCTTGGACCTAAATGCCACCTTATACTTCCTTCTTGGTATAATTATATAGGCGTATATTTTTTTGGTATATAACCTTTTTACCTTAATAATAATTATTTTTAAATAAAAATTCACTTTAATCACTTCTTGGAATTTTGAATACTCACTTTATCCCTTTTGATTTGGGGAATAAAATATTCTTTTTTTATTATCCCTTTATATCTTTGAATTAAGGCTTAAGGACCTTTTCTTAATGTATTTTTGACTTTTTTTTTCAAATTACTAATGTTCTTATTCTCTTATTTTTCCAATGTCGTAGTCGATAATTGACATAAGGCTCGCGACTTAATTACTGTAACCAACCTGATACTTACAGATTCGATGCGTCGTGACTTATCACCTTACGGGTTCGATGAGGATTTTTTTAATGGAGGATATGATCACTAAAATAAAATAGAATCAAGTTTATTTTTCCTTGGAGATTATTTATTCAAATGTCACGATGTAGGTCAGTAGCGACTTCTGAAAACGATGGTTGAATGGCGGTTGTTAGTTTGAAATCTATATTTGTTTGCTGATTGGCACTCGAAATTACGTAAATTATACTAGGGTGATCTGCCCCGTTGTAAAACCTTCTCTTGTTCTATGAATAGATCGTAGGATTTGATGCTTAGATTGTAGCTTCGTGGAGTAGACCATGAATGCGACCGTACCTTAATTTGGCACTTCCTTTAAAACCGTCGACACTTATTTGGAACCTATGAGATGTTTAATGGTGGTGTTGTTTCAGAATTCTACCTAAGATGTGGGAGTGTTGTGTGCATGATGGGCTTTTGAGTTGCAATCTTGTAAGGTAGTTGGCCATGGCATGAGACCCCTCGGGTTTTGATAATTGCTAGAGAGGTTGTCTCAAACTAAAAGAAGTTTCCAAAGGGAACAAGTGATGTGAGTTTGCTTGCGTGAGTTGTTGAAGAGAAAATAAGAGATCCGTTGTTGTGTGATAAAGGAGAGTAGTTGTCAACTGAAGATAGTTGCGGAGAAGGATTCAAGGCTTGGTTATGTTCACACGACTAAAGAGGAATCCATGCCCATCACTATGACATGTCTAGATCCATTCCCATCATCATGACTTGAGCAACCTCCCGTGCATTATTGTGAGAAGAATAAACTAGGTGGTGTGTGATGGGTGGAGAAGTTCTACCAGGTGTGCAACAGAAGATTGTGGGCCCACTGATTTGATATCGACGTAATTGATATGTATCCGAAGTAGAAGAATCAATTGTGACATCGACTACCATGTGTCACTTCACAAAAGGCTTGAAATAATATATAGTTTTTTTTTCCTTTACATATCAAAATCTTGTTGTGGTGAGAGTGTTAAAATTGTTTGGTTTGAAGTGGGAGACTGAGGCTTTATTATACCTTTATGTTCTAAAGACCTTGTTTAACATATACTTATAATATTATTTTTGAAAAGAGATTGACCACTTAAAAGGGTCGTGTGCTTGTGGGTATTAAGTTTTGAGAGAAGCACATGCTTTAACTTTCCCTAACCCTCTAAAGAAGTTTAAAACTGGGAGAAATTTTATTGTAAGCGACGTACTGGTTTAGTCCCTAGGATATTTCTAACGAGTGTTTTGCGGGTGCCCTCACATTTTGTGTGCTCCACTCACACTTTTCGTTTTTCCCATTGTATTCATAGTTTTAGAGTACAAGAAAATCAAATTCTTGCACAAACTCAATCATCTTTATCACGATTTTCATCTTTCTCACGTGAAAGAGAAGGATAAGATGATCAAGGGCTTACATGACCTCAATCAAGGCCTTATTCAAAAAGTGGCCAAGTTAAGAAGCATTGACGGTAATTTAAAAGCTTATGTGAGTAAGTTAGAAAATTTTGCTTTTAAGAAGTACTTTGACCTTGCTGAGAGCTCAACATCTCATATAGATGAGCTAGACAATAAGGATCTCTATCAAGCCCTTGTAAACGACCTTTTTGATAAGCAAGAGCTACTTGATTGTTTGGAAAATGAGGTTAAATGCCTTTCTCAATAATCTATGGATGATTGCTTCTCAAGATGTTTCTGATTATACTTCTTATCATATTGTTGGTAGTGATGATATTTGTAAGAAGGATGATATTGATGATGTGCCTTCTTCCTTCTTCTTATGCTTTGTTGGCTACTAATGAATTGGTTTCCCCTGATTTTGAGAAACATACTAGAGGTATTTGGGATATATAGGTGGTGGACATGGGAAGAGTGGATGGGGCACTGTTGCTCCTACAAAGTTTGAGATGAGACCTTTGAGAGTAGGACTTGGATACGATTAGACTTCATTGCCAGATGGAGGTCATTCTACCTTTGATTTCTAGGAATGTTATTTTGTACCCGTTGTTGTTTTGTTTGTTGTTGAAAGTCATTCTATTGATTTGTAGAGAGAGGAACATGCACCTTGTTACCCCCTCACATCTAGGGGAGATTTTTTCTCTTATGATCCACATTACATACAACAGTTCCACAGATGACATCCATGGTTCTCCACAGGTAGATGATCGATGATGCTTCCCACATATTGCTCAACCCAATCTCACTTGATGACTATGGTGCTTGATCCACAGGAGGTAACTTGTTTCAATACTTCATATTAAGTGTTAATGCCTTATGTGCTTGTCATGAAAGTATTGATCAAGCAGTTGGGACAGATAGTGGTGTTAAATTTTGTCCTTACCCAACACTTGCCAGTTAATTCCAAATAAAATAATTTATTGAATAAAAGCGCAGTTGAGTTAGTAACAAAACATTACATCGGAAGCAAAAAAGGGAAAACCAAACACATTGCACATGAAATTTTCTGGGTAAAACCCCCGAAGGGAAAACTAGTACTGTGAGATGTTTATTATTATTAATCTGGGCTCCCGTCCTGGGATAATGGCCCACCTAAGGAATAATACAAAACAACAAATAGCCAAGCCTTACAAAGCTCAAGATCAGTGCTTTGACCTTGCTGGTTGGCTATGATCTGACTTGCCGCCCCTTTGCTCCTTTCCTCGAACCCTACCTTACACACTTGGATGAAAGTCCTTCTCCACCTAATCAGTAAGATCTCACTCATTCATTCTGTGTGTCTCCTCCTCTCACATAGGATGCCTTTTATAACCTTGAGTTTACCCTAAATCCAAAATCCTAGATCTCCGAAGTGATCAAAGGCTGAGATTAGATCTCACCTTCACTTTATGATCTAATGGATATGATTTAATTTAACCCACTAGTGCTAAATACTTAGGTTGACTTAAATTAAACTCCATTAATTACAAAAATATATTCACTTTAATAATCATTTTATTAAAGTGAATCTCCTAAGTCTTGAGAGGTATTAAGGACGACTCCCACGTGTTAGACACAAACTGACGTGGAAGTACTTATCGGATGCTACATACATCAACACTCCCTCTTAGTGAGGAAGGTACTTCCACCACTTAAAGGTGGCTCTATCTTCACTACCATATCCACAACCATGGCTGTTCTCCAATCTACCTGATCAACTGCTCCCTTTGAACCGAATGCTATCCTTGCCATCTCGTTCGGACCCTTCTTAGAAGACTTGTTGCCTTTGAACATGTTCCCAGAAGCCTCCTACACTTGAGCATCCTGCATGGCCATCTCGTACCATGACTCCTTGACAAAATTGGAAAACTGCGCCTTCCCACTTGAACCTGAAGGCTGATTCCCTTTGAGCTGCTCAACCTTCGGAGCTACGTGCTCCTTGTTCTTTGCCACTCTGCTGCTTGCCATTGCTCGCATAGTTTGGCCCTTTAACCTATATAAGTTTCTCTCTCTAACCCCAAGAACCACTACCATGTCTGATCTAGATCCTCCGGGCATAATCAAATCCCTTCTTCTCAATATTTGAGATTGAGAGCACACTTCTCCTGAATTTTGGCACCGATAGCACATTCATCACTCTTAACACGCCTCCTAACTCCATCTAGAATGACATTGGCCTAGTTCCCTTTACTGCATGCTTGGTGCCCACACCCAGTTCCAGATGCATGTCTGAGTCTGACTCTATGAAGCTCTCGAACAACTGCCGTGCTCTTGTCATATGACATGTGGCTCCACTATCTAGCAGCCATGCACCAATTGATATGGTGCGTAAGGAAAGATGGGAAACAAGTAAGAATTCCTGCTCAAACTTTTTGGCAAACTCATCTCACTGATCCTTTGCATACACATCTACTTCTAGTTGCATCCCGTTTCCGCTCTTCTTCCTCTCCAGACACTGTGAAGCATAGTGTCCTTTCTTATGTCAGTTAAAATACTTGACCTTAGGTCCTTCCTTGTGCCAACTTGTGAAGATGAATCTATACTTGTTTTCTTCCTGACCTTCCTCTTGCCCTTTTTTGCCTGACTAGCAAGTGCAAGGTTCTTCTCATCACCATCCTCCTGTGGGCCTCCCAAAGCCTCTTGAAGAGTCTCCTCCTGGATGTAACCATCCCACAATTGATCGAAGCCTGGAAGCTTCTCTTGAGCACAGATGCCTTCGATGAATGAAGTCCAAGGCTTGGTGAAATAATTCAAGGCCATCCTCACTAACTCCACATCTGTCACTGTCTCATCTTCTGCCCCCAACTGATCATGAACCTGAGTGATCCAGTGAGATCACTGGTCAATGAATCAGTGTTGGACATCTTGGTGTTCCTGAGTCGGTCCCTCAATACCATCTTTCGTTTCTTGTTGGCTGACTTTCTCTCAAATAGGTGATTCAAGATGGTCCCTCATTGAATCTAAGATCATTCAGATTGCCTCGACCGCCCTTGCCTTTGCAGGATCTGTCGGCACAGTCACTGCGGTATTTCCATGACTCCACAGTCAATTCTCCTTCAGGAGAAACATGATCCTCACTTTCCATGGAAGAAAGTTAGAGGCACCCTCCAATCGATCCTCATACCTCAAACCAGCTGCTGACATCTCCAAGATCTGAAATTTTTCAGGAACACAATCTGCTGAAAATATGTGCCTAGTCCTTCAAGCACACAAATTGAAGATGATTTCTGGCTGCTTGCTGCTCGGATTCGCTGCCCGTTGCCTGGATCTGCAGCTCGCTGCCCGGACTCATTGCTCGTTTCCCTTTGCCCAAACCCCTGTTTGAAGCTTCCTGCAGTCTTTTGCTGCTGCCCAGGTACTTCTCTGGGCTGCCCGAGCCCTTTCTAGACTAACTGACAGTTTTCCTGCTGCTTTGCTGTCTGTCAGTCTGCTTCTGCCAGGCTATGGCAGCTTTGCCGGTTGGCTACTGTGGCAGCCCACGACCTCCCTTGCCACCTTTGCTTGGCGGCTGGCCCGTGCTATTGGGCAACTGCTGCTCTTCCTCGCGATGCGGCTGCCTCTGGCCCACGTCCTATTGCGACCTCAAACACTAGACAACTCCTCTGTCGCTCTTGCTCTGCTCATGCCGCTCTTCAGCCCCTGCACCGTCACTAACTACCTAGCTGTAGCTCCACGTCTACGCGGTCTCAATCCAACAGCCCGCGACTGCTTCTCCTAGTGGCCACCTCTCTTTCAATGCCCTTCACTGCAAACAACCCACGCGACTGTCCTTTCCGCCTAACAACTACACGCGACCAGCTCCTGTCGGCTCCACGACCGAACCACAATCTGTCCTTTTGATCTATAGCCAATCTTGAGCTGTAGCCTACGACCGTACGCTATATGGCGACTGTATGACCTTTTTTTTTAATTTTTGAGTTTTATCTTTACCTTATAGGCTGCAACCATTTTTTTTTTCTTGCGCTGCAAATCACGTCTCTATGCAACCCTGTTCCTCTTTAGAGACCACACTTTGATACCATGTTAAATTTTCTCCTAACCCAATACCCGACAGTTAATTCCGAATAAAATAATTTATTGAATAAAAGCACGACTAAGTTAATAACGAAACATTACAGCGGAAGCAAAAAAGTGGAAACCAAACACAATGCACATGAAATTTTGTGGGTAAAAACCGCGAAGGGAAAACCAATACTGTGAGATGTTTATTATTAATAATCTAGGCTCTCGTCCAGGAATAATGGCCCACCTGAGGAATAATACAAAACAACAAATAACCAAGCCTTACAAACCTCAAGTTCAGTCCTTGATTTTGCTGGTTGGTTGCTATCTCCTTTGCTGCCCCTTTGCTTCTTTCCTTGAACCCTGCCTTGCACACTTGGATGAAAGTCCTTCTCCACCCAATCAATGAGATCTCACTTACTGATTCTGTGTGTGTCTCCTCCTTTCACGTAGGCTGCTTTTATAACCTTGAGTTTACCCTAAATCCAAAACTCTAGATCTCCAAAGTGATCATAGGTTGAGATTAGATCTCACCTTCACTTTATGATCTAATTGCTAGGTTTTAATTTAACTCGCTAATGCCAAATACTTAGCCATTTGAATTAAATTAAACTCCATTAATTACAAAAGTACATTCACTTTAATAATCACTTTATTAAAGTGAATCTCTTAAGTCCTGAGAGGTATTAAGGATGATGCTCACATGTTAGACACAAATTGACGTGGATGTACCTGTTCGATGCTACATACATCAACAAATGGATCATGATGCTCTAAATTTGTGCCTTTTGCCTTGTTTCTATGATGAACAAGGTTCATCTGTTAAGAAAATTTCCAGTGTAAAAAGGACAAACAATAAAATACATATAGGATAGTCTTAATAAAATTATGAATAATGAGGTAAGATGATTACAATGACCCTCGTGGCAGTATACATATAGGCATTGACTGACCATGAGGGGAAAGGGTATGTCTCTTTCCCTTTAATTAATTAACCATTAATTATTATTGTTTATTAATATTATTATTATTATGTAATATATATATTTTGTATGTTACATTGCCTTCCCCTTAAAAATGCTTTGTCCTCAAAGTATACGTATGGAAGACTTATCTCTTGCTTTGGCTTGTAATATTGTCTCATGATTCTTCATTCTTGACTTAGTGATAGTTGAGGACCTGAGACGATAGGATCTTTTGTGGAACTGTGAATTTACGGGGTTCTTGGAAAAAACTTGATGTATTTCTACTCCCATGATAATTTCTACTTTGAGCACTACTTGTAGTGGAAGTAATATTCTTCTGAATATAGGTCATTTGTTTTTGTTGATACATTGATTGGTTGAAGTATCGATTTTTGTGATTAGGATGTCGATAAGGCGTCCTTGCAACTTGATCTTTGCTTCTTATACTTGTAGTTTTTTCTTGATTAACTTTTGGAATGGAGTCTTCTTCATACCCCTCGCTTGTTTCTACTTCGACATTTGAAGACCTCTTTACATAAACTGGATTTGTATCCTTTTGAGTTGTAAGGTTGACTGGGTCTGTATTAATTCCTTCATCCACAATTGGGATTTTTACATCTAAAGACTTCTCTAGTTCCATAGGTTCAGTCAATGTCTCTTTATCAACCAATGATTCCTTGTCGATAAGTTGCTCTAACTTGTTCTGTAGCAACTTCTTATCACTCTTTAGCTTCTTAATCTGTGTGAGTAAACTTTGATTATGAACCTTTAGGCGTGATTTTTCTTTCTTATCTGATTTGTCAATTTTGTTCTCATCTTCCTTCTCAGATTCTTCCTCTTTCAATTTCCTGATTTGTTCCAAGAATCTTCGATTAAAGCTTTTTAAACCAGAATTTTCTTCAATTTTTTTGATAACTTTTGTTCTAGATCTTGATTTTCTTGTTCCAACTTCTAAACATATTGTTTTGTATCATTTGACTTTTTGATATGATTAAGTAACTTTTGACTATGTTCTTTTAAACATAGAATTTCTTGGTCTTTTTCCATTACTTTCTTGTAATACATGTCCTCGAGATCTTTATATTTTTGTTTTGAAATCTTCTCATTTTGCTGAAGTTTGGCTATTTTTTCTTCTTGTCTCATGCATTTGTCTTCTAACTTTTTAATTCGTGACTCTATTTGTGTGTCATTTTGAAATTCGATTAAGGAAATTTTTTTGGGACACTTTGCGCAAACGACATTCTTGAAAAATTTTCGACAGTTATAACACTCCTTTGCACAAAAAAGACATTTCGCAAGAAAACCAGAATTCCTTGTGGAATTCATTATTTTTTCTTCTTCAAAGGATCGAGTAATACCCTTATAAAAAATTCTTCAATGGCTTCTCTTATTTATTTTTGAGACTATTAAATATGTATATATTTTAACTTCCTTTTAAACCCTAATATTTTAAAATTTGTAACCTCCTTCACGTTCACCTTATTTTTATTTTAAACACCTTAGGAGCATTTAAATACACCTTTTTCTTTTAAAAGATACTTTGAAATATAATAAAATGTTTTTCTTCTTTTTGGCTTTTTCTTATCTTTTAGTATTTACTCCTTCACTTGGACCATTAAATAATTTAACAACCCTTAATTGTATCCTTATTAATTGGTTTTAACTTTATATTCTCAATTGACACTTCAATTTAACAAAACACTTTATACTTTTCGGTGAGGCTCCTACAATAATTCAACTTAGTGGTTATAATTTATACACACCATATAATATATATAGCGGTGTTGTTGACTATGAACTTATCTTTTATGAACTTTAATCTGTTGTTAATATTTTGGGAGGGTTACGATTGCCGGATTGATGGATATGTCACCCCCTTCAATTTCTTCCCGCAACAACCATGCTATAACTCGATTTCTTAAATTAATAGCGGTCAAAACAATATTGGAACAGTGGTCATATATTATTTACTCTTGAACTTGAGTCATCACATATATTGATGGAATTACAACTGCTATTGCCTGATGCAGTGCCCCTACCTCAGCAGGGTTTGCTGACCTCCCGGTCACTAGATCTTCAAATTCCCCGAGATGTATTAGCTCTTTGATTCCCTACTGGAATTTTCGTAACAGGTCCATAGGGCCTATTATGTGACTTTGCCCATGCAAACAAGCACCAGGCGCAAGCCTCCTCCACGTGACCACTGGCTGTGACCACGCACCTAACTAAAAGGCGTTTCGCAACTCGCGACCTCGGGTATCCTATTGTGAGTCACCCGACTCTCTCTACTTCCAACTTTCAAACTCCCGAGTTCTGAACTCGCGAACCCCAAATTAGGGATCTAGCGAGCGCTGGCTCCTTCCCCTATTTTCCACCGATGTGACCTCCAGCTATAACCTGGGGTCCAACTTCCGAGCGCTATGGGACTTCGCACTTCGTGAACTCACGAAGTAGTTCTCCTCCCTTCTCCCGAAGTCCGAACTCCTGACTTCACTCACCTTAGATCAATGGTCCGAGACTCCCCTTGCTCCAATGGTCCAGATCCTCTCTCGCGAATCGGGACTTCGCGTTTCGCGATTTTGGAAAGCAACTCCCTTCTTCCTTCCAACTTTTGACTTCCCGAACTCCACTCGCCTCAGATCAACGATCCGAGACTCCCTGTGATTTGACGGTCCTGATCCCTTCTCCGCGAGTCAGAAGTTCGCGTTTCACGACTTTGGAAAACAACTTCCTCCTTGCTCCAGACTCTCGATTGTCGATTTCTCGAAATCTCCTTCCCACGAAAGGAATCAATGGTTCGATCTTCCCTTGGATCGACGTCTCACTATCTCTTCTGAGCTTTCGAGTGTTGAATGACTCTCGACCCTTATCCTTCTCGCAGTTGTACTGGATCCAACGGCCCACGGATATCGACACTTCCCCCTCCATGAACTTTTACCGTTCGTCCAGGCTTTGAATGACTCCTTACCAAATAATTTGGCGTCCACTCTTCTGAGCTTGTGCTTTCTTCCTTGACTTGGAAGATTTCGAACGTTTCAAAGGCTTCGACCTTTGATTCTTATACGAGCCCAATGACTTTGGGTCTCGTTTGCGTTTCTGAGAACGCTATCTCTCCTGAGCTTTGGCAAATGAAATTGAACGTCGGCCCTGGCGCACACTTGCGCTCTGTGTGCAAACTTGCACCGGTTCTCCTTGAGTTTTCAACTTACTCAATCTCCGAGGGACTCAACCCTTCTACTTCTTTTCAAAAGACTTTTTGGTGCCCTCCCGACACACTTTGCGCTCAACCTCCTGAGCTTTCGAACTTGAAACTAGTTCCCCTCTACGCGCACTCCTTGCGCTTAATATGCTCACTCTGCATACA
>SNQJ01S0008238.1:238946-253397 GCA_010110895.2 Picea sitchensis
CTGTCCATCTGTCTGAGGGTGATAAGCTGAGCTGAAGGACATATCCGTCCCCAACTTCCTCCATAATGTTCTCCAAAAATGACCAACAAATTTTGTGTCTCTGTCTGAGACAATGCTTCTGGGTAGGCCGTGAAGTCTAACAACTTGAAAAACAGATTTGCAATATGTGTTGCATCACTGGTCTTCTGGCATGGGACAAAGTGTGCCATCTTTGAAAATTTATCCACCACCACAAATATGGGATCACATCCTCTTTGCGTTCTTGGTAGTCCCAACACAAAATCCATGCTTATTGCATCCCAAGGCCTCTCTGGTATTGGCAATGGTTGATACAGTCCAGTGTTCTGTCTTTTACCGTTTGCATGTTGGCAGATTCTACATCTGTTCACAAATTTCACTACTTCTGTTCTCATACTTGGCCAATAGTATGAGTTGCTCAACTGTGCAAATGTTTTATCATGGCCGAAATGTCCAGCCAATCCCCCACTATGCTTTTCCTTCAAAAGGTTGTCCCTCATTGAGCATTTTGGTATGCACAACTGATTTCCCTTGAACAACAATCCCTCTTGAATCATGTACTCTGCCCACTGGCTCCTGTCTCTCAGCACAAGATTTGCACATGCTTCATATGCTTCCTTGAAATCTGCATCATCACAATACATATCCTTAAGGTGTTCAAACCCCAAGCTCTTCACCTGAAACTCCTGCAGAATCAAACATCTCCTGCTCAATGCATTAACAACTTTGTTAGCGTTCCCAACAATATGTTTTATTACAAAAGTAAAATTCTGCATAAACTCAATCCACTTTGCATGCCTTTGATTCAATTTTTCCTGTCTGGTTATGAATTGTAAGGCTTGGTTATCGTTGTATAAGACAATTTCCTGTGGGACAAGGTAATGCCTCCATTTCTTCAAGGCTTGAATTGTGGCATAAAACTCCTTATCATATGTGGAGTATTTCCTCTTAGTCTCATTCAACTTCTCATTGAAATAGGCAACATGCCTATTATCTTGGCTCAAAACTGCTCCAATTGCAACTCCACTTGCATCACACCTCACCTGAAATGTCTTTCCAAAATTAGGTAAGATCATAATTGGCCGTTCTGTTATTTTCTTCTTCAGTATATTGAAGCTCCTCTCGGCCTCCTCTGTCCATTTAAAAGACTGGTGCATCTTCTTTACTGTGTTGATCATTGGTGCACAAATTTCACTGAAATCTCTGATGAACTTCCTATAGAAACTTGCTAATCCATGGAAGCTTCTTGCCTCAAACATGCTTCTTGGTGATGGCCATTCTTTGATTGCTCTCACCTTTTCTGGATCCATCTTCAATTCATTTGAAGAGATCACAAAAGCCAAGTAAATGAGCTCTGTCTTCATAAAAGAGGACTTTTTTAGATTTATCAACAACTTCTTCTGTTGTAGTCTCCTCATCACTAGCGTCAGGTGTCTCAAATGTTCCTCTTTAGTCCTGCTAAAGACCAGTATATCATCCAGATATACAACCATGAACTTGCCAATGAAGTCTTTCAGTATTTCATTCATCAATCTCATAAAAGTGCTTCGGGCATTTGTTAAGCCAAATGGCATAAGAAGCCACTCATACAAACTTTCATTTGTCTTAAAGGTTGTCTTCCATTCATCACCCTCTCTCATTCTTATCTGGTGATACCCACTTTTCAAATCTATCTTAGAAAAGAAACTTGCTCCACTTAAACAGTGCATTAAATCATCCATTCTTGGCAAAGGGAATCTATACCTGATGGTGATCTTGTTAATGGCTCTTGAGTCTGTAAACATTCTCCATCCTCCATCCTTCTTTGGACTCAACACAGTTGGCACTGCACATGGGCTCAAGCTCTCTCTGACCAAACCCTTGTCTAACAATTCTTGGACTTGGTTTTTTATCTCCTCATTCTCTCGAGGTGTTAATCTGTATGCTTCTTTGTTTGACAAACTTGCTCCTGGTATCAGATCAATATGATGGCTGATACTTCTGATGGGTGGCAATGAGTTAGGCAGCTCATCCACCACTATTTCAGCAAAATTATCCAACAATTCCTAAACTTCTTCAGGCAAATCATCCATTGTAGTACTTGTAAAGACAACTCTAGGTTTCCTCACCACAACAAATTGCATCTCCTGTTCTTTCTTGACTTCTTTCAGGAATTCCTTCCCGTTCGTGAGAAGTATGCTTGTGCTGGCTTCCTCTTTCACTTTCTTCTCCTCTATTGGCAACAACATGTGTGTCCTACCATTCTTCTCCAAGGTGTATGTATTCTTCCTCCCATCATGAATGACATTCCTGTCAAACTGCCATGGTCTCCCCAACAAAATATGACATACATCCATGGGAATGACATCGCATAGGATTTCATCTTTATATCCTCCTATCTTAAATTCAACCAAGTATTGTTTAGTAACCGTTACCTGGTGTCCTTTCTGCAACCATCAGACTTTGTATGGCTTCGGGTGTGCAGTCGTCTCCAGCTCCAGTTTCTCCACCATCTCTGTCGATACTAGGTTATCAGTGCTCCCACTGTCAATTATCACCTTGCATACTCTGTCTTTAGCCTTGCAAGTTGTCCTGAATAGGTTGTTTCTTTGCACTGGCTTCTCAACCTCTGCCTTTGGTTTTAAGAGAACTTTTCTCAACATCAAGGATGTTCCATCCTCTGCTCCTCTTGCTTCAACATTCCTTCTCTGTGCTTCTGAAATGTGAGCTTCACCTCCTTCTTCTTTCTTCTTCCTCTCGGGACATTCCCAAGACATGTGCCCTGTCTTTCCACAGACATAGCACCTTACTTCTCCTCCTCTGCTTCTTCCTCTTTCTCTAGAAGAACTTCTTCCACCACCTTGTCTTCATTGGGAACTTCCTCCTCTTTCCGAGTGACTATGAGGTTTCTCAGTCTCGTCTTTGGATTTATGTGCCTTGTCATGGGCGACTCCCTTGCCTTTGTCTGGGGCAGGGCTTCTACCTCTACCTCGTTGGTTTTGTTTTCTGGCCAACTTCTCCTCTGCCTTCAGTGCAAACTGATAAGCATCCTCCACTATCCTTATTGACATCATGCTGATCTCAGTCTGGATTTCATACCTCAGGCCATTTATATACTTGGCAACTTTTTCTTCATCTTTCTCTCTTTGTCTAGTTCGGATATTCAGTTTGTAGAACTCCTCTGTGTACTCTTTAACTGTCATACCCTTCTGTCTTAGGTTTTGCAGTTTGCTGAACAGATTGATCTGATAATCTTTGGGCATGAGTTTAGCCTTCATCTTGGCTACCATTATGTCCCAATTCTTTATCTTCTGTTTGCCTTTGCTTCTCCGTTCAGCCCGCAGTTCATCCCACCACAATGCTGCATGTCCCTTGAGCCTGGTGACAGCATGTCTCACCCTTTTCTCCTCATCGACGTCTTCATAGTCGAAATATTTGTCCATGGATCATATCCAATCGAGAAGCTTTTCAACATCCAAATTACCTTTGTACATTGGCACCTCAATCTTGGATCTAGCTCCCAATCCGACAACTGCTCTCAGCAAGCGTTCTTCAACAACATTTTCTCCTGCAATTTCTTCGACTTCTACTTCTTCGCTCTCTGCATCGCTGATGTCTCCAGCATCAGGTGCCCTCCTTTGCGCTACTTTCATCGCCTCTAATCTTGCACGCAGTTCTCGCATCTCCCTTTCTACAGTCCGATTGGCTAAAGGTGGCTCCACTCGTCTCCTCGGTGGCATTGTGTTGACTGCCTCTCACACACAGAGTACAACATCGAGGTCTTTTGTCTCCTCTCCTTTGCCTGTTGCTTGCAAGCAAAAATTTCTGCTCTGATACCACTTGATGTAGTGCCCCTACCTCAACAGGGTCTGTTGACCTCCCGATCATTGGATCTTCAAATTCCCCAAGTTGGATTAGCTCTTCAATTCCCTACTGGAATTTTCGTAACAGGTCCACAGGTCCTATTATGTGACTCCGCCCGCGCGAACAAGCACCAGGCACAAGCCTCGTCCACGTGACCACTGGCTATGACCACGCACCTAACTAAAAGGTGCTTCGCAACTCACAACCTCGGGTATCCTGTTGTGAGTCACCCGACTCTCTCTACTTCCAACTTCCGAACTCCCGAGTTCCGAACTCGCGGACCCCAAATTAGGGATCTAGCGAGCGTTGGCTCCTTCCCCTATTTTCCACCAATGTGACCTCCAGCTATAACCTGGAGTCCAACTTTCGAGCGCTACGGGACTTCGCACTTCACGAACTCACGAAGTAGCTCTTCTCCCTTCTCCCGAAGTTCGAACTCCTGACTTCACTCACCTCATATCAACGGTCTAAGACTCCCCGTGCTCCAACGGTCCAGATCCTCTCTCGCGAATCGGGACTTCCCGTTTCACGATTTTGGAGAGCATCTCCCTTCTTCCTTCCAACTTCCGACTTTCCGAACTCCACTCGCCTCAGATCAACTGTCCGAGACTCCCCGTGATCTGACGGTCCTGATCCCTTCTTCGCGAGTCGGAAGTTCGCGTTTCACGACTTTGGAAAACAACTTCCTCCGTGCTCCAGACTCCTGATTGCTGATTTCCCGAAATCTCCTTCCCACGAAAGGAATCAATGGTTCGATCTTCCCTTGGATCGACGACTCACTATCTCTCTTGAGCTTTCGAGTGTTGAATGACTCTCGACCCTTATCCTTCTCGCAGTTGTACTGGATCCAACGACCCANCCAGGAATTTTTACCGTCCGTCCAGGATCTCAATGACTACTTACCAAATAATTTGGCATCAACCCTTCTGAGCTTGTGCTTTCTTCCTTGACTTGGAAGATTTCGAACGTTTCAAAGGCTTCGACCTTTGATTCTTCTGCGAGCCCAGTGACTTTGGGTCTCGTCCGCGTTTCTGAGAACGCTATCTCTCTTGAGCTTTGGCAAATGAAATTGAACCTCGGCCCTGGCGCACACTTGCGCTCTGCGTGCAAAATTGCACTGGTTCTCCCTGAATTTTCAACTTACTCAATCTCTAAGGGACTTGGCCCTTCTGTGTCTTTTCAAAAGACTTTTTGGTGCCCTCCTGGCACACTCTGCGCTCGACCTCTTGAGCTTTCGAACTTGAAACAAGTTCCCCTCTACGCACACTCCTTGCGCTTAATATGCCCACTCTGCATACGAAAGTTCCATGCTATCTCTTTTGAGCTTCGAGTCGAAAAAGACTCTCTTACACACACTCCTTGCGTTTGGTATGCACTCCTTGATAACTTACATAAGAGATACAATTGAAACTTACACTAACATTCACAGTTTCATCTACTCATAACGAAATTCATTCATTTATGAAAACACAATAACATGGAATTGCAAACAGTAACAATACTATGCATGTGGATCAATTTTTCTTTGTCATATTCATTCAAAAGTAAATGGCTACAACTAAGTTCAAATCAATAACTAAAAACTCAGAAAATTCCTACTAATGCGCAACAACCTCATTTTGGCGTACAAAACCTCTAGTTATCTCAGAGGGCTTTTAGGGTTCCCCTCGTCTACTCGAAAACCTAACCTAAATGCTACCTTAGTTCAGTTACATTCAAGAGGAGTGGAAACTCCCACTTCACTCGTGATCATTCAGGCGTGCTCCAAAAGATTCGCCGTAACTGCCGACGTTTGAGATTCAGAAATGATTCTCAGGCGCTGAGTTGTCCTGCTCCGCGTGCTTGCTAATGATGCTCTTGCATCACTGGCGGTGCCCAATGTGTAGAAGTGACGAGCAAAGGTCTCTCTTAAGTGACTTTATAAAGTGAGTTTATAAAGTGATTTTATAAAGTCGAGTTGAGCCTTTTAATATTTAATGTGTAAAAGTGACTTTATGAAGTGTGGGTCACTTAAGTGATTTAAGTGAACTCAATTGACTATTAAGTCACGACCGTTGATCTCAATAGGGAAAGATCTAATCTTGAGTGTCTATCTCTTTGGAAGATCAAGGGTTAGGGCAATGACTCATTGATGAGTGCATAAAAGAAACACTTGAGGGAGAGTGGGGTGCACTTTTTGAGGAGAGCTTGGAAGGAAGTTGAAGAGGCACACTTTTCGAGAGAGGTTGAGCTGAGGAAAGAGAGAAGCAACAAGAAAGGATAGGCACGCATCCCAAGGAGGGGATTCACATGCATCCCAAGAGTATTTTTAGCATTTATTACAGTCATGTATCGTACAACAGCTGAAGATGGGCCATACAATATTTATTGCTGACTGCACAATTGAGTTAAAGCACAGAAATAGAGGCAACCTTTCTGTTAATGTTTGGCACGATTTCCAAGGTGTTTTGCTATGTGAAATCTGTATAGTTGAGTACTGTACCATACAGTCAAGTTCGGACACAGTTCGAGGGCCATACTGGTATACATGATCGTACAATTGCATAGAAATCGAGATAGCTAGTTTGGGCACCAAAGTCGAGGTGTTTTATGCAGATTTAGTGAGATAAGTTGTTGTATTTAATGATGATAATATTGCTGCTGTAAACTCAAAATTTTCCTATGAGCTCAATAAGAAGAAAATCTCCTCGACTTGTTTTCCCCTTGTGGATTTTTCCAAGGGCATTGCCCATAAATTTCTTGTGTCAAATGTGTTAATATTCTATCTGCTGTTCATTTAATTTTCGTTGTTGATTTTCAGTTTCATTAATCCATGTATTTCTGCTCATAAAGTGCAGTAGAATGATGGTAAATTTAATGCATGACTGTTGAATTTATTGGAGGTTGAAATTTGATTTGTGACTAAGTGTTTGTCTGAGACATTTCTACATGGTACTTGGGCTTGGGCTCCGAGGTTCAGTGGGCAGAGTTTGGCACTTGGATAGCAGTGATTTGCTAGGGGCTTTTGCTCGGACGAAGAAGGGGAAGAAAGGTCTTTGTCAGTTGGACAAAGATGGCTTCCAGTATCAGGTATGAGGATATGTTGGAAGGGATCTCCAACTTCTTGCATTGGAAGGTCAGGATTGGAAGTGTTCTCAAGGAGAACAAGTTGTGGGCGTTTGCGAATACCATCATGACAGTGCCTTCGTGAGATCCCATTGCTCTAGATGTCCATGAGGTGAAGGAAGCAAGGGAACATAGGATAATCTTGGATGGAGTGAGAGACCTTCTAATTCCACATTTGGCTGAGAAGCAAACAACCAAGGAGATGTGGGATGCACTGACAAACTTGTATGAGAACAAGAATGAGAACATGAAGATGGCCCTTAGGGACAAGCTCCACAACTCTAGGATGGCCAAGGGAGAGAGTGTGGCCTCCTACCTCACCCGACTTATACAAGTGAAGGATGAGTTGGTAGCTGTAGGGGAGATTATTCCAGACTCGAAGTTGGTGCGCATAGCCCTGAAGGGCTTCACCAAAGAGTTGGATTTTTTCGTGAAGTGTGTAGTGGGGAGAGAGAAGCTCCCATATTGGAGCAGACTATGGGATGGCTTTACTCATGAGGAGATCCGAGAGGCTTCTCAGAGTAGAGATCAGTAGAAGGAAAAGGGTGGTGTAGACAAGAAGGATATTTCTCTTGTGGGAAAGAGCAAAGAGAAGAAGAAGGACATGAGCAAAGTGAAATGCTTTGCATGTCACAAGATTAGCCACTATGCTAGTCAATGTCCGAACAAGAAGAAGAAGAAGAAGCCAAAGGTATCAACATCAACTGAGGTTACCGAGTTCACTGAGAAATTTGAGAAGGAATTTTCTCTGATGACTTGCCCTTCAGGGAGTGGTTGTCTAGTGTTCGAGGACATTGAAGTGTGGTTTGTGGACAATAGTGCATCTCGACATATGATGGGAATGAGGTCAGTGTTCCTCAGTCTTTCAGAGATAGGCTCGGGCTATTATGTGGATAGTGTGGCTGACTCCAGGCTTGTAGTAAAGTATGTTGGAAGTGTGAGATTCCAGCTAGAGTCAGGAGGTTTTCTGGAGGTGGTCCAGGTGTTGTTTATTCCAGAGATGACAATAAATTTCCTCTCAATGTTAGCTTTGGAGATTGATGGATTTGGAGTTGCATTCGTCTGTGGACGTGTGTTTCTAAATCCAGAGAGAGCTACTCCAGACACAACAATATTGCTTGGTGTCAGGTATGAGAGGTACAAGTTGTTGGGACGACTTGTGGTTGGATCCAATGGATTCTTGGATTCAGAGTCTGTGTCAGTGGGTGAGAAGGAGTAGGTTGCTCTAGAGAGTGAGTTGATAATGGGGACTTAGGCATCTTCTAGTACTCTCAAAGGACTCAACAGGTATGGGATGACACAGTTGCATGCTCAGGAGAGTGAAGAGACTCCCAAAAACATGTCTCCAAATCAAAGATCAACGAGGTGGTAGCAGTGGCTTCCAGTTCAGAAGGAACAGAGGCTTCTAGTTTAGAGGGAGCAACTACAACAATGGATGAGATGATGGGGTTGGAAGCGGATTTTGGTGGAGGTTCCAAAAGTACCTCCCTCGCTAAGAGGGAGTGTTAGATTTTGTAGCTCGGAGGTACTTTTGCATTGGTGGTGCCCAACATGCAGAAGTGACGAGCAAAGGTCCATCTTAAGTGACTTTATAAAGTGATTTTATAAAGTCAAGTTGAGCCTTTTAATATTTAATGGGTAACTGTAAAAATGACTTTATGAAGTGTGGGTCACTTAAGTGATTTAAGTGAACTCAACAGATGATTAGGCCACGACCGTTGATCTCAAGAGGGAAAGATCTAATCTTGACCATCTATCTCTTTGGAAGATCAAGGGTTAGGGAAGTTACTCATTGATGAGTGCATAAAAGAAACACTTGAGGGAGAGTGGGGCCCACTTTTTGAAGAGAGCTTGGAGGGAAGTTGAAGAGGCACACTTTTCGAGAGCGGTTGAGTTGAGGAAAGAGAGCAACAACAAAAAGGATAGGTACACATTCCAAGCAGATTTTATTTATTACAGTCCTGTACCGTACAGCAGTTGAAGGTGGGTTGTACACCATTTATTGTTGGCTGTACAGCTGAGTTAAAGCACAGAAATCGTGGCAACCTTTCTATTGAGGTTAGGCACAATTTCCAAGGTGTTTTGCTGGGTGAAATCCGTATAGTTGAGTATTGTACCATACAGTCAAGTCTGGACACAAAGTTCAAGGGCCATACTGTTGTATTTTTTCTGTACAAGACCATATAGTTGCACAGAAATCAAGACAACTAGTTTGGGCACAAAAAGCGAGGAGTTTTGTGCAGATTTAGTGAGATAAGTTGCTGAATTTAATGCTGATAATATTGCTGCTGTAAACTCAGAATTTTCCTATTAGCTCAATAAGAAGAAAATCTCCACTGGTTTTCCCCTTGTGGGTTTTTCTAGGGGCATTGCCCATAAATTTCTTGTGTCAAATGTGTTAATATGCTGTCTACTGTTCATTTAATTTCCGCTGCTGATTTTCAGATTCCTTAGTCTATGTATTTCTGTTCATAAAGTGCAGCAGAATGCATGTAAATTTATTGCATTACTGTTGAATTTATTGGAGGTTGAAATCTGATTTGTGACTAAGTGTTTGTCTGAGACATTTCTACTCAAATTACGACAGCTATAGATGGCGATAAAAAAATGCTTTTTCTTTTAATACTTTAATTAATATTTTGAACTTCACGTGGATATACCAATGGTGGCAGATTGATTAGTATGACAGGTTGGCTTCCGTGTAAGGTTTCAACCTTTGGATTAGACCACGAGTTAACCAATCCTCACGTCTTGGAATGCAATGATCTTCTGTACAGATGCAACTGTAACACAATCAACTTTTTTTATTGGGTGGTTGTATGGACTGACCGCAGTATGAAGCCACTCAATTTTTAACGTAACACAATCAATTTTTTTATGGGTGATTGTATGGACTATCCGCAGTACGGATCTACTCAATTTTTAACCAACGACATGCGGTTTTCTTTAATTAAATTGGCACGACTTGCAATTTGTTATAGTTTTCCTTAATCTATATCCTACATGACCAAAATAGAGGCTGCCCATGTATACTTCCCATGTATACCAACTTCTCTTAGGGATGTGAATGGCGGATGATTCGTATAGGTATGTCGCAGTACGTCTGGATGTTGGTGGCTAAGTGTGGCTGCATAATTTTTTTCCTATATATATAATTATACTTATTCTTTCTTCCTTTTTTTTATGATTACAATGACCCTCGTGGCGGTATACATATAAACATTGACTGGCCATGAGGTGAAAGGGTATGTCTCTTTCTCTTTCATTAATTAACCATTAATTATTATTGTTTATTAATATTAATATTATTATATATATATATATTTTGGGTGTTACAGTTTCACCTTGATGGTTATCATCCCCTCCTAGATAAGCCTTTTCACTTCTTGGGTAGAGTTGTACTACTGGGGGCTTCGAGAGGGGTAGCATGTCGACATCCCAATCCATACATAACATTCTCCATCTTTCCTGATTTCCATTGACCCTGCTTTTGGGTTGGCGGTCATATGTCACACATATAGGTTCATGCTTCATAATCTCATGAGAAGGAGCTTGAATGCTCAAGGTTGATGCAACTTAATAAAACAAATAGAGAGCAAGATGCGAAAATAAAAATGAAAAGCAAATCAAAAGAAAAGAAATAAAGCACGAGCAATGCCCCCTCGCTATGAAGCCATCACCTGAAGTCCTATGCAATGAGTGCAAAGCCTTCACAAGGTACAAAATGACTCAGTCATTAGAAGTGTTACCACTGTCACCTAGGAAACAACTATTGGTATAATAAACATGGTAATAATCAACACGAACAATACTCTTTGCCATATCGACATCCTCATCATAATGACAGGAGGAATTCATCCAAGAGTCGAAATTTTTGGAATGGTGGCAGCAATGCCTATAAATCTTTGCTGAGGAGGCATAAGAGGCAAACTTTTGGACCAGTGCTTACTACTAGGATAGATTGTGATTGTATCAATGATTGGTCTTGGTAGCATTTGAACATGTGCTTGAGGGCTTCATAGAAATGCATGTCATCGATTGTACAATTGCATGATTCTTCTCTTTATTTTTGTTGATTGATCCATTGCTGTCGCACTTGTTGTGGAGACCAACTATTTTTTTTGCACAATTGTGTATTCTTGTGGTGTAGCTCATTTGGTCTTTCAAGCATGATTTGCATGCAGAACAACTGTGATTGGAGACATTGTATGTGAGCCTTATTGACTGTTGCGATCCCTCCAATTGTATTTAAGGGGGGGATGTCGTTGAGCTTGATAAATCCAACTTGATGTTGTCGAGAACCCATTGATGGTTTCAATTGGTTGAGAAAAATTGACCGAGTTGTTTCATGATGAAGCAGTGAGGGGAAGTCGAAGAGGAAGTAGATGAAGGTCTAGGGACTTCTTAGATTAGTGATGGACTAAGGAGCTTCTGTTTGATACAGACCGAGAAACGGAAAGGGCTTTGAGCAAAGAAAGCTAAGTTTATTTTGTTTATGATTTTGTACTATTCTTGACAGTGCTATTTAGAGAACCTGTTTTGACCATTTTTGCATAGCCTAGGGACTGCTTAGATTAGCGACAGATTGAGGAACTTCTTTTTGATAAAAATTGGGAAAACAAAAGGGATTTTGAGCAAAGAAACATATGTTTATTTTGTTTTTGGTTTTGTACTATTCTTGACAATGCTTTTTGGGAAACCTATTTTGACCATTTGTGCATAGGCTCTTTTTGCTCCACCTTTGTATGTTGAAATGTTTTGGAGGTTCAAGTTCAAAAGAACTCTTATTGTAAAAATTGTTGCACAAGTTTGCTTTACTATGTTCCAAAGAGGATTGGGTGGAGGTGTTGTGGAGGTAATTGCTCTTTTGTACCTTGTCATGGTCAGGTATTTTGGATGTCAGTCTTCCTAGCCTGGTTGTGTTAAGGAAGTGATGATAATCATTGCAGGAAGTTGTCATTAAGGGGTGGTGCTGAGATAATGCCATCTTCATGGATCCTCTTAGTTGTGTTTGTTTGTTGAAAACATTGAGAGGGGGGGTGAATCAGTATTTCTTGCAATTAGTAATTTTTCACTTCCTTAAAACTGAACAATATATGAACACATAGACTAAGGTGCAAAACTTGAAGGAGAAACACTTGAAAACAATCTTCAATTTATTACAATGATTTGTGAGCACACCAATCCTCTGTAAGCATCAGCTTGCAAACAAATTACAGGCTCCAACCTGTCTAGAAAATGAGGACACCAATCCTCAGTAAGCATCAACTTACAGACAAATTACAGGCTCCAACCTGTCTAGAAAATGAGGACACCAATCCTCAGTAAGCACCAACTTACAACTGTTTTAGAAATTGATCAAAAAGAGATCTGCCCTCCTGGCAGCTTGTACCCAAGTCAGACTGCAACTTAGCCTCCACAAGTACTGGAGCTTGGCCTCAACAAGGACTGTAGCTCAGCCTGCAACTCGGCCTTAATAATGGCTGCAATTTGGCCTCAAACAGAGCTGCAATTTGGTCCCAAACAGGTCTGCATTTGTCCTCCAGTCCAGCAACGCACAGTAGAAAAAATGTGCCTATTCTAACTCTCTAACCCATATATCAGTCAGCCGCAACAAGGCGAAATCCGGCTTCAGAAATCTGCATAATCACAGAAGAAACCCACTCCTGACCAGCTAGTATACCCATGTCGCTCCTTGGGACTGTTCCTCGCACCTGTGGCCTCTACTCGGCTTTATTCAGAGCATGTTCTACGTTCAAAGGATGTGTAAAAGTGAGTGGGCGTGTCCCTTATTTATACACATTTGTCTTGGTTAAGTGGGGCTGACTTGACACTTTGACAAGTGGGGCTGATTTGACATCTTTTGGTGAAGTTAAAAACAATTCTTTTCTCCTCAACCACGCGGAGTTAGGAACCGTTCTACCCATTACCGGAAAGGTCTCGGTATAGGCTATCTGATTATGTAATTTGTGCTTTCATTTGGACTACCTTTATGAGGTAAATAGTCCTTTCAAAGGCAGCACCATTTCATCAGCCTTTGACATCAATAACAACCATTTTCAACAATCTCCCCCTTTATTATTGATGTCAATACATCTGCTTCTTCCAACAGTTGCTCCTCCTGTCTAGCTGCTTCATTTTTCTTGTCAGTCTGCATGCTCTCCCCCTTTGACATCGATAGAAAAGGGTGTTCCCCCCTGTGTTTGTGCTTTCTTTACTGAGATAAAGGAGAGATCACTCCCAACTTCTGGCTGAGATATTCAAAGGTTTCTCTGGGCAGAGGTTTGGTAAAGATGTCAACAATCTGTTCTTTGGTGCCAATATATTCCATCTTGACATTCTGCTCGGCGACTTGTTCTCTGAGGAAATGATACTTGATTGGAATATGCTTTGTTTTTGAGTGCGTGACACGATTTTTTGAGTGCCTGTAATTCATCGTTGTTAACCATTTTGGGGTTAACTGTTAACCTTCTTCCTCATGGAACCCACTTTTATTTAATTTTTTAAACTTTTACTTTATACACTATGTATATAAAGTTATTTATTTAATTAATTAATAAGTTGCCTTTTTAGAAGTTGGTCAACTTAAAAGAAATTAAAGTGATTTAGAGGGGTGTGAATGAATTTAAAAAAACGATCGTGGAAGAAAAAAGTATGGAGGTGTACGGATCAAGGGAAGTAGCGGGAGGTTGTACGGACACGAGGACATACGGTGACGGAGATTGCAGCAGCGGATGGATTGTGGTGGACAGGTACGGTACAGGTGGAAGACTGTGTATAGTACGGCAGTAGATTGTACGAAAAAGATGGTACAACTGACAACAACATAAATAGTACGGATAAACAGAGGCGGAGGCAGTAAGGAAGCAACAGAAAAATCGACGGCTGTATTAATGTTGTACGGATTGCAATAGGACGTCTGTACGAACAACAACGAAAAATCAGCGACTGGTGTACGAATTGCATGGTTTAACCCACAATTGCCAAGGATTGGCTCTGATTCCATTGTTATAAACAGTTCCTGTTTATGTTGAAGATAGATATTTCTGTAGATTTTTAATATGTTGATTTATAATATATGAATAATACATTGCTCTCATGACGATATACCTTTATAGGCATTGACTGGTCATGAGAGTGAATAGGTGTAACCCGATGTCTCTTCATTACTATTGATTAATTATTATTTATGGTTACATTTGTTGAGATTTGGGTACCTTGGAAAGTGGTCCCCATGTGTTTATGAGTCTCTAGACACAAAGGGGGAGACTATTACCCTTGTTACTTTACTTTATGATTCTAATTTCACTTTGACTTAGGAGATTTAAGTCAAAAGTGAAACATGTCACGTAAGTCATTAAAGTGACAATTAATTCACTTTGTGGGTGAATTAATAGACATAAATCAAACTAAGGAAAGTGGGTTTCCTAAGTGAGATTTAGGGATTGAATCTCACCCATTGATTAGACTTGGCTAGATTGGATC
>SNQJ01S0008238.1:253447-265069 GCA_010110895.2 Picea sitchensis
GTCACGTAAGTCATTAAAGTGACAATTAATTCACTTTGTGGGTGAATTAATAGACATAAATCAAACTAAGGAAAGTGGGTTTCCTAAGTGAGATTTAGGGATTGAATCTCACCCATTGATTAGACTTGGCTAGATTGGATCTAAGCCATTGATCTTTTAGGGTTTGGCCAAAGGAGGCCAAAGGAGGGTATAGTGCATTTATGAGACTCATTTCTTCACTTGAGAGGAGATGAGAAGAGGAGGAGAGCTTGGGCGCATTTCTTGAGGAGAGGAGGGCGCACAAGGTAGAGAGTTTGTCCATTGAGGTGAGGGAAGGCACATTTGCTTGGTGGAGGTCCTTCCATGGAGGAGGAGGCACATATATGAGCATAGGCACATTCTAGACTTGAGCACATCCTTGTAGAGGGTGTACTTCATACATGAGAGGATTTGTGTAGAAGGAGGAGAGGCACACTTGTTGTGGGGAGAGCCTTAGTGAGGAGCTAAGGGCGTGCATTCTTAGAGAGAGTTCTTGCTAGAGGAGGGGCGCACCAAAGCTAGGTGCGCACCAAGCCATGGAGGAGGGCGCACTTGTGTAGAGGGTGCAAGCTTCAAGGGAAGATAGCAAGGGTTTCTCAAAGCTTCAAGTGGGTAAAGGCAAAGGTCAAGGCATCTCATGAGTTGAGGCAAAGGCTCAAAGGAAAAGGCACAAAGGAAAGAGACAAAGGAAAGCAAAGGAAGAAAGGCACACCAAGGCAAGGGGCACCTTACTTCACAAGGCTAGTGGGGAGGTCTTCAAGGAACTCCAAGGCATCCGACAGTGGTTGCTATTGTACCAGGTTCACTTGTATATGTTTCCTGTGTTGTACATTTTGCTTTGAGGCCTTCTATATATATCTGCTCCAAACTGGTTTTCCCCATGGGGGGGGTTTTTCCAGGGTCATGTTGACCAAAAACATATGTGTCAATTTCATGCATGCTTAGAAGTGTAGATCAGCATTTTAAAGTTAAAAGATCTAGAGGTAGTGTTAATTGTTTTGATGTATATTACATGTGCTAACATTGAGTAAAGAAAACACTTGCAAGGGCACCTCAAAAGGACACTTAACCCTCAAAATATTGAGCTGAAAGTTGGTGACTGTTTTCTGTCCTAAAACAGCAGCAAGGGACAGCCACAGAATTGAAACTTAGAGCCTAACTAAGGTCAAAGACAGACCTTAGTTGGCAGCCTCATAGGACCTCAGGAAATCTACAACATTTATTATGTTTGTAACAATGACCATCCCCAATTTAAGGAGAACTTTGCTGCTTGTGGATGTTACTGTACTCTCAATTTGTAAAATTAAGAGATCTCAAACTCTGGTATACGAACATTCCTAAGTTAAGGAGAAATTTTTGTAACTAATTAATTAACCATTTTAATGGAACCCACTGAATCTCTTACAAAAACAGCTTTTTCGGAGCCCAGATTCTGAAGCTTGAAGTCAAACATGATTTTTCTCATTGCATGTCTTAGCCACAAAGGCAGTTTTTTCTAATGGTTATCTTCTAGGTTGATTATTACCATGTTTATTATACCAGTTATTTTATTACAAATTCCTGACCAGGTTTTTTTCTATAAAAAATCAATTTTATGCATACTATACGATATAGTGCTTTTCCTATGTTATTGGCCTGGCATGTACTCTTCTATACTAAGAATTACTTTCCTTTCTTTTTCCAATGCTCAGATATGTGATATTTTTCCATGTAAATGAAATTTGGATAGATTTTCTTATGGTCCGTAAATGGCTATTTCTATGAGTGCGAAAATGTCTTACTACATTTTCTAAGCAATTTGGTGAATGGTATATAACAATGACAGGTCGAATTTATTGCTGGACGTGAAATAGAAGTTGGTGGCATATACAAAGGTGTCATAGTAGCCATTAAAGAGTTTGGGGCTTTTGTTGATTTCGGTGCAGGTCAAGAAGGCCTTCTACATATATCTGAAATGTCACATGATCCGGTACTATCTGAGTTTCTAATTTTCTGTGATATCATAGCTATGATTTAGATTTCCAGATGATTTTTGAATAATGCATTTCAATTTTACTAACTGATTTCTATATTTCTTTCTTTTCACCTGCTTTTGAACTTACAGGAATTTTAATTCTTGATGCATGCACTTGTTAACTTCTCAATGATTTTTTAATTTTATCCATGCAGCTATGATTTCTGTATGGAAGTTGGATGCATCATTAATTATCTCACTTGATCTTATTCATTGTTATGGGAACTAGATGGTTTGTAAGCCTAGATCCACATGAGACCCCTCTATTAGTTTAGGCTTATCTTTTGTTAGTCAGATGATTTTTGTTGATTTTTGGGGTATATCTGGATACGTTTTCTATTGTATATGACTAGCTAAATCATTATATACAAGATTCAATTTATTCTAGCACTAATTGTTCCATCCATTGAAAATTGATGTGATGTTGCTTGCCAGGTACACATTCCTCATATACTTTTGTACTATATTGTACAAGAGGTAAACGATCTACCATTTTAATTGTTTTTTTCGACTAGATGCTTCCAAATATCCTCGTGCTAAAAGCAAGCCCCTGCCCAATCTAGGAGAATGGATAGTGGATTGTAGTTGGCTTACAACATGCTAAAAGATCCCTTCAACAAAGAAGTCGTTGTGGGGATATCTTTTCCATCAAATTCTCCCAAGGCGTACAACTTGCCCCAATTGCTTAAAGCGACTTGCTTGCATAGGCGAATTGGTCCATGAGGGGCAAGACATGTTTTAGTGATTTAATGTTTGGCAGGGGGAATATCTCCACCCACTCAATTAACCATCAAACTAAGACCTAGTTGACCATATTAATTTGTTTCATTGATTGAAGATTTCGATAATTTGGGTGACCAAATGTTTGATGCCATAATTCAACGTGTGAATTCCTTGTGGCTACAAGGCATTGTTGATCTCCCATTGAAGCATAAAATCTATATAATTCTCCTGATGGAATAATTGTGGCTACCACTTTGTACCTGTTTGATTTATATTTTATGAGGTACTTACTTTTATTGAATTCACTGTTAAATTTCAGTTTTTATAGTGCTCACTGCTAATAGAGAGAACTCTTAGTGAGATGATGGACATGAAGAACATCATATGTACTTCTATCCTACCATCTTTCATCTTCTATCAAATCATTCCTTTCCCCTTTTCTTTAGGAACTCAATCATTTCCAACTGCCATATTTTCATATTTTTCTAAACCTTTGAATTTTTTGAACCACTCTCTTTTGGATGATCTGTTTGTATCACATGAATCTATATACTAAGCATCTATTGATGTATCACATGCAACAAAGGGAGACCACCTGACAGGGGGTTTGAGCACACCATTGAATTGGAGGAGGGGGCCAAACCTATGATCACACCACCCTATCGTTATCCTAGGAGGTTCAAGGATGAGATAGAGAAAGCAATTAAGGAATTGCTAGCGATGGGACACATCAGACCTAACAATAGTCCATTCACTTCTTCAGTTGTTTTAGTTCTGAAGGATGGTATCATGAGGATGTGCATTGATTACCGGGCCTTGAACAGGAAAACCATCAAGAACCAATATCCTATCCCTCGCATTGACGAGTTGATGGACGAATTGCATGGGGCAGTTTTCTTCTCGAAGATTGATCTACGCTATGGGCATCATTAGATCAACATTCGAGAGCAGGACATAGAGAAGACAACATTTCAGTGTCACTTTGGTCATTTTGAGTTTCTAGTTATGCCATTTGGGCTAACCAATGCACCGGCTACATTTCAGTCTTGCATGAACCTCATTTTCAGGGATCAATTGAGGAAATCAGTCTTGGTTTTCTTCGATGACATCTTGGTCTACAACAAGACATGGCAGGAGCATATGAGGCACGTGGATGAGGTATTGAGCATCATGGAGGCGTAGTCACTATACGCCAAAGAGTCCAAGTGTGAATTCAGTATGACAAAGCTACTTTATTTGGGCCACATCATCAGTGCATAGGGGGTATAGGTACACTAAGAGACGATCAAGGCTATTCTGGATTGGCCAATGCCCAGGAATGTGATAGAGTTGAGGAGCTTCTTTGGGTTATGCAACTATTACAGGCGGTTTGTCAGGGGTTTTTCTCAGCTTGGAGCACCACTAACGGATCTTACCAGGCATGGGGCTTTCATCTGGACCGATGAGTCACAAAAAGCCTTTGATCACATGAAGGAAGTCATGGGCACATGCAGTGTTAGCATTACCAGACTTCACTTTGCCATACTTCACTTTGCCATTTGTATTAGAGTGTGACGCATCCGACGAGGGTATCGTTGCAGTTTTGATGCAGGGAGGACACCCCATTGTATTTGAGAGCATGTAGCTCAGTCAGCCCGAGAGGTTGTACTCCATTTATGACAAGGAAATGCTGGCAATCGTGCTTGCCTTGACCAAATTTAGACAATATTTGGTGGGCAACAAATTCGTGGTCAAAACAGATGACAACAACTTGAAGTATTTCCTTGAGCAGAAGGACCTCAGTGAGCGCCAACAGAAATGGGTGATGAAGGTATAAGCATTTGACTTCGACATAGAGTATGTCAAGGGGAAGAAGAACATTGTGGCCGATGCGCTATCTAGGAGATCTGCGGCATGTTCTTTGATGGAGATTTCAACCGATTGAAAATCCCACTTGTTAGTGGAATATTCCAAGAACAATTTCGCTTGTAAGGTTCTGTATGGACAGATTAGGATGACAGGTACAGGGTCATTGACGATGTCATATTCTACAAGGACAGAGTCTACTTAGTACCAGATTCAGGGCTCAAGAAGAAGATCCTCGTAGCAGTTCATGATTCACCACTAGCAGGCCATCCGGGGTTTTTCAAAACCTACAGGTAGATCAGGGAGAGGTTCTCATGGAAGGGCCTCAAACATGATGTTATGAGGTACATAAGTGAGTGTGTGACTTGTCAGCAGAACAAGTCAAAGCATACACTTCTTGCAGGGCTACTTCAACCACTCCCCATTCCAGAGAAGAAATGGGAGAGCATATCAATGGACTTCATGACAGGCCTACCCAAGGTCCAGGGTAAGGACTGCATCTATGTAGTGGTTGACAGATTGACTAAGTTTGCTCACTTCTATGCCATACTGACAGAGTACAACGCAGTTTAGGTAGCCGAGTTATTCTTCAGAGAGGTCTTTCGACTTCATGGGTTGCTGAGGAACATCATCAGTGACAGGGATAGTCGGTTTATTGGGACATTCTAGAGGGAGTTGTTTAGATTGGTGGGGACAGAGTTGACACCCATCACCAACTATCATCCTCAGACAGATGGGCATACCGAGATCGTCAACAAGTGGGTTGAAGGGTATTTGAGGAACTATGTGGGTGGACAACATAGATCATGGGTCAAGTGGCTACATTTAGGATAGCATTGCTACAACACCACCTTTGCTACAACACCACCTTCCACATGTCCATTGGTATGACACCTTTTCGAGCATTGTATGGGTATGATGCTCCCACTTTGGTAGATTTGGTTTTCGGGGAGAGCAGAGCTCCCAAGGCCAAGGATTGGATCACAGAGAGTCAGGAGATTCTCAAATTGCTAAAAGAGAACCTGCAGACAGTGCAGAAACGACAGAAGATGAGTGCGGACAGGCACATGATAGAGCGCAACTTTGAGGTTGGGGATTTGGTTTTCTTGAGACTCCAACCTTATAGATGGTCATCTCTGAAGAAGAGTGGGGCTGAGAAGCTCAAACCCAGATTTTATGGACCTTATAGGATCATGCACTGGGTAGGCGAGGTTGCTTATGAGCTAGAGCTTCCAGAGGGGAGCAAGATTCATAACGTGTTCCACGTATCTTGCCGCAAGAAGGCGGTGGGACAATTCATCAGCACATCAAAGGAGCTTCCCCCATTGGATGAGGGACAATTGGAGTTGGTTCCGGAAGAGGTACTGGAGTTTCGAGAGCGAAAATTGAGAAGCAGGGTCATCAGAGAGTGTTTGATCAGATGGAGAGGGCTTCCAGTAGAGGATGCTACTTGGAAGAGCGAGCATGTGTTGTAGCACCCGGGATTGGTATTGCTTGAGGACAAGCAATTTCGGGAAGGGAGGAATGTAATGTCCCTTTCCAAATAGGAGCTCCAGAGAGGAGGA
Source organism: Picea sitchensis (assembly GCA_010110895.2). Taxonomy (NCBI): domain Eukaryota; kingdom Viridiplantae; phylum Streptophyta; class Pinopsida; order Pinales; family Pinaceae; genus Picea; species Picea sitchensis. Next base: position 259,613 of record SNQJ01S0008238.1, read on the forward strand.
TTAATGGTCTAAACAACCCCGTTAGACTATAGCCAGGGCCAGAAAAGGGTAAATGGGGTTACTAGAGGTCATTCCAACCAAGGGTGTTATAATTTGAAAGTGGCATTGAGCTAAAAGTGGCTAAAAGCACTTTTAAGCCAACTTGAGCTAAAAATATAACAAATGAGCTAAAATTAGAGTCAACAACGTATTAAGGTTTTGGGCAGCTATAAGAGAAGGTAAAGCGACCTAATTCATCATTATGCAGATATCGACTTGTCATTGAGGAGAGAGGCGCATCTTAGGAGAGAGAGCTTAGTGGATTCCAGAAGGAATACACCAATGGTTGATTTCGGTGTTGAGAGACACACCCTAGTCACCGGGGCGATCACACAGGTCTTCCATCAGTCTTCAGTAACAGTTACACAGGTTCCAGCAGCAAGGGCACACTTAGTCAGGGTGAGGGTGCAACTTTTGAGGAGGCTTAGAGAGTCGACTTGTCCCATCCAGGGAGAATCCAGAGATTCCCTTCCGACCCAGTTGAGAGGAAGGCAAGGCACATCTATTCCCTGGTTTCTCGTTAGATTCTGACTGAGAAATCATCCGGTGCACATTTTCCAGATGTTGAGGGTGCGACACTTGGGGAGGACACATTTGGGAGTCCCGAGCGATCATCAGATCAGATCCAGGGAAATCCTTCCGGCACATTTCACAGTAGCCCAGGGCGCTCAATTTGAGACTCTTACCAGTCAATTCCGATGGGGGAATCACTAGGGTACAATTTTCCATCTACAGAGGGGGCGCACTTCCCTAGGGGGATTTTATCCGGGTTTCGAACACACCAACAGAGGGTCGGTTAGTCACCAGGACTGAGAGAGAGAGCAGGGCGCACTGTTTGGGACAATTTCGAGGTGAATCCGAGAGGTTTAGCCACCAGGGAGAACTTTCCAGACTTGCAACAGTTGCTGTATGAGCTGCCATAGTTTGCAGCAGATCCTACATCTAGTCCATGGATCCCACATCATTCTTCTAGTATTGGGTACTATTGTTTTAGTTTACGTATTGTATTCCGGCTAAGATCCTTTAGTCATTGATCTAGCCGAGTTCTTTATTTTATTCAACTGCATTCGAGCTTTGTACTCTATAGAGATATCATAATATAAGCTTTGCAATCTTTTGTCGCAATTATTATTTGTATGCTCATTTATATGCTGTAAACAATTAATCATACACACACATTAGTAGAGTTTCCTAGACTAGTCGAATCTGGGATATTACAGTCGTCGTTCCTCACTAACCATATTGCCCAACACATTGTCAATGGGAGTACTTGATGTTCCATCTAGCTTTTCAAAAAAACCTCTAGTGATTCATTTCCACTAGAAAGAAGCTTTGAAGTCAACCAAACCTCCTTAGTAAAATGACATCTGAGTAAAAGATGGTAGATWGTCTCACTAGAGTTTCTGTACGGASCACATATGCTTGGACCTTGCCAACCCCTCTGTAGTAATACTTCCTGTCTTGTGATAGCCACTTGACTAATCTGGTTTTGAGAGGAGCTTTTACCTTCCAAAGGTTGGACCACACCATTTTACCACATTACCTTGCCCTCCTAAAAACATTGTTGTGTGGGTCTAGTAGTATATCTAGCTCCTATTGCATTTTTTGACCACACCAGTAAGTTATCCTCATTCCTTATTTTGATGAAACACAAATCCAACTTTTGAGTGAATTCATTCCATTCCCTTGCTTGTTCTCCTTCTAGTCCTATATCTTTTGAAGATATCCAACCTTATTTCCACAATATTACACTATAGGGGTTGTGGGCATTTGCTAGGTAGAGGATATTATTTTGTCTAATGGTATTTATTGTGTCTAAGGGTATATTATTGTGTCTAAGGGTATTATTTTGCCAGAATGTTAGCGCTCTGTAAACTTTGTTCGGCTGAGAAAATGAATGACAGAGGCAACCTACAAACCAACTTTGAGGCACAAAACTAGCCTTTCGGACCTGAAGAGGGCTCTCTCTAGAGACTTCCTCTCTGTACATGATATAACTTTAAACTCTGGGCTAGATTTAACACCTTTAAACAATATTTTCTGGTTCTATTGGCGAAAGAAAGCAAGACCTTGGGCTATGGAGTCGATTTAAGAAAATGATAGAAATAGATGACTCAGTGATTGAACTCGAGAGGATAAAGGCTAAATGAGCAACATTCTTCAGTTAAAAATCGTTGTGTGTGGCGAGAGAAAAACACATGAAGCAACTCGGATCACCGTTGGGGATGAATTCCGAGTTAACTTAGAAGAAACAAAGTTTGTCTAAATGGCGCGAATCTAGAGCACTTGCACAGTGAATTCTAGATTCGAAATCACGTTTCGATTTAGACATAAATTATAGATGTGAATATAAAGAACACAGGAAAGCACATACGCAAAGAAAAAACACAATACATCAGACTGCCACCGTTAGAATCTTTTCATCAAAGCTTCAGGATTTTGCATTAAGTTTCAATCGAATCAAAAAACTACAATCAATAGTCACTGTCTACACTGTTTTCCCAACCAACCTGGCTTACATTGAATAGATGGAATATATAGACAACGATGTGCCGCTTGGGCTACCCTGCGCTCTAACTACTATCCATAGAAATTAGGTTTCGACTACTCTCTGTCAAATGGCTCTTCGAATGGCATTTTGCTAAAAATAGAAACCGACTGTACTCGACCACATCATAGCCGCTCGCCTTTGCCGCGACGTTTCAATCATCAGCAAGATCTTGTCGTTAGAGAATGATGTGTCGATGCTTTCCTTTGACAGGGCATCTGGACGATCAAGTGTTCTGTTAGACTCTTGCCATACATTGTAACGACCTTGATCTCTGCCGCGCAATTGTTTGCTGGTGCGTGCATGTGGCGGGTGACTGCAAACCGTTGCAGGTTCCTCCAAAATGATGACCCCAGCTAGGGAACAATGCTCCTCTTCAAACTGTCGCACGTCTAACGTACACCTGTCCTTCGCAATGGATAAGATTCCATCGCTGCGTGTCTTATGTTTTCTGCGTGGGTATCTGTCAGAGTCCAAGTCCACTCCACGTCTGAGGAGACAAAAATGGAGTCGGTCGATCATGCATCTAGTCTCATTTGCAGTTTGGATACTCAAAGCTTTCTCCCGAGAGACCAGTTTTGCCTTTTCAAGTTCGTCACTTGCCTTTGCAGAATCACGTTCCCTTTCAGCGTCTTCTGCTCGCTGGCCAGAGCCGCGCAGACTTTCTCCATGGCTGGTACACATTCCCTGAAGTGTTTCACATTCCTTTCTTCGGACACCATCTGTGTTTCGCGCAACTGTATGATCATATCCTGCGCTTCTCTGAGTTGTCTCTTTAGACAAGTCGCGTTTCCCGCGCGGCCTTGTGATGCTGATACTTCAAGGGTCTTTGCTGCTAACTGTTGTCTCAACTCTCTGTTTTGCTGGTATAGCTCAGCAATAGCGAGTTGCGCTTGCTTCAGCGACTACAACGACTCACGCACATCTGCGCTTTCGGTGTCTGTCCTCCTCCTACCCCAACTTTCTCGACTTGTGCCTTCGACGGGCTCTAGCCGAATAACGCGCATGAGTAACTCTTCGGTGACTAACTTTGCGCAGACTCGGTTGGGACTTGRGTCTCCCGGCTTCCTTGTTTTTCCTTGGCTTGCCCTTCTCCGGGGTATTGGCTGTTGGGGGGACAGGGCTTCCAACGTCCTTCCTTCGTCCGTAGCCCTTCCTGCTTCAGCCTCCGCGCGGTGCGATGTTGCCCTTTCCGCAGGTAGAGGGAAATCTCCTTTTGGATCCTTGGGGATGCCTGCTGCAAGTAGAAACGAATCCCAGTTATTTCCCAATCGCCTTAACTCCTCCACCATCAGTAATTTGATTAGTGTGACATGCGATATTTTCCTCTTTGGTTGATCTGCTTCAGCTCAAGCGTTGTCTGCCATTTCTCAAAGGCTTTGGTGCAAGAAAAAGGGAAGATTTAACGGTCTCCTCCCTGTGAAGTGCATTAACAATCTAATGTGATGCGAATGTATTCTGTCAAACTTTCCCTCACAGGTGAAATATTTCCTAATTACTTCCACGAGTTTCCAAATAAGCCCCTGCAAATATCTACTTGGAACGCTCGTTTCAACTTTCCCACCTAAACAGTCTCGCTTGATGAAGTTTTCGTAACACTGCGTGTCCAAAGGCATGCCTTTAAACCACCTTTCATTGCGTGAAGGAATCTCTATCGCGGCCAACAAAGTTTCCTCTGTCACCTGGAAAGCGACACTTGCAATTACCGCACGGGACCCGTCGAACCTGAGTGCGAACTGCTCCGCTAGTTTCATGTTGAATCCTTGGATTTTTCTGCAAAAGATCATGCATCCGACCTGCTCAAAACACGCCCTGACCTCCGGATCTTCATTGACCAACGTCAATCTTTGAGGCTTGGGCCCAGCATTCTTGCAACTTCGCGCCCCTTTCCTTATGTTCTGGGATGTCGTTATGGTGCAACACGTATTCGTTTTGCGTGCGATGAATTTGACACGGGCCAAAGGCAGTGATCTCAATCGACCTTGGCTTGCGAGGAGAATTACAGGTAGTGCATAAACTCGGCTGGTGAACAGAATACATGTAGAGCGCTCAGAATTCGCTCGGAATTTATAATCGGGCAGGCGAGATGAAAACGTGCCAGGGGACACTGAATCCATGGTGACTGGAGGTTTCAAAGCAAGCTTGAAGATTTTTACAGTACATCCACGCGACAGGTACACTTCAGAGTGTGCGAAACTGTTGATATTATGGTAGTTGCGGGAGGTATTTACCTCGTGTAAAGCTGACGAGAATAGAATATTCCGGGAAGCAAGAAGAAACCCTAATGAGTTGGCTAATAACCCTAGAAGACATGTCGGCTCAAGAGGATAATTTGTATTAGGTTATTAGCCTCCAAGAGAAGAAGTCGGCCAGAAGAAATAATATATACTGAACAGACAGATACCCATAATGAGAAGTCGGCCCAGGCAGTTAGCCAGAATTAGTATAAATACAGGAGGCTAGTCTTCATTCTGGTAGGCATTTCTCAGAATTGCAGAGCAACACTTGTGCGCACTGCAGTTGCCCAGTTTGTGCGCAGGTTTGGAGGAGAGCTGCCGTTCTAATAGGTTATGGGCCCACACCTCCTTCATTCAGTCTAACTGCTGGAAGGAAGCATAGCCCAAAGGATATTAAGCTCGTTGAAGAACTGCCACTAGGGTTTCTAGCAGGAGCAGTCACCAAAGCACTGCAGCTAGGGTTACTAGCAGGTGCAGTTGCAGAAACCCTAATCCTCTCGTTGAGGCACCTTAAGTGAAGGGATTGACCTAATTTCTGGATAGACCAGTGCGCCCTAGCCTAGCGCATCTCTTGGTACTCTCAGCAAGCCAAGACGTCAAGTTTGAGTTTTTGGTCAAATCTAGGGTTGACCA
>SNQJ01S0008238.1:276891-317012 GCA_010110895.2 Picea sitchensis
TACAATTACCGACTTGATTAATCCTCAATGGGGATTAATCTAATAATAAAAATAATAATAATGACATGATTAATCCACAATGGGGATTTAATCCAATAACAAAATGATAAGAATGCTCTTCGCAGTTACATTATTTCAACACTGTGTAGGTAATCTTGAACAATCTTTACTTTCAAGATTCCAATTTTAATGCTGTGTCTAATGTTTCTTCATATGTTGTGTGGGATGTGCCCTTCAACTTTTTCGAAAATAATTCATGTAAAATTGTTCTTTCATTAAAAATTGGTGGCAAATCTTCTTATGAAATTCCACTTAAAGTGTTTTTCACTGTTTGTTTACTTAGTCAATCTCTTTTTCATTTGATCTTTGCTTTGATAATTCCCATTAATTGTCATTTTCATATTTATTGCCATAGAAATTGGAGAGTCCTCTTTACCAAATAAGTTGGTATATGTCTTGTGTTGTTTTTGGTAAAATTGTTTTTTCATTAAAAATAGGTGGAAGATCATGTTATGAAAACCCACATTAAGCGTCTTGTTCACTCTTTGTTTGCTTATTCAATCTCTTTTTCATTTGATCATACCAGGATAATTCCTGTCAATTGTGATTTTCGTGTTTATTGTCATGGAAATTGATGTCCTTTTTACCAATAACTTTGTCATTTGTTTTGTGCCATTTTTGCTCCTGCAACTTTATATGATAGTTGGTTTCCTTCCAAACAGATGGTTGTAATTGTCCTTACTTTATTAGATCAATGCCTGGTATAAATATAAATACCGGTGGAGATTCCATTTATATTCCAGTGTAAGTCTGATACGTAAAGCTTGATATAAAACTAATCTCGAAATGAATTTTATTGTTTGTGCTCACTCGAGGAGGCAAACATTTTGGGGATCAAGATATTAGTTGGTGAAGTAGCAAGTTCTGGTAGTAAGTTCTGATGACACCTATTTTATTTGTGCCAGAAGAAACTCAGATCTAAATATAATACTGACGTCAGTATATGTTATGTTTCAGAACAATTTAAGTTGCAACCAGTATGTCAAAATTTTTGAATAGAAATTATGATTAGAGTTTGTACTAATGATGTCACGAATTTCTCGAATTTTGTACAGGTGTCTCGAGTTTCAGATGTTGTATCAGTTGGACAACAAGTCTCAGTGATGTGCATTGGAAGAGATCTCAGGGGCAATGTAAAGGTCTCACTGAAGGCCGCGTTATCAAAAAAAAATATAGAACCTAAGAAGTTTGCAGTAGAAGGATCTGGTTTAAAAGTCACTGAGAGATCTTGGTCTACTTCAAATCTAGCGGGGTGCAATGTGTCTGTCAATGGTTCTACTTCAAATTCTGTATCAGTTAGCAGTAATAATTGTTTAGAAAACGAAGGCTCTGACAGTAACGAAGTATCCATAAGGGGAAGTAGCAGCCAGCAGACAGACGTTAATTCTCTATATTCATCCGAAGTAGTAGTAATTCGGACTGCTGAGGAGTGTGACGCGAAAAGAGTATCTGAAGATCGTACACAAAATAAGGAAACTCAGCCCTCTAGAAGACATTCTCAATCTAGACCAACCTCCCAATATCAAGGTGTGCAGAAACTGCAAAAGAAATCTAAGATTGCACATATGGAAACTAATAGTGGTGAAGTACATAGCAAAACGGTTATGGTTGATCAAGTTGTGCGGGAGCTACAAAGAAAATCTAAAATTACACGTTCAGTGGAGTCTAAGAGTGGTGAAATACATGACATACCAGTTATGGTTGGAAATAACTATAAGGTTAGTGTGCAGCAGATACGTGATCATGGTCTAGTCCTTCAGCTGGATAGTGGAGTTAGAGGAATGCTTCGGTTTGAGGTAATTTTAGAACTTAAATTCCTGTTATGTACATTCTTTACTGAGAACATAAATCCCTGATTTATAATGCTTAATGTTTTGCATACTGATTGTCTGGCTTTCAAGGAACCATTGCTGTTGTGTGGCCAAGGGGAGATCCTATCTTCTTTCGAAAATGTAACAGGACAAAGAAAGATCCGAAAATAAAATGTTCTTGGTCAAATTCAAAATTCTTTGCTTGGAAAATGCAATGGATTTTGTTTTCATTGCAGTGTGTCCAACTAGAGTGTTAGTGATGTTATTTTATGTTTGGTTCATAGCAATAAATGTACTTCATATTTAATCAGTAATCTGAATGAATATGGCTATAAAACATAAAATCTTGAACAATCTTGAATAATTTAATATTTGTTTTCCCGCCTCATAAACTATCTATTCTCATCAGTTCTATAAAATAAATTATTACTTGTCTCTGCACATATATATGAACGCTATTTTCTTAGCAAATGGCATATTGTACCAATATGGATCCCTCCTTGTTGTTGCACATATATATGAATGTTATTTTCCTAGCAAATGGCATTGTACCGAGATGCATCCCTCATTAATGGTTCTTTTGTCCTCTTATATAACCTAGATAGCAAGTTTCTTGCTGATTCTTTCTTGTAGTAATCTTTTGGCAGTTCTTTCCCAGGATTTGCTAATGAGAACCATTATCGCAGGATTTGTACTTGTGCAAGTCCCACCACAAGATTCCCAAATCTTGCGAAACAATGGAAGAAACTACCACTGTCACCTTAGTAGGATCTTCATTTTAGTGATGGAAGAGGTCCACCACAAGGGAAGCTTCCCTAGTGACCTCAAGGGATCAAATAGCAAGTTTAGTAGCCAAGACTACCACCCCCTATCTTGATCACCGGTTAGTTGGTCTAGGAAGGAAAGAGAGGTTGTAATGTAGTTTGTTGTACCTTCCCGGAACAAGAACACTTTGCAGCATATATACAGTAGACTATTCAAATTGCATTGGCTGTTACAAATTTGCAGCAGTAAACAGTCATATAACTGCAGTGAATAATTTGTAACAACAACAATAATTAGTGCTCAGAAATGTAGTGATTTAACATGAAAAGTAAGCATTTACAAACACAAAATTATCCAATTGCTAGAAGAAATTTCTGAACAAGTTAGGCCAGCTTTAGATGAGTGTATGCAGCAAATTAATGTAGTTTTAGATGGCTGTAGCAAACTTTTATAACAACAGCAAACAATATAGTGAGTTTACTAGGGTTAGAGTTAGCAGAATTAGTAGAATACTTGAGAGATTTGAAGAGGGGTTTTATCAATTGCTTTCACCAGAAGAGTTACTTATAGATTAGTGCCTTTACCATTCTAAGGCTATGGAGTCTCAAATGCATCCAAGCTTGAAGGTTGATCTACTTGAAACCAAAAGATAGAGTCTAAACCCTAAGGTGCAAGCACATTTGGGCCATAGACTTTAGACCTTGAGGAGAAGGACGTCTAGGGGCAAACACTTTTGGGCCCTAGATATCGTTTCTCCCTTCTTGTAGCTTCAACTAGGTCAATGATCAATTGTCTAAGGCGAAAATCCTAAAGTGCTAGTACTTTAGGGCTTTAGGGTTCTAAACCTAGCAAGGACAATTCACAAATTTTGGACAAGTAAAACTTTGTGAGAGGAAGAAACACTTTTGTTCCTCTCTTAGGGTTTCAACAAAACATGACTTCTTGCAACAAGATAACAATTTTATCATTTACATCATCAACATATCAAAGAATTGCAATGAATTACTTCATCCAAGAAACCAAGAGCATTTAACCCTAATTGCAAACATATCCATCCAAAATCAGCAAACCATCCACAAGAGATCCATTCCAAGCATAGCACATGAGAGAGATAGTCAAGACACCAATAACCCCAAAGAGGCCGAAAATTTCAGAAGTAGTCCTCCACAATGGTGAGGAAAAGATGATGAAATAAAAAGAGCTAGCGCTAGCCTTCTTATATGAGGCTAGCGCTACACATTTTTCAACATAACATAACATTTGTTCAATTTAAGTGGGTCCGACCCCTCATTTAACCCTTTACAAATGCTAAAATGCTAAAATAAATCATAATAGGCCACACGTGTGAGATGTCGATCCCTCTTGGGCAAGGAGGAGGCCTCCAAAGGCCATGTGGTACCAATCCAAAGTGAGGTGGGAGCAAGTGATGTCTCTCCTCACCCAAACCATGCCATCCATCATCAATACCCCATGTATCCATCAAACCCTAGCTGTGTCAAGCCCTAGAAGATGACATCATCACGAAAATAGGGACAGTGTCCAAGATCTAGGTGCTGTGTACATGCCTGGGGAAGCTGCATCTCGTCTCTGCAATGTGTTTAACTGTCTGCTGCTGCAACGTTTCTGATCATGGTGAAAAATAAGCCCTCTGGTACTCTACCCAGCCTATGGGCTTTCAAGCCCATCTGTGTGCCATCATGACTGAATCTGCTCACACCAAGCCCATTTGTCCATCGTCTAAGGTTCCAAGGATGTGAGCGCTGATGTTTGAGGGTGGTGAGTCACTGGATGACCCACTGTTCTCCATCATACGTGCCAAGGTCTTGCAATAAAGACACAACGTCCTGGGTACAAGCCTAGGACGTCCCTCAAAGAACCATGTTAGGGCCATCCAAGACAAAACAAAGTATAAGATAAGGTTAGCCAAGGTTCATAAGAAACATTAGTCCTTAAAGCATGCAAAGTAAGCTACAACTTAAGACATAAGTCATGTAAACAGTTCACGCCAGTATCCCCTTCAAGCATCACACTAGCCTAGGACCCCACGTGAGTTGTGAAGTATGGGAGGGCCTTCATCCAACCCTATTAGGTATGCCAACCTAGACAGGAAATAAAAGAACCCAGGTAGAGGGATAGGTCCTGAGGGAAGTAGGAAATAAAGAAACCCTTCAAGAGTAAGTGTGAAAGTGATATGGTTTTAGGGCTTACTTCATGGCTTATGGTGTCTTTTAATCCATTTCTATGAGCGCCTTTCTGGAGGGTGCGCTTTTTCTCTTCCATTTTATTCGTCCGCTTATCATATTTGGAAGTTCCCTTTTATAAGGTTTGAACTTTCAAGCTATAGCATTGCTATTTGGGACTGGGGTGAGCACGAAAAGGGTAGAGCACAAGTTTGGACTAGCTGATCATCATCATGGTCGGGATCATAGGCATGGGGGGTTAACAAGAACTTTATTGTAGTAGTTACATAAGTATGCTGCCATAGTTATATCTTAAGCCACATTTTATGCAAGCACTATGAGTGGTCACAGGAACTGTCTATTGCATAACTTTGCTTGCTGGTTAGCATCCCCATTTATTTTAATAATGCTTTACACTTTGGGTTACAGTGGTTGAATCTCTGTGCCTTGTTGCAGGAAAGGAATTGTTTGTTGGATATTAAATGGTTTGCTGAGGATAGAAAGGTTTACTGATTTTAGTATGTTAGACAAGATAGTAACATGGTATTAAATTTCATAGTAACAAGACTCTGAGTCCGTCCTACCCACAGCTGAAATGGGTTGGTTTGAACTGGACCCAACAGGTCTGGCTTGGACCTGGATTTACCCTCCGCCTGACCTGCCAGAAAACAGAAAAAACCTTCCAAGTTCTTGAAAATTGACAGAACCCACTGAGCCAAACACAGAACCCACTGAGCCAAACACAGAACCACCAAGTCAAACAGTATATAAAATCAGATTTTTTGTCATTTTCACCATTCTTACTGGTTTTTCCTGGAGTTTTCTGAGAAGGGTTTCTGGCTTGGGTTTAAAACTTGAAGTACAACAGCTAGGTTTTGGACATTTGCATGCCAGCTAGGGTTTTAACCTACATGTAGGTTTTTGTCATGTGATTTCAGATTTGACTTGTTTTTTTATCATCCACGTCCATTGCAGTTCTAAACTCTGGCATATAAAGAGTAAACAGTCACAGAAATGAATCATAAGGGAAATATAGAAAGGAGGTAATTGAAAGGATCTTTGGAGATGAGAAAATTTGAAATTTTCCTTCCTTTGGAAGAAATCTACAGGCTTCCGAGACCTAGACACTAGCAATTTCCCTGATTCCATCTAGATGTTCGTGAAGATGGTCGAATGCCATTACATTCATTAATGTGGCTTTACTTTCCTGCTTGTTAGAGATTCATAATATCATCTTGTCAATAGTTGACATGCTGTGTCATTTATTATAGTTTTCCTGTAGGCTCAATCTAGGCATTTAAAAGTAATTACACAGTATACTATACTAAACTGTGACTCAACCATCCCTTACAAAGCAATATTTTATTGTAAAAAATAGTGGAGTTTTGTTTTTTGTATTATTTGATATCTGACATATATACACTGTTCTTTTTTCATACCTTGTTTTGATATTTCATGTTGGTGTTTGCACATCCATAGAAATAATGCTGTCATTCTAATTGCCTTGAGGTCAAACATAGAGAATGTGTTTGAAGTTTTGAACCCTGACTATAGTTAGCTCAAAGTCAAATGATACTTGAACCTATAAGATCTTGTCTTGTTGAGTTATGAACTGGATGCAAAATCTTCTTACGTATACTAGGAAAATTGAAACCATTTTGCCATGCTTTCAATTTGGGGTATCTTGTCCTGAGCATGTTGGTGGAGAAATAACTGGAAACATTGTTCTGGTAGTGTGATTAATTGGAAGAGTTTTCTTTATCTGGTTTATAATTTTGTTTTTTCATATAGGGCCACTATTCTGCCCATCACAATACAAATAAAACTTCTGTAGAAAGGAAGATAATTTCTCATAAACTGTTGGTTTTGACAGCATCTGTATTCGTTGGAAATTTTGATTAAGTCGATTAAATTTGCTTTGTTTTATAGCATATAATCCCAGCCATCTTGGTGAATAAGGAATTTGGAAAGATTGTTCTGGTAGTATGGATTAACTAAAAGGGATTCTTGTTTGTTTATTAATCTACTTCACATGTGGTATTCTCAATTGTGCAGGCTGGGGGGGATAACAACTTTGAAGTTGGTGAAGAGCTTTGTGTTATATGCACAAGCATCAACTCCAAGGGAATTCCCGTGTTTTCCTTAGTGGAGAGATGCTGATTCATTCTTTCGAGTACCATTTTATGGGATGACGTACTTCATTGAACTCTTGAATATGCTCATAGGAAGCATATTGGAGAATAGGCACATAACAAGTTCTTTCTGTGAATTTCATCAAAAAATGCTTATTTTCCTAGGAGGCCATATTTGATTTCTCTACATTTCCTTGATGTGAATGAGCTTCAAAATATTTTATGCTTGAGCTTATTTCTTAGGTAGCTAGGATGGAATAAATCAGGGGAATATCAGCACAAAACCTGTGTCTGAAGAGAGCCAAAAGGGGTACATTTTCTTACCCTAAAAGTTTAGTTTATTGGGGTTCAAGAGGCTGAGGCCACATAACTTTGAGGGTGTTTTGGTCTCATAAATTTTGTGTAATATAATATATCTTTGATGAGAATGTAACTCGGCCACTGGAAAAGAAACCTGGCATGTAGGCAATTGACATTTTTGGTGCCAGCATTAACATCCAATCTTTGAGCCGCTTGGAGATTAACAGGCTTATCTGATGATAAAACAGCTTTTATTTTCAACCGAAATTATATAAAAAGTTTAGATAATTTCTGGACTAAACAAATTTGGTTTGTAGTCATTCATGTTAATCTGATACAGGTATTCTTGTTTAACAATACATGAAAATAAGAGCACAAACTTCCAAGTTACAGATCTATACAAACCTCGAGACAACCGAGAATGTTCAGCGGGTGCAATAGGTGAGAGATTCAGAGCAGTGTCATACATAATAATCACGTCAAAAAGCAATGTTGAAACAGAACCAAAGACATGGAAACTTGAGGAACAGTACTGCAAATACATATTAACTGAAAAGAAATGAGTAGCAGATATATGCAGAGGTATAATCAAATTTTCTTTGATATATTGATGATGGACGATTAGAAATGTTTGGCACTTTATTTATACAAATTCGATGAAAGGGAGGTGTTCCTTTATTTTCCGACTTATCATAAATAGTGTTTTCAGTAGCTCTATTTATTAATATCTTCTATTTACTAGTTATAGTATTACAATGTAGATATTTATTATGTTAAGCCTATTTCAAGTCATCCCATTCTGAAATGCTTATGACCCTGAAGCATGAACAAGAAGTAATGTCGAAGTTCAAATTCTTCCATGACTCAATAACATATTGTATTCTCGTAAAGGTTAACAAATGGATGCCTTGCTGTACATATCACAAGGATCTGAGAAATAGTGAGTAGAGAATGATGCCACAAAAATGATGCAATAGAAGATCTTGAAGGAAACTCACTTTGGGTGTTTGTGAATCATCATGCATTTGAGAGGCAGGGACCAAAACTTCGTCAATGTAAGTCTTGTTGATTCATTTTCATATGTAACGATTTGAACTTTGGTTTCATTGTCAATGCTGTCAAAATATGTTCATATTGGAATTGTCTGAGTGCCTCTGGTCATCAATGTCTTACTCAATTTGTGCTTGTACGTCATCCACTGTAACTTCCAAAATAATACATGAGTCACAGGGAGTTGTCTTGACCTCTTCTGTTAATGTGTGCATGTTGTGAAGCTCTTCCTTGATATCTAGAAATATTGGAATTTTTTTTGTTAGTGGCCGAGTTCCATTAAAAAATTCCTTCTTTTTATTTGCTATGTTGTGACTTTTCCACTTCATTTTTATTTGTCGTCGAAGTACGCATACAAATAAACATTTCTTACTCAGACTATGGGCACTTTCTACGTAGGTGCACTCTTTCCGAAGTAGTTGCCTCAATTTTAGCAATGTGTTTGCCATATACAATATGCATCATTTTGGGCCTTACTTCTCAATTTAAATAAGCGTTGGCTAAACGTTCTACTTTTTGGGATTTTTGGCTGGAATCCAGCGATGTAAATCTGGACAAAATCTCTATTTTCTGTTGTTTAAATTGCATTTTTGAATGCATAGATGGATTCAGCATGCTGAAAAACCCCTGGGGTGCTTGGATTATACAAACTTAGCCACTCAAATCTGCAGATCCAACCAGTCCTCACCGGATTTCGGGCAAAATCAAACAGAAAAAATCACAGGAAAACTTGCAAAAGGTAGAACGTTTAGACTACTGCAATTAAATAGGATACACAAGGTAAACACCCACATAATATATGACAACTTGGTTATTTAGAGAGATTCAAAGATACAAGACCGCCTAACATGCTTCATTAGTTCATTAGTGTGGTAGTATATGAATGGTATAATTGATGATTGGGGATATATAAAATGTAATAGCTTTGTTACCCTCCAACAATAGCTGGGAAATTTGTTAGACTTCTTTTCATCTTTCTCTTTCTTTGCACAAAAATACTAAACAGTCTTTAAGACATTTATGTGCCTAAGAATGGGAGAGTTATTGGTCATAAATGCTGGGTTCCCCTACTACTACTTGGTCTTCTTCGTCACAAATAACATTGTGTTTGTGTTTCAAATATTTCTTCTTCAATTCATGGAAAGAATATGGTAGATGATACAATAACACATGCCTTAAATAACCCCCTTTTTGAACTAACCTTTAAGTGAAAAACCGTGATTGTTATTGCTATAAGTTCCCTTGTGAGAACTAAGCTTTAATTGAAAAACCATGATTATTGTTGCTGTAAGTTCCCTTGTGAATCAGTTGCCTTGCCTCTTGAATTGAGAGATTGTCAAAATTCAGAGTTCAAAGAGCACATATTAGAGGTTTAGGCCAAAGATAATGTGGAAGTTGAGCATCATGCATGAAAAAGAACATTTTAATAGGACAAACACTATTTTGAAAATAAGTACACAATTTAGAGAGCAATATGAACAACACATTGATTATTAAAAGAGCACATTCCATGGTAAAGATAATAAATGAATTACTTCCATTGTTTATAAAAAAAGCACATTCTATGGTAAAGATAATAAATGAATTACGTCTTGAAATAACATTGAGGAATGCTAAGTGAATTGGGAAGTTCGTGGCTAGCAAGCTTAGATTTGAAGATGAAATGCTATAGTTTGGAACATATAGAAAGGGTGAATGGAGACATTGGTGGAAGATATGGATTATTCATTAGAGTTTTCATTGTTGTGCTCCTAGCACAACATATTACATGTCCTATGGGTTTTCAAGCTTTACTTAACCCATATAAGTTAATGCAATGGGCCATGAAGGTTATTTAATGTGGTCAACCATGATGATGTTTGATGTCCACAAACCTATTTAATTTCATTAGGGTGAGTTGGCCAAGATCTCTAAGGTTAGAATTGCCTTGTATAAATATATGATTTCTCTATGTGGGAATGCATATTGAGTAATTATTTCTTTTATATTTTGTGGGCTTTTAAGGTTTGGGTGTTAATATATCTATTTGGGCAATGAAGTGCCCATGTTTGATTATTCTAGCATATTGGGTGTGCAATATCTATTCGGGTGGTAGCATGCCCCCTTGTTTTATCTTTATAGGGAAGGTGGTATGTAATAATCTTCCCCTTATATTTTGTATCTTGCATATTAGGGTCATTTTCTAAATATTGCAACAATTGGTTGAATATTACACAACTTTTTTTGTTTTTTTTAGATATATATTGTTGTAATGTTAGTTTGTCTAATTTGGAGTACATCAAGTGGAAATATTGCAACACTTGGTTGAATATTACACAACTTTTTTTGTTTTTTCAGATATATATATTGTTGTAATGTTAGTTTTTTGTGTAATTTGAAGTACATAAAGTGGAATGAAAGTGAACTATTCATGGATCAACATATTAAAGGATTACACTAATACATAGGTACAAGTTTTGATTGGGAGATTCAAATAAAACATTGTTTGATTTTTTTGGAAAGATGTTTGATTGATTTGTAAGTTGTTGTGGAATATTCCACTGGAATAGTTAGTTACAATAGATCTTACAATATTTTGAAATCTTTAATTACGTAGTTTATTACCTTAGATCTTAGATTTAATATTACTAGCATAACGCTCACAATTATGGAGATAATTGAAACTCAAATGATAGAAACATACAAATGAACACAACATCCACAGAAATGAACACAAGATATGACATGGGAAACCCAATATGGGAGATAACCTAGCTAGAAGGTGAGGCCTATGCTCTGCTCTCTTTTTCTTAGTTATGAAATGCATGTACAAAGAACGAGGCACTCATAATGGAGTTGCCATGGACACCATGGCTTGAATGGTTGCTACATAATCTTTCACCTCCTTTGATAGGCTTTAATATTCAACTCCTAGATGTTTTGCTAAACTATGGATACCAATACCAAAATAATGGAACCTCTTTCTTTACCAGTGGTCCAATATGTAGAATAGTCTGATAGCTGTCTAGGGTTAGGGTTAGGATTTTTGCGTGCCTCAACCATCAATTAGTGTTAGGGTTGTGAACCCTCTAGATTCTTTTTTGAAAGTCCACATGTGACTAACCCCACATGTGTGAGTAATGGGGTTGACTTCACATCCACTTGGTTCCATGGTGGTCAACAAGGTAGGTCAAATTGTGGGAGTAATAACTTCCACATTCAAACTCCGATGGAGGCGTTTTTTGGACTGTTGGATTTTTTTGGTATAAAACAATGTTGAGGGGTTGGGAGCTAAGCTTGTAAAGTTATGATCCCAAAAAGTGCCTTTTGATTCTTTGAATCGACGTTGAAAGTTTTCAGATCCCAAATCACCAAATTGGAACTTGCCCCTAAAATCAGCCTACAATCCAATTCCTCCAATTTTTCCATCCAGAAAGTAACAAGATAGATGATAAATTATATAATGATTCAATTTGGATAATTGATAAGATCATTGACTAAAATTTCATTTGATTTGCCACACAAGTATAAGAAAGAGTTTGAGTTTGTGAACTTTAGGGTTCAAATATAGTCTCAAAGAATTACCAAAAATAATAAGTCAGTAAATTACCCATTTGTTTTCAATTTTACCAAACCAAATTTGATGCGATTTGGTTCCTCTAAAATAAGATAGATTATTACATGTTAAAATTTCAGTGTTTAGTGTAAAATCAATTAGATATAATCTCAATAAGTTCACTCTATAAGGAATGGCTAAAATGATCAGAGTTCTATAAATTTCACATCATTGTTTATTAGTTGATCCAAAATTGAGTACTAAAGGGTTCATTAGAAATAAAAAAAACTTCAAATTGTTATTTAAATTTCATTAGCACATAAATTGTAGAAATATAGGCTGTACAATGTTGGCATGTATGTCACAGTGAAAGGATAAGAATCATTCAATCCAATTTCTTGCTAGTAGTTATGGACCCACCTCTAATTGAATGGATAATGCATAATTTTGATGGAGCTTCCAGAAAGAACCAAAGGCAAGTTGGTGTAGGAGTTGTATTCAAGAAGTATGAGTCAAATTGTAGGAATCACTCTTGAATAAATAATCATATGAATAAATGAAAATATTGATTTGAGGCATAAATGAAACTCTGATATTATTTTTGAAGATGATTACACATTGATTATATACCATATCAATGGTTTGAATTGGAATTCTTCCTTTAGAATATTCAATGATATTGATTGGATTAAAACAACTCTTGAGAATTTCAAGGACTACAAGTTCATTTATGCAAGGAGATTGACTAATGAGCTTTATGACTAGCTAGAGAACAATCTTGCCACTTGGAAAATTGCTAAAGTTGTATGATTTGATGATCCAATCATCATGGAGAATGATAATTGGAAAATTTCCTTAGACATATATTTCCAATAGGACCCGAGATGGACCCCGTGCATCATAGGTCTATCCATATAATGAGGTTTTGAGCATTTATTCATCATTCTTTCATTATAATTTTGACATGTCTTGATTCGTTCCCTTGCATGATTGTAGATCTTGAGAGGACATTCCCCTATAAGTTTGGTGGTACAAAGAATTTGGCGATCATATATGTATTTCAAGAACTAATGGAAATGCCACATCTTTGTTGAGATACATATAGGATTGGAATGGTTCCCGATTATAAGGGAGAATTAGGACATATATTTGGATGATGAAGTTTTTAATTGATGGTAGTCTTGATCACAACACCAAAGTATAGTTCACTTGAGAATAATATGAAAAGTCTTTTCAGAGAGAGGAAATAGGAAGTGAGGGAACATATTTTCTTCATGTTAAGCATAAACGAGAATACTCTGAAAAGTCTTTTCAGAGAGAGGAAATAGGAAGGGAGGGAACATATTTTCATCATGTTAAGCATAAACAAAATATGAAGTAGTCAAAAATGAGTTAAATGAAGCAAAATAAAAACATGAGAAGAAAGATGATAAAATCTCCAAATTATTATGAAAAAAACCAATCACTTAATATCAACTCACAAATGATTCAAAGGAGTGTCGACTATGGTCTTAAATTCAACCTGGACAATAATAACCCTGAACTCTTACCATTGTTGGGTTGCTACAACCTTAATCATCATCATGGTAAAAGTCAAGGGCACAAACAACACTATTCCAAACCATCCTTACAAGGCATTTTCAAAAACACAATTGTGAAACGACGATTGCATTAAAAAAATGCATACGAACTTGACGAAATGTGAATTCTCGGAAGTTATAGGAACTTTTTTGGCAGTCCAAAAAACGTCTTGGAATACAAATCCAAACGTCAATATGATGTATTAGATGTATCATATTGATGAATAATATGGACTTCACGCTGTCATATCTGATTATTCCCTACGCTCATCCCTCTAAATAAGTATGCCATCTCTGCCTTTGGTTACTATTCCCTTTGAAAATCAGCATTACTTTGCAGTTTCTTCTCCACTGGCGCACAATGAGGAGTTGTCGTCCCTTCGTGCATTCTAATAGTCGACGAGTTGCTCTCAGTAATCCTCTTCCTGTTGTTTCCGTTTCACTTCGTCAAGTTGTTGGGTGCCCAAATATTGAGCTCGCTGAATACACTGCCAAAATCACTCTTCACGTCCTTCATTGGCGCCATCATGTTGCCGAACGCAGACCTTAAATGTTCACTGCGATGAGAGAGCCGCATGCATATTGCTTAGCAACTGAGGTCAGCTCCTTGCCCGACTGGTCGACTCCAGAGCCGATTTAATGACTGAAGGCTATCTCAAGCCGTTGAAAATCGTTTTTTAATTATATCACGGAATAGAGGCAAGGGTTTATGTGACTCCAGCGTACAATCATCGTGGCTTGGATATTGGGATGAAGAATCAACCTTGCAAGGATCCATTCCAAGAGGATTGAAACAGTAGTGCCCCGGAAGATCATCTCCCAGAGAACAACCACTATATCATCGTAGGGTTTCGCTGAGATTTTTTCCTCGATGTGGTTTCACTTATCCTTTTCATAGCTTGTCAAAAACAATTGATTTTGCTGCTCTGCGTTTGATGATGTCACAGAAGCAGAACCTGACATCATATGTATGCCATCTCTGAAGTTGAACACAAATATCAATGCCATTTGGTGAGGATAATCCAGTCGCATGACTATTTGGTATGGTAGGGTATGTATACCTTCGTAGACTTGACCAGTCAAATCGTTGGGCGGAGGGGGTCCCTTGTCCCACAAACAAGGGGGTCTCATACACCAATTTGGTGTGCTGGCTTGGCCGTGACCTTAAAAATAAATTATTTATTATTATTTATTTATTTGGTAGTTCCTTTATTGGGTATGCAGTCATCTGCAGAGGAGGAAATTGATGAATCTATTTTTTGTTGAGTCCTTCATAACATTATATTAGGTTCTACCAAATGCAGCTACAATTGTTTGCAATGTGCTTCACAATGGTAGAAACCTTTGAAGTTTGAACAAATGATTTGTAAGCCTATGAAATTGCAGGACGTCAGTGGTGCTAATGTTGGCGGCTTCCAATGACGGAATTTGACTAAATTGAATTTCTTCAACTTGAATCACAACTCCAACAAGAAGAAATACAAACAAAAGAATCTTCAACATTTTGAACTAGTCCTTGTTCAGAACAACTATCTTTTCGAAGATGATGATGATGATGATGATGTTGATCTAGATCAATAGCTAGTACATAAGCAAATCAATGAGCCAGCTTCAGATTCAAGTATAGATGAAATTCAACTTCCTCTTTCCAAGACAATCATCAGACCTTGGGAAGAAATCATAATTAATAAACACAAAACCAGTGTCTGATATGAAAATGAAGTGACCTTTCATATTACATATTATACCAAACCGATCCAATTCCAGAATGTTGGACTGCTACAAGAAAGTTCATATTCACCTGCTCTAGTTCAAGAGCATATTTCGATATGCCAACATTGTCAGCAAGTTGTCCACATGGAAGATCAGTGCTTCGATCTTCATCCTTGTGAGCATTGTGGAAAGCACAATCATCCTTCAGACATATATTCTAAATGCAAGAAATCTGCAAGAGTAAAGAACCACTATGGGTGGTTGACTTCTTAGCAATGGTAATCAATAGTCAAGACGATATCTCAGTCATACCATAGAATTCATTCTTGAGTATTGACGCATTTTGCAATGAAAGGATTTGCATCTTCTCACCTTGTACTTGACAGGGGGAAACAACATCAACGATTGATAGCTAGGCTTCAAGTTTCAAAGTCTTATCAATCGAGCAATAGCAAGTGAGCGTGATTTGGTTTGTGGTCATCCAAAACTACTAGATTGGTTTGTGGTTTTCCTTAAACCTCCACTTAGTAGAATACTTTCATCTTCTGCTAGACAATAGTTTATGGTCATCTTTAAACCAACATTTGAGAGCACTTTCAATTAGCATAAGACACCAACTTCCAACTTCTAGCTAACTTAGGAAATGTTCCAGGAATTATTGACCCTGGAGCCAAGTTTCAGAGTTTGTGGTTATCATTAAACCACCATATTGGTTTGTGGTTTTCCTTAAACCACCACTACCATTTAGTAGAAGACATCAACTTCTGTTATCCATTTGGTTTGTAGTCATCCCAAAACCACCAAATTCAGAGAGCACATTCAATGATTGACCAATGTACACTTCAATATTTTGGTTGCACACTTCCATATTTCATCTCTCTTCTTGGAGTCACATGCACCCCTTCAGATTAGGGGCGGGAATGTTGGAAACATAATCCATTAGGGTTACGAACTTGACAAAATGTGAATAGTCAAGTTATATGAATGGTCTCCGAAGTCCAAGAGACGTCTTGAGATACAAATACAAATGTCAATATAATATTTATATATGTATCATATTGATGAATAATATGCACTTCACGCGTATCCTAATTAGTGTGTCTAATAGTGGTATCATAAATATTCATCGTAGTTTCCCTCTTCTTTTGCTTCTAGCAAAAAATGAATGTCAATTGCATTTTGGTCACTTATATCACCACTTTTAGTCATTTTACTATGTGCATCAATGTATACATATGTAAGATAAATCTTAGTAGAATCATTGGTTCATTCATTTCATCTCAATATGTCTTAGTAGAAGCAAAAAAAAAATATTATATTAAAGCATGAGTCATTAATGTCAATATCATTCTTACCAATTTGGAAGGCCAAAATTCATGATATTTTTTGGCACACTAGTGTATAATATATTGCTAGGTGAACACATCAAGTAGTATAGCACGATGAATTAACCATGCCGTGCATAATCATTGTTACCACATGATAATATATCGTTTTTTTTTTTTCATAGGTGTTCTTTTCTCAACAAGAACAATTGATGGGGTGTGAATCCCTTGGAGATTAGTGATAATTGTAGGGCATGAGAAAAATAGAGGATTACCCATTTGCGTTTGATCTTAGCTTGATCATTACTCTTGGTTGATCAAGGTAGTGGATTCACAACATGAACGAGGGTGATAATTCACTTGAGACACCATTCAAATGAAATTATGGTAATGCCTCACATTTGGAGGCACTTCACATATTTAGAGAAGTTTCTACACATTTGGAGGCACTTTTACGCGTTTTAAGGTAAATGATATTATGAGGCACTGATACTTTACCAAGGGGCATAGCCTCTTTATGGCTGGAAATGCATGTAAACTATTATAAAACCCTAATTTAACCCTAAAACATTAAAATGAAAGTTTAATTTTAGGTTTTTATCATTGACTAAAGGGATAAAACTAGTACCTACTCTTTTTTTGGGGCATATGGGGTCAACTAAGTACTCCCTTGAGAGGATGTAAGTAGATCTAGGGTGATATCTAGGGTTGTCCACTACAAACGCTAGAAAATCCACCTAGTACCTTACAACTTCAAGACAATTCAAGGGAAGATACTCCACTAGTAATCTCCCAAGGGATTAATAAAAGAGATTTGTCCAAGAACAATAAAGAGAATGCACCACCACCATTGGATAAGTACAAGTACACTTAATAATAATTCATAAACAAAATCCAACAAGATTTATAGAGACCACTATCTCAAGAAATTGTTTTCATCCATAAACCGTAGACATGAAAATCCATAGAAGTTGCAAAGTCATCCACAAAACATCTGCTCAAGTAGGTTCTCTAGTTATCTATCCATAGTTAAGAAGAAATGAGTAAAAGTAGACAAGTAGTAGTGATTCTCCACAAATAGCAATGGTTTACAAATGGGAAGTGGTTCTCTTATTTCTATTAGAGATCAAGCACCCTTCTCATCTAGCAAAATCCCTAAGAACACAAAATAATTCTTTTATCTCTTACAAACCCTAGAGATAAGGAAACAATACCTAAAATATCCATGATATAAGAGTGGATGGGCCGTATAGACCCCCAACTATTCCTCAAAATTGAAATAAATGTGCTCATAAGATAAAACATCCATCACAAATGCATTCTCAACATCACACATGTGGTCTCCTATGGTAGATGACTCACTCCAAAGTAGTGTGTAGGGGCTCAAAAAGTGAAATGTTCCCTCCAAGAGGTACAATGTTTCATCCTCAAGTGTCATATCATGTCCCCAAAAGGTACAACATCTCATCAAAGGTGCCAAATCATCATGAAAAGGTGGGACATTCCCTTCAAAGGTGCCACATAATCTCCAACAAGGTGCTAATACATCTCAATAAGGGCGTAATTCCCTCCAAAGGTCCAACATCACTCAAAGAAGTGGAATGACCTCTCAAAGTAGGTGGGATGTCCTCCATAAAGTGTGAAAGTAGCTCCTCATCATCCTCCAAAGGACCAATGATCAATCCAAGTCAATAGCCATGCAAAGTACATCATTCAAGGAGGGGGCTCATGTGACCACACATATGAATATGGAGGCATGTGAGCAAGTCCAATGCAACATAAGAATTCAATTATGTCAAATGTAAGTGTAATTAGGTAGATCTCATTAAGCATCATTTCAAACATCACAATAAATCATAAAATTCAAACCATTTTCCATGTTTAGGTATGGCAGGGTTATGGTTAGCCTCTATTACATGTGCCAGTACCTAGGAGGAGAAATATTTCCCAAGAAACCCATAAGGGAGAATGCATTATGATATATGGTATGGAGTGGGGTTTAACTTCATGAGTGGCATGCTTATTCACATTGTGAGGTTATGTAAGATATTCATCCACATGAGCACATTTGTATGAGGCAACGCTTATGCAATGAGTTGCCTTTTCCTTGGCACTATGTCTTTCCAAACCCCTATTTTTCCTTTTCTTTATTGATTCAACATTTTTTGGATTTTGAATTTCATTTCTAGTCCTTTTTAGATATGCATTCTTACATAGGGCTTAGGGTGATGGCTTGATAGTGAGGGGTAATTTATCATGCTTTGATTTCCTTTGGTTCTTTCTTTATCATTTCTTTCTTTCATTTGCTTTGCTTTGCATTTTGATTTTAGCACTTTTCTCTTTTCCTTTTATATATCAACCTTGAGCATTCAAGCTCATTCTTCTCATGGGAGTATGAAGCACAAACATATATATGTGACATATGACCACCAAATAAAAAGAAGGGACAACAGAGATTAGGAAAAAATGGAATATGTTATTCATGGATCGAGATATGGACATGCTGCCCCTATTAAATCCCCCTAGTAGTACAACTACCATACATAATGCTACAATTAACAAAATCAAGTGCCAATTGGAAAGTAAAGCTTGAGAATTTGTCTATTAACTAGAAAAGGAAAATTCTCTCCATCCAAGTTGGCTAGGTAAAATGAATTAATTCCAACCTTCCTCTCCATTCTTTAAGGACCAACCCATAGACCATCAAACTTCTTGTGCATACCTGACTTTTCCTTTCTTTTATCCCACATGAGTGGAAGATCACATTCTTTGAGACGTCTTTGTATTTCTTTATGATCAAATGTTTCTTTAATTTTATCTTGATTTATTACCATTTGATCAAGATAATTTCTTCTTGATTCGTCCAATTCTATAAGTTGATCAATTCTTTTTTTTTTCTCATGATTAATCGAGTGGTCAGAAATTGATATATTATGTGAGCAATAAATGATGTTTGAATACTAGCCATCATCATTCACTTGGTCATTCTTGCCTAATTCCAAAGCTTTTCCATTTCCTTCAGTCAACATATTAGCTAAGCCTTCCCCCTTTATGATTTTAGTTGGATTAATGTCATATTCTTGAATCTTTGGTTGTACTAGGGAATATGATTTATTATCATCCTTATTCTTTGGTGGAAACACATCATCGATGGTATCTTTAGATGAAAATGGAAAAATGACAAAGTCCTGAAAATAATCAAGGTTAATGGGGATAAATGCTAGAATGATGGGTTCTTTAATGTCTTTGAAGGCTTTATTACCATAATGACCCTCTCCTTCCATTGACACTATTGAATTTGTAATAAATCCCAAGTCTCCAAAGTCTTGATATTCCCATACTAACTCGTTCAAAGGGATTTTATGATATTCTACTTGGTGTCTCAGAGCGAGATGCCTACAAAGAGTGACAAAGGTTCCATCACTAGTTGGGATAGTAGCATAAGATAAGTCCATTTGGATGCTAGCCCCCAATTTTGCAACCCATTTTCTAGAGAATAACATCCCTCAAGAATCAGGCACATCTATAACTACAACATCCATTGTGATAGAGATATCATGATATGAAGCTAGGTAAACCTTTAAATCCTTAGTTAGGCCACATACTTTGATCACTCTTGAGTCAATTATTCATACATTCCTGTATGGCCTTGTGGTTTTCAAACCCAATTGGTTCATGACCTTTAAGGACATCACATTGGTTATTTACTACCAAGGTGATAAAGAAAGGTGCATGCCCTCCATTATTTCTATCATAGTCCACGGTTTTCAAAACAACAGGAGGGTCTTCATGTACACATGAACATGGGGTTTCGACACATGCCAATTGAGATTCATCTCAGAGAAAACGTTTTGGGCACACATAACATATAACAAGTAAGAAGCCATGTATAATGAAGACACTTCACCTGGCTGAGGGTTCTGAGCTTGCTCAATTCTGTTGTTGAGTTGCTTAGCAATGATGGTGCCCCAACTGAACATTTTATCGATAGTGGCAACTATGTATGATAATGACACCCATGCCTCAGTGGACTATGAGCAATATTTCTCTCTATACAACTAGAAAATCATGACCATGAAACACATATACGTTCCCTGCAATCCCATCATAGTGTACTACCTTGCAGACCAATTGAAACATTTCCTGTCCTCCTTCCACCAACTAGCCAGTGTCTTGATTACATCATGATTTCTGTTAAATGATGTTACAAAATCCATGTTGAGTAACACATATGGTTCTGGCATCTTGCAATACTTATTAATTTACAGAGGGAGAAACGTGCCTATCCGCTTCCCTTATTCATCATTGATTATGCAATTCGTACTGTCAACATGGCTAATGATCCATTCCAATGCTTCAATCCAAGGAAAAACCAAATCCCTTGCTGCAACCATATGTTTCTGAGAGATACAAACATTTGGGAAAACCCTATCATCCATTGCCCTAATAGTTGGGTCACTGTGTGGTGTTGATGTAGGGCAATATTCATTCCTAATCTTAATGAATAATTCATTCCATGTAGGTAGGGGGACCTTTGTTCTAGTGGTTGGCTTGGTGTCCCTGTATAGTGGTGGATGTAAGAAGACCTTTTTCAAAGGTACCTTGAGTACTAGCTCTATGCTCTTTGGTGTCTCCATTCCTTCTATCGGTACTGGAGTAGATGCTTCCCCAAGTTCCCTCCCTTTTCCTTTTGATGTTTTCAGAGACTGTCGGGTGGTGATTCTTCTCAGTGGTATTTTCTACGTCAAAGAAACCAATCGCTAGGATTATATCAATTTCTTTGAATCCAAATTGAAAATGAAAAATTAATGATAAAGCATTGTGCGTGAACCTGCTCGAATAAATATTTTGACTGAATATGGTTTTAGAAAAAACTTACCAGAAACGAGGACGTAGAAGACCAAACAACCTGATTCTTATTTCCATGATTCAACTCTCAAATGGATCAATTATCTTCAAAGAACATTTTTTCTCTGTAGGCGAATTCTTAGACATTTGATCGAAAATGACATAAAAAAACCTGAAATCAAAATTTAAAGGATCTAAGACCAAACCCAAGACACATTCTCGATCATTTTGGTAGGACCCTATAGATCTGGTTGTTTAAATGTCACCATTAACCATTATATTCGAGTTTAAATTAGCTTTTATGATTGGTGGCACATATTAATGCCACTTTCTATTCGTATGGATGCTTTTGAAAGTCATTTATGTGGTGTGGTTTTCAATGTTATCAGAGATATGAAGTCGATTGTATCTATGGTTTCATAAAATGTATTATTTGATACTTTTCTTGAACCCTTGAAAGAATATTTTGGCCATATTCTCTCGGTCTCATTGGCACGATTTGTTTAATTTATTTGAGTTAAGGAAAACATCTTGACATCCTTTATAGTGATTTATTTACCTTTCTTAGTAACTATCTAAAAAGAATATTCCTTTAGAGATTCTTTCAAAACTTCACAAAAATATTCAGGAAACCTTAACCTTGACCATTGATTTTACTATCGACGTGATTTGTATGTTTATCAGGAGTTGATGATAAAGTATATCAATGTTTTCATAAATTGTGTTGTTTTGGACCTTTTTTTGAACCCCCGATCACATCTTCAAGGAGTATTCCTTTTGTTTTATCGACTTTCGACCCAAATGTTATTTGTTATAAACTCGATAGTGATTACCTTCCTTTGACCCCTGATAAACCTATCGGCCTTTCGGGTAAAAGTGTGTGTTGTCATCGTCACTTTACAAAAAAATGATTTCTACAGGTTTTTTTCAACTGCTAATAAGCCTATCGGTACTTTAGGAAATAATGTTTTTGTCTCTTATTTTCTTAAATATTTGATTTTTATTTCTCTTTTTGTAATGCATGTTTTTGTATTTTTAGGTGAACAAATGCACGATTATTTTAATTGAAAATACAAAATAATGAATAAGATAAAAAATCTGAAGAATGAAAACCTATAAAACAAAAGTGTTACCCAAAAACACATTTTTTTTTTAGGGTGTGTTGTGTACTCAACATGGCCTAGTAAATGTTCAATGGACTTTCTATGGTCTTGAAGATGCTACGTGGGAGCATGAGGTCGCCATGTGGGAGGAGTAGCCAAGACTTTTTGAGGATTTTTTATTGTATGTTTGTATATTATGCATCGAGGACACTGCAAAAATAAGTGGGAGGGGAATGGAATACCGCCAATTTGATCCTCAGGTTGTAATTATATATGTACACATGTTATATAGGTTGGTGAGATAATATGATTTTGGGCCGGAGTGCCTGTAAGTTTTTGGGATGGAGAGCCTGTGATGAACCTAGCATTGTAAACTAATTATAAAATGCATCATAGTTGCATACCAATTCAGACAAAGAGTATGGGGGTATAGGACTCCACGAGAGGGAAATGTGAGGGGGATGGGATACCTAAAAAGAGGATAATGAAAAAAATAATATAATATTCCAAGCCAAAGTCATATGATTATTTTATCCTAAGGTATAAAGTCTTTTAAAAGGTTCCTAAATGGGATTCTTTGAGTGCCACATGGAAAGTTAAGGCCATGCATACTTAATCCTTGTTTTCAATAGAAAATGGGTCATTCTTTGCCATTATTATTAGTGTCTATGGAGTTCATGCTTGGGGTGTGAGCTAGTGAGTGTCACTGTAACCATATTTTCTTGTGAAAAATGACAAATCCTAGGTGGATTTATGTGGACAATTCTCCTTGGGTTTCCTTGGGAAAGGCTGGATCCATGCAGGGAGAATTGTGTGGGTAGGATTTCCCATTGTGTGAGGCCTGGTGGGTGCCTAGAGAATAGATTTTTGTAGCTAAAGTTACTAGAACCACAAATATAATACTTGCTGGATGGCCTATGCTGGAGCACTGGAAGGGAAGTGGGACAACCCAGGGGACTACATAGTAGAGAAGGAGGTACACTTCCTTGGGTTATGCATGATGATGAGGAATGAAAACTTGTTGGTTGGAATTGTTGTAGGAGTTTGGTACCTTGGCCTAGTTTTCTATATTTACTAATTGTCAGACCTAATTGGCTTAGGTAGTTGTTTCTTTGGTGGAGTCATAGCCACAACTCGAGGGTGACTTGCTACTGATGTTGCAAAATTAGAGGTGTTTTCTTTCAATAGGAAGAAAAAAGAGGTAGTGAGAAAAACACATAAAAGAGCAAACATATTGTGGCCATATATTTTGTTAGAGTGGATTTTTTCCAAGCCATTCTATCGACTGCCAGTTTATGTGACTAAAGAACTAAACAAATACAAATCATAGGTGAAATTCTTGGAGAATCAAGTGGATTACTATAAGGCCAACCAACATAACATCACAAAATTGATTGAATATGAACTTGAGATCCAAAATGAGCTAAATCCTCTACAAATGGATTTCTGTAATCAAGCTCAATACTTCTAGGAATGATGCTAAGTTACACTCACTCTTTACAATCATTCACAAGAATGGAAAATACAACAATAAATAATGTAGATTCATTTTCACTTAGTAAAGAAATGGCAAGATGATCTTGGTGACATCCCTCTAGAAATCCATCGTATAAATGAAAAGGAAATCCTCATCATTGACATTGGCCTTAAATGTAGGAAGGAAACTTGCTAGAAGGAATGAATGAAGGTTCAAGAAAAGTTGGTAGATTGTGAGAAGATATGTCAAATTGTAGATAGACTTACAGACAAATGTAGCCTTCCATCCTTTGGACCAAGTGATTTCTTCTATCCTCAATAAGAGGTTACAAAATATTAGAATATGGAATCTAGCAAGAATGATAGGCCATTTCACGTCCATTTGATCCAATCTTAATGTAAATAAAGCATGCATAAGGGAATATATAGAAATTCAAACTCGGGAAATAATTTCATAAAATCATTTCTACCAAAGTTAGAGAAAATTGTAGAGAAGGTGGAGCATAACATTGCATTATTTCAAGATTCAGTACAAAAATATAACTTGCCACAAGCTAATAATATTCAAAATACTTTTGAATCCTGGAAGATTATGTAAAGAAATATGCAAAGGAAAAGAACAACATTCCAAAAGTTAGGTATAGAACATGAAGGGTCAGGAAGTTGAAACAATTTGAATTCCATCTTATTTTTGTATAAATATGATGAAAGCTAAACAAAAAGGGATTCTTTTCTTGGCAATGCAACTTTTTTCTTGTTAATTGAGAAGCTCGTTGGCCAACTTTTGAGGGTCAATTATGGTGTATGCTTGGGCTAAGACTATTCTTTGTTGCTAATTTGTTTAGGAATCAATGTAAGATTGGATGTTACAACTGTAGACTTTTTTCGTGTTGTTATGTCCTTATCTTGCTCGTTAATGGTGCTAAAAAATAGATGTGGAATTATGAATTTCTATTTAACGGTAGGATTACCTCTGTTTATATTAAGCTACCTAGAATTTATATAGGTGATAATTTGATAAACTATTTTTAGTATATTATTTTCATTCATTTTGTTTAATTCCATATATGTTAATAATTCTTTAATTCCTAGCTATGAAGCTTCAGAATAAGATGTCCTAGGTTATAATAGTTGTAGGAATTTTAGAATTTAATTCATAAAACTCAGTAATGGTGGTAAGTATAAAATCTATAGGGTTTTCCATTCCAAATGGAGAGAGGTCTATTTGGGCCCTTTCCATGGATAAACCTATGTAGTCAACAAGGGGAATTTGCCCATGTCAACATCCAATAAAGTAACTATTCAATTATGCATTGTGGGTCCATGTGGAATCCATGTCATATCACCATGATTCACCCATATGGATTGAGTAACATATGATAATTCACTGCATAATTACATAAGCATCATGATACTTCAAAACCATAATGTTAGCAACCAAGGAAGGTTGTTAAAATCCTACTCGAAAGGAGAGAAAGAGGTTAATATCCTATTGTTGAGATTTAATGTTCCATAGTAGAGAAGTGGAAAGAGAATTAAAGAGATATCAGAGGAGAGAATAAAGAGCATTCTATAGGGGACTATAATATACCATAGTGTCTCATAGCTCCACAACAAGCTTAATGATCTTTGTATTTTTTCCTTGTACTCTAAATTGGAACCAAAAGTCTAAAAAAATGGGGAGAGATGATAAAAAATGGATCTACATAGTTTTATATTAATTTATTGACACCTTGGAGTGGGAAAGATAGAATTTGGAACCTGTAGGGTGCACTTTGGGTTAGATCCTGAAAACCACACTAATGAACAATACTTTTAAAATCCTCCAGTTTGGGTATTAAAAGTATAATTTTGTGGTCTACAATTCTATTTGAGGTTCTCAATGTATTATATAGATCAATATCTTTCCAATGGTGGGTCAAATGATTCAAATGGAGTTTGTATGTGAACATTATGTCCATAGTAAGGTAATGATCCAATTATACCCTGCACGTTTGAGTGGAATCCATGTCATCTCACCAAGATTCACCCAAGTGGAGTTAGTAACATGTGGTATTTCACTACATAATTATAGTGATTGTGAGTTTTCAAAACTGTAATCCTAGAAGCCACATAAATGTGTTAAAACCTTGTCCAAAAGGGGAGAGGTGGTTGATCTCTTACTATATAGATTTGATGTTCCATATGAGAGTAGAAGTCAAGAGTGTTATCCTGAATTTTAGGGATAACTAAGGAGATCATGTCTCAAGGCCCCCAGGTTTCAAACATGGAGTACCGAGAGACAACTTGATCAACAATGTCCACTTGCACATATGGAGACCCGCTTCACCACCACAGGTTCTAGGTTCATCATGAGGGTATCCACCACACCAGCTTGCTTCTGGAAGACATTAGGTCTTTCTCCATGAGGTACAAGCCACATATTATGGTGAGTTTCATTTCAATATTTGAGGCTTTTGAGTTTGTTGCAATTAGGACTACTTTTGATTATGTAACACATGCTTGGACCTTATGCTCCTTACCATGTTTCACCTTGGTGGTTGACATTATTCCCTAGTAAATGGTCACCCTTAGGGATTGGTTTGCTATTGGGAGGGACCCTTGAAGAGTGATCGTTCCATTCTTGACCATAATTTTCACTTTCCACACTCCTTCCCCTCACCTATAAACCTTTTGGGATTTTCGGGTGCACTGACTCGAGAATGGATTGTCTCTCATTTCATGGGAAGAAGGGGATGAAGGCCCAGAGGGGAGATAGCTAGAAAAAGATAAAATCCTAATTATGAACCTTTTAGATGCTCTCCCAAAGAGGTCTTGAGAGCAATGAAACACTTCTCCTAAAAAATAAAAGACCTGCAAAAGAAAACACATAACATAAATGTCCCACTTGATTGAGGGATTTACACAAAGTCCATTATAAGCTAGACTATACCCCCATGGCACTATGTGTAGTTCTCCCTTCAAGTGACACTTTGGTACTTATCCCCAATATAATATATTCACTATAGGGAGTATCCAGTGTTTGGACCTTAATTAATTAATGGAAATAAATGGGCTCGGAAAAATGATGCATTGAAAATGAAGGTGCAACACACCCTCTACAAAGGCACCCATAAATGAGACACTAGAGTCCCTTGTATGTCATGAACACCGTGCCCAAAAGTCTTGACCCCATCCATGTCATCTTTCCACATGTCTTAGAAAGGGGTTTTAAATCGGGAAACACTCCTTGACCTAGGAGACAATTCACCCAATAGGTCACCTTGTCAACCCTCCCATACTTAAACTTGGTAAGTTGCATAGGGCCTTTAAGCAATTGTTTAATTTTATGAGGTGGTTTTGGATGCACATGCTTAGGTGGATATTTTATTGACTTGATTTACTCATCATGATGCATTTGAATTTATATCCTTGGAGGGCGTAATATCCATTTGTATTTGCAGGACCCAGCTGGTGGACAGTTTTGGAAGAACAAGCCTAGCTTGGGCTTCCATGGGGATTGAAGCCCAAAGATTGGATGCCAAGGGCCCACATGATGGATGATGAAGACATTCCTTTGGAGGCATATAAGACATTATGGAGGACCTAACCTATCCCCTACATGATAAACAATTTGCTTGAAAGAGGCAAAGCGTCACCTTCTTGGAGCTTGATGTCACACATGGACTAGGATGTGGTGGTGATGTGACACTTAGCACTTTGATGAGGATTGGCACCTTGATTTAGTGGAGAGAGGTCCTAGCACTTTGGAAGATGGCTTTTGGAAGACGAACATCCTTTCTCCAATCTTAATGACTTACCAAAAAGGGTTAAAGGTTTCCCTAAAGGGGTGACATCTTTACTTTTAGGGTTTCTCTATGTGCAAATTATGAATTATTTAATATTGTTTTTGTAAAGGAGAAAAATAAGGGTTGTTTTCCCCTTATTTTGTGTTTACCCTAACTTAAGTGGACAAACTATGTTTAGAACAGTTTGTATAAATAGATATCAACTCTATTTCATTTGATCATAACTCTCCCTCTTGTGAGAGGATACTTTGTTGAAACTTGCACCCTACTTGGGTAATTCTCCTTATCTCTCTTGGTTGCATTCTCTTGCTATGGTTTGTCTTTGCTATTGGTGGAAGAAGTGATGCACTATCTCTCTTGGAGTACTATTCTTTCTTTATGGTGGTTATTTCTTGGTTAAAGAAGGAGTTTATCTTGTTTATGCTTGCATTAGGAAAGTAATCCATATTGTTAGTTCTTTTCTTGGTTACAAGTCTAGTTTGTTAAGATGCTTGGGGGGTATAAGTGAATACAACCCCACCAAGGACATCATTTCGTCTTGAAATAAGTTGTTGCACAAAGGAATACTAGGAGGAATAAGATGGATTACACCCTCCTAGGGTTTTCCTTAGCTAGTTTTGCTTAACTTGGGGAGTAAAAGGGTTTACACCCCCAAGGAGGTAGCACAACTAGCTCTTTATATTTTAAAGACTCCATAACCCAATAGTTAAAGGCACTAGTCTATTTCACTGGAGAAATAAATGATTTCACTGGGATACATAGAACTATGAAATATTGGAATTGTTCAAGTTGGAATTTCCTTTACATGTTATAAGAATTCTTGTGCCCTAAGGGTGTCCTCTTTTAGCCAATAAATTTTCTGTTGTAATAATTTTAATGCTACATCCATTAGGGCTTCAACAAATCCTAAACACTTTTTTGAATAACGCATGATTCAACAGTAAGAAGTTGCTAATATTTTGCCCCTACAATCTACTAATCCCAGCGCATGTTTTGGGTGGATTACTTGCAAGTTTTGTTGGTTGCTTTTTCTACTGTAACAAGTTGTTTTCTACGGCCATAATGATAAATAGTATCTCTGCAATACCTTTTTATTACAACCTTGTTTCAATTCTAAATTCTCATGCTATTTTACTTGAGTTGTGCTAGTGTTTTCCTAGTTTCTCTCTTGCATTTTTACGTGAATTTTAGCATCTTATCTAGAAATATTTTTGATTGTTTCTTGCTAATATATATCTCCATTGATTGCTTCAAATAGGGACATAAATCTTAAGTTGCTTGTCCACCTAACATATATCTAGTATGGTTGGATTTTTCTTTTGTCTTGGGAAGGTACTACCATCAGTCGTAGGTGCTCAAACTTCTTGGAAACCATTAATTTCTACCGAGACTCATTTCCAACCTTATTTCCATTTAGTAACTTGACCTATAGGGGAATATATTCATAAGTATCATTTTTCCATTTTTAATTCCCCTAGGGTCACTCGAGATTCCCCCTTTGAGTTGATTACTTCATCTCTAAAGTGACATGAATATCTATTTGAGGTGACAATGGGTAGGTGTTCTATAAGTTATGTCTCTCCATGTGTGGTTTGGGTTAGGGATTTTACCAACCCTATAGTTTACTACGATAACATTTTGGCATACCGTTTGTCGGAGGATTTTGAATCCTGTTTTGTTCCCTAACGATACTTTGGAATACTTCCTTCACAAATCCATTTACCCCTATCTTTCTTGATGACTCCACTTGAAGGACATTCACCTTCCACCTTTGATGAGCTCTTATTAAAACTCATCTGGCGACTCCATTGAGGTATTACCCAAAGTAATTGAACCATGACCTCATATGGATTACCATGGTATTTCCATAAAGTGTATCCTTCTTTGGATATTTATAATATCCCTGGATATCCAAATAATTTCTCCCCAGAGTGGAGGGAAAATTTCCCTAAATTTTGATGGTGATCTAGATCTAGCAGTCACCCATGTCAGAATTATATGAAGTATGCTTCAAAGTTAAATGTGCTACATGAAGATGTGCTTGCACACTCATGTAATCAAACAAGTATCCCATCTAAATGTGCTACATGAAGATGTGCTTGCACACTCATGTAATCCAAGAAGTATCCCTTCTTCTACAAATCTCATTGAAGAATTTCTCAGGCGTTATCGACCAGCTACCCAGAATTTGCAAGATACTTTCCAAGAGCTCAAAGACTCTCTTTGCAGAGAAGTTTTTCCTATAGATGAGGATGAAGAAAAGCTTGAAGAATATCCTGATGAAGTTTCTCATGATGAATATCCAGACGAGACATTTGATGAAGATGAAGTGCTTATATCTGACTTTCCACTTGATGAAGACATCCAGGCCTCTGCTTCTCTTGTACATCAAGAAGAGAACATGATGAGTCGTGACCCTTTTGAAGATCTTGATGATATTATATTCCATGAATTTGGAAGTGAAGAAGTATTAGAGGAGCCCTTGGATGCAACAAGTCCTTTTTAAGAAAAGAAAAAAAAAGCGTTCTATATTAAGGATCAATCCTGTTGTGATGAAGAGGTGATGGAGGAGCATGTCCATAAAGAGAAAGAAGAATTCTGATGAGGTGCAACATGTTGAGAGGCCTCGTGAGACATTGTTACATTTTCTCCCGCTTGATGAAGTTGAGGTTGTCCATCCTTACTCTCCTTATGTACACGAAGAATCTAAATATCTGGATCAAGCCGCCCTAACCTTTGATCTTCCTGCACATGAAGACGAAGAGATGGTTATCTTCAATCATATTTATAGTTTTATGAAAGAAAACTCGGATTTGGTTGATGAGCATATAGACATGTTCATAGTAACTGAGAGACATATATGGGATATTAGTTGTCTTATTTTTTATGGAAACCCCATTTATGACATTGAGGGTGGATCTCATGCAAAAGGGATTGAGTTGGCATGTCCATGAAAATGGTCCTCACTTGCATATGATTAAGATGTTTGGCATCCCGATGTTAACATGGTTACATATTTTTTCCGTCCATTTGAGGATGACCCGACACAACATTTTTAGGATGATTTTCAGCCATCCCTTGGGATTTGCGATGTATATCCTTTCCGGGATGCATACTTTTTCTATGAGGAATTTCATTCACCTTCATGCTCAGATATTGATGGATACCAAGTCATGGCCAACCTAGAGTAGTCAAAATCTCACTCTACAAAGATAAAGTATTTTCATCTTGAATATTTTTTTAAGGATTCTCAGATAAAGAGGCAATGCCTTTCTTTCTCCAGACATGAGATGGTCCCTTAAATATTTTCTTCTTCTCTGAGGAATCATCGGGTTTTCTTAGGATCTCTCATCTCTTCTCAGCCTTCAGGAAGTAGTGGTGTGCTAAAGGAGGATAAATACGAGCCATCATCGTTACAGGGTAGCCCTCTTCAAATATGGATTGATCAGGCTCGTGGCCATTCTCTCCAGTAGGATTTCCTACCTCCCTCCCATCTCCATGAGTTTCATTTCATGATTGATTATATGTCTATTTATGCTCATGATTATTATGTTCTGGACTTATCGTTGTTGTTTCACATGATTAAGCACAAGGTGAGATCCTTGATGAAATGATGAATAGGTGGTTGAATTGGTTGTACGACGTCACTTGACATTTCAGGACCTTATCGTCAGGGGCCCAGGCATGTAGGCAGGTCATTTTTCTTTCCTACATTTGCATCTTGATTGATTATGATTGTAACAACCCAATTTGATTAATTATTTATCATAGTTTTTAATTTTAATTTAATTAATTATTAAAATAAATCAAATGAGTCTTTTTATTATTTTATTATTAAAAGGTAGGTGAAGTAATTAATGGGGGGATAAGGCTGTTGGGGAATTAATGGGTGGAATAAGGTTATTTTGGAATTAATGAGGGGGATTTGAGAGAGGAGGATAAGGAAGAGGGGGAGGACTTGGAAGGGAGGTATTTTGTTTTGGGGGAAAATTGGGGAAGATGGAAGAGGAAGAAATTCTGAAGGAGATAGGGAAGAAGGGGGACATTGGGAGAATAGATTGTTCTGGGAACTCTCATAGGGCACTTCTATTGCTGGGAACTTTGGGCTCAGGGGCCAGGAAACCACAAGGATTCCTGTAGCTAGGGAGCTAGAGAGGCTATTCCTAATTGGTTGGGAGGTTAATATTCAGTTGGGCAAGCTCAAGAACAAGAGAACCATGGACTAAATCAACCAACCTACAGGTCGAGGTATGTATTTTATTATGATGTTGTTGTGATTATGTTGTTTATCAGTTTACTCCTAGTATAAAGAAAAACCAAAGAAAAACCATGAAAGAAAACTATAAATTAAATTGCAGATTATTTCAGTAGGAAACAACAAAATAGATATTTATTTATTATTGAGTCCCTGAAATAGAAAGAACTTACAAATAGTATCAGAGCCCGGTTTCAAAACTGAAACCTGGGCTTGACCACCCACAACAATGGGATTTTATCTTGCAGATACGGTCTGCAATTTCTTTTGTGTCTGGAGTGCAATGAGAGTGCATATCATAAACCCCAAGATCGATTTTGGCCCCATATTTCACACCCTCCTGGAAAAATATTAGTAATTTCTCATTAGAGCAGGAATTCTCAATGATAATGACATCACCATCCATATCAATAATGTAATGAATGATTTCGTTGCAGTTGGAGTAACACATGTGGGTGTGTATCTGAGTAGTATCCTTCACACCATAATCGGTGATACATAAACCATGTACAATCCATTCTAGGTAGTGAGCCTGTTCTTCCTTGTGCAAAGGTAGTCCTTCCCTCAGGGCTGACTCATTGATTTGGATCACCTGAATACTAGATGCCTCCAAATATTCAACCTCCTCTTTGATGGCTAATGCAATTTGCATGTTGGTTTCTGACTTGGGTTGATCATCTCTTACAAAGGACCAATTCAGAATTGTTACAGGACATGTAAGCATTCCCTTCATAGGGTGGGAAGTCAAACTATGGGCATACTTTGACAAAAACAGAGTCATTGGTTTTGGGTGGCTGACATCTCCATAAATAATCAGTGGTTTCACAGAACGAGATCCATAAGACTGTACCCAACCATTAACTATGAATGCAAATCCCTGAAGTTGTTCCCCAAAATATTCTACCATGTCATTTCTCTCAGGTTCACCATGCACTAGAACATCAATATCGAGATCTTCCTGTATTTTAACCACTTTTTCAATTTCCTGCTGAAGGGACTGAACCCCTCTTCATCTTCATTTCAAATTGGGTTGTTACACTAGACGATATATATAGTAACAATAGGAAAATTAATAATAGGAAATTTAATTCCATAACATTTCCAACCTTAATGACCATACCAAATTTGCCACAATTCCAAGGTCATAAGGCTCCCAACATAACTGAGACAAACATAAAACTTGTAGATTGAATAAATCACAATCCTTCTCACAAATTCTTCGGGTTAGCTAGATTAAATAAAAATCACAAATATTCATGTATAATCGTTTGCAGAAAATTTCAGAGATATTCATGTATAATCAAGCACAACAATAAGGCCGAAATCCTTGAGACATAAATATCCAAATGATCTTTCCATTTCCAAACTAGGAGAGTCATCATGGTGTAACCAAACTCGTGCCATGTCAAGATTGTCTGATAGTTCGAAAACCTGTCCTTTGAATTACTTAATCCTCTCAACTTCCTTTGGTATATTGGGATTTAAATCCACAGTCAACTGCATTGATATCAAAGAATTGTCATTATCTCTCATGCCCATAATTTCTCGCGAGTCTCCTACATTACCCATTAGCAGGTCTTCTCCCTGCTTTAAAAGAGTCACAACGGTGATTCCGCTGCAGAAGCAATCAATGGTAGGATGAAACTTGAGCTCCTTATCCATGACCTTAAAGGCTTTGAGAAAGGATTCTTTCCATGCCGTGAGCATGCCATAGGCTTTCCCCGCAAGGCCCTTTGTGCCTTCTCCTTTGGCTTCTTTCCATTCCTCGTCCATGGTTATGGAAGTAGTTTCATCCGAATTGAGGATTCCCACTGCGCTACCAACATCTTGGATATTGTTGTTTCCTTCATCGCCTCTTGTTATGGCTTCCCAATGGGAACACAACTTCGAAGGCAACGACTCCCTGACCCTTTTCGCAACCAAGTGACCAAAAGGCCCATGCCCATCGAATACTCCACAAAACAAATGTCCTTGTTCGACCCAACCTCATTGCTGAGTAAACATACATGCAATATCACTTGAGTCATTCATACACATCCTGCTAGGAATCCTGGCCAAATGGGCATTGGTTTGAGCCTCAACAACCACAACTTGAAGGGATGTTTTAATAACATCTAATCTTGTCTGCTCGCAGATGGAGAAGAAAGGGAAAGAGGGTCGTCTGAGTGTCGAGTCCAACCAAAAGAACAAAAAAAGTGTGAATTGGCGACGAGTCTATACACACCTCTTCACACCACGCCTCTAGAGTCTATGCATTCGAGGGGCGAATAACATGGATCTACACAGCATGCCAAGTTCCCAAGACCAAGCCACCGAGGAGAGGAGTATAAGTGCTCAACGCACCAAAATATCTAAGTGTTCCATCCAAGTCCACGAGGGGTAGAAGCTCAATTCACCAAGGAGAGGTTGGCAAGGGTGGCTGGCCATGGAGCCATGCGCTGCACCCTTACAGTCCCTTGTCTCTAACGATTAGTGAAAACCCTAACGAGAGAAAGTGAGGATAGGGTTTTGTAAAGTGAGTGTGTGACGGAGGAAGAATAACGTGGGACTCATGAGAGGTCACGTGTTGCATGATTATATTATTTTAATTTTATTCATTTAATTAACATTTTATTTATTGTTCCATTTATTTATTATAAATATATATATTATACATTTATTTATAATTATAGAATAATATTAAAATCCTAATATTATTATGACTTAGACACCTTCGTGACCGAGATTTTTATAATTTGTTAGATAAACATAAATTAAAAAAAAAATTCTTTATATAAAAAATTCTTATATTTATTATTTATAGTGGATTAGTAAATATAAGAATAATACACCAATACATTATACACTAGATTTTTATATAAATTATAAGTATATAAAGTTATATACTAAATAATCTCACAGATTGAAAATTTATGCTTTGGGACATTACATGTAATGTACTATGAAATGAGGTAATAATAGTTTAAAAATTACGTTATGCTAGTAGCGTATGCATTATAAAATGTTTCTAGGATTAATATCAAGGGTTAATACTAATATGTTGATTAACATTAGTATAGTATTAAGGGGATTAAAGTGGAACTTAGGTTAACATATTAATCTAGGTTATGGGGTTTTAATAATTAATTTACATTGTGTTTAAAACACTGTATTTAGTTTTCAAGTTTCTAAGGACTTAAGGAGGTAAGTAACAGTAATTGGTGGGTACCTTGCAGTGCTAGCATAGATGACAAGGCAAGGGAGTTAGAAACTTACCCGAACAAGTTACCAAGATTAGAGGCTTTCGACCCTGACCTTTAGACACTTACCCTAAAGAGAGTAATGACTGTTTATAGACAAGTAAAAAAAAAACTTACGCCTAACCCTATGTTTGAAAGTATAAGTTTGAGCAAATGTGGAATGCCTTAAACTCTTCCCTGATAAGAATTTGGTTGATGCGGATTCAGTTATTGAATATAGTTAGGACTTGGGGAAATTGAGGTTGAGGGGCATCGTTGCAAGGACTGCCAACATCGACGCTGCCACCACCATCGCCTGAATTAACTCTCATTTTGCGCTCTTTAGAGGCTATTAATGAGACACTAAAGGGACATCAGTCAACTGATGTCTAAGTGGAACCCCCACCATATGGAGTGGGTAAACCTAAAGCGTCGAGGAACTCAGAGGGAGGGCCTCCACCAGGGGACATCACCAAAGAATTACAGAAGATAAAACTCCCAGAGTTTGTCGGGGGTCGTGCAAGTGAACGTGCAGAGGCATGGTTGGAAGGAATGAAACGATGTTTCGCCTTAAGAGAATATGATTCCACATCAAAGGCGAAGATAACGATATTTCAGTTGAGGGATAGTTCCTTGAACTAGTGGGGTAACCTAGAGAGGCAGTTGCACCTTACCCCAGACACCTTCTCATGGGATATTTTTGAGGAAAGGTTCCAGAGGAAATATTTGCCTGCATACTACGAGGAACAATAGGTAGGAGAATTTCATGCTCTAGTTCAGGGAAACAAGACCATGGAAGAGTACGAGATCAAGTTCATGGAATTAGTGAAATATGTCTCATACATGGATACCGATCAATGACATGCATAACGTTTTGTGTACGGGTTAAACCCTAATATAAGGGACATGGTACGGATGTGGAAACCATCGTCAGTAGCTGAAGAAGTTGAAAATTCCCGTTATGCGGAAGAGAATATGAGATTAAACAAAGGTATGAGATTAACCATTCCACAACATCTTGGATTTGTGGGGAAGGCCCCTAGGAACTTCTCCAGGGGAGGAAGCTCTAGGCTACCTCCTTATGGCAATAGAGTCGCTCCTAGATAATTTACATCAGGCATTTCAATGGTAGCGAGTGCAACATCCCACTCATCACTAATGACACATGCAGGTCCATGACCTTCTCAGGGAGAAGCAAGTAGGGGCAGGGGTTCCAGGGGACGAAACTCATTTCAGAGACCATCACAGGGTAGTGTGCAGGTTCCATCTCGTGTTACTTGTTGGGGGTGTGAAGGACCTCATTACCAACATGATTGTCTAGAGTCACAAGCAGGCTTTGTGCATAGAGAAGGAAAGGCCCCGATGGAAAGAGCATGTAGTAGCCACCAGATTTATGCAGCTGTTAATAAACGCCAGGAAAAGCATCAATCCATTGTGGTGGAGTCGTTAGGTACGCTAAATCATGTCAATGTTAAAATTTTATTTGATTCTGGTGCTACAAATAGTTTCATCTCACCTTGTGCATTAGAAAAGTGTGGGTTGGTAGCCTACGAGCACGATGAATTTAAACAAGTCGATATGGATTCAGGGGAAAAACAAACTGTAGGAACTAACGTTGATAATTGTCTAATAGACTTGGGAGTGTGTACTACTAGGTTAAAGGTGTACATCATTGATCTAGGGATGTATGACCTAATCATTGGAATGGATTGGTTAGAAGCCCATCGAGCTATGGTAGATTGTTTCGTGAAGAGGGTGCTTTGTGTTGACGATGAAGGAAGGTCATTAGAGATCCACAATGTACATAGGAAAGTGTCTCTATTCTTTATCTTGACTATGAAGGTTAGACATTGCATGAGTCAAGGTTGTCGATTGTATGTAGTGGAAGCAGTGAATGAAGGGAAATGACCCTCCTTGGATTAGTATCCAGTATTGTTGGAGTTTAAGGATGTTTTTCTGAAAGAGTTATCAGGGTTACCTCCTGAGAGGGAGCTTGATTTTACCATCAAGATAAAACTTGGTGCAGAGCCAATTTCCAAGACACTGTATAGGATGACGACGCCAAAACTTTGTGAGTTGCAGATGTAGTTGAAGGAACTATAGTACTTAGGGATAATAAGGCCCAGTGTCTCACCTTGGGGCGCACCAATAATTTTTATCAAGAAGAAGGATGGTTCCTTATGACTGTGTATAGATTAT
The DNA here is from genome assembly GCA_010110895.2 of Picea sitchensis. Taxonomy (NCBI): domain Eukaryota; kingdom Viridiplantae; phylum Streptophyta; class Pinopsida; order Pinales; family Pinaceae; genus Picea; species Picea sitchensis. The sequence continues at coordinate 314,230 of SNQJ01S0008238.1, forward strand.
AAGGACTTGAACCGTGCTATAGTGAAAATAGGTACCCAATGCCATAGATAGATGACCTCTTTGATCAGATGAAAGGAGCAACATTTTTCTCAAAAATTGATCTGCGATCAAGGTATCACCAACTACGAATTAATGAAGACGATATTCCTAAAAATTCATTTCGAACTTGGTTTGGGCATTGCGAGTTCGATGTAGTACCTTTTGGCTTGACCAATGAGCCACCAGTATTCATGAGCCTCATGAATGGTGTATTCCGAAAGTACTTAGACTGCTTCGTACAGGTTTTTCTGGATGATATCCTCATCTATTCCCAGAATGAAAGAGAACATGAGGAACACTTGTGAGTGGTGTTGTCATGCCTTAGAGAGAAAAAATTGTATGGAAAGTTGTCAAAGTGTTCTTTCTTCCAGAAATAAATTCACTATTTAGGTCATATCATTTCTAGAGAAGGAATCTCTGTGGACCCAGAAAAGGTAAAGGCCATTATGGAATGGCCAGTGCTGAAAAATGCTCATGAGGTAAGAAGCTTCATGGGGCTAGTGGGTTATTATCAGAGGTTTGTGGAAGGGTTCTCTAAAATAACGAAACCCATCACCACCTTGCTATTGGGTATGTGTTATATTCTTTGCACGAGTAGTAGTGTCTGAGCGTATGCTCTGGGCACACAGGGGGGTTAGAGGGGGGGGGTTGCTAGGCCCCCCCTTGGGGGTGCAGGGACAGCGCCCCCGGAAAAAAAATTCTACCTCGAGAAACATGACATCTTCCTCAAAAAACGTGTCATGTATTTAGGTGGTTTTTCGGCACATGGTTTTTACCGATGGTTTTCTATCTCCGGTTAAGGAATTAGGGTTTTGGACTAATCCAATTCATTGGGTTAGGGTTTTGGATGCCGCTGGCTCCTATATGTATATTGTATTGTAAACAATGTATCACAATAAATGAATATAGAATATGCTGGTTTTCCCGGTTTGGGTTTCCAGGGGAAAAATCTCTATGTAATGTTTGTATTTGCCATTGTATCTTTTCTGTTCTTTTTATGAATATCTGTTTGCAATAGATATTGTACAAGGTTAGAATTTACATTTGGTATCAGAGATTTATTGGCTTCATGGGGATGCCTTTGTGGTCAAGGGTTTGGATCGGGACTGTGATAAGCCTTGTTACAGTGGGAGATCTGCGGTATTGTTCTTCAGGTGAAAAGAAATGGCAAGCAATTCGAAGATGGAGATTAAGAAGTTTAATGGGAAAATTTTTGAGCTATGGAAGCTCAAGATGGAAGATCTGTTGGTGGACAAAGATCAATGTATCGTGGTAGATCTAGGTACTGCACCTACAGGAACTTCTGCAGATGACTGGAAAAAGTTGGATCGGAAGGAAAAGAGCACAATCCAACTGTGTCTCTCCGATTTAGTATTACTGAATGTGTCAGAGGAAGCTACAACCAAGGATTTATGGGAAAAGTTGGGGAAGTTGTATCAGTCTAAGTTTCTGGTAAATAAACTATTCCTGATAAAGAAGCTGTATAACATGAGGATGAGAGATGGAGACTCGATGGCAGATCATTTGAATGCCTTCAATACTGTGGTAAGTCGGTTAGTATCTTTTGATATTCAAATTTCAGATGAAGATAAATGTATTAGTTTGTTGTGTTCTTTACCAGACTCATGGGATAGTCTGGTTTTGGCCATAGGTAGTAATACAACTTCCTTGAAGTTTGAAGAAGTGGTCTCATCCTTGTTGTCGGAGGAGATGAGACAGAAGAATATGGAAGGACATAGCACAAATGCATTATTTGCAAGAGGATGTTCCAAGGAAAGAAATAGATCTAATTTCTCAAGTGGGAGATCTAAGTCTAAGGGTATATCTAAATCTCCCGAAAATTTTGTAAGGGTATGTTGGAGATGTGGAAAAGAAGGGCACTACAAGAAGCAGTGTAGATCCAAAGTTGAGAAAAAGAAGGGATCTGAATAATATTCTTCTACAGAAGAAAATACCTCCAAGGAAGAAAGAGGGGATGTGTACTTGGCCTCTTCAAGCACACATGCAGATCATGAGGTATGGTTGGTTGACTCTGGTGCATCCTTTCATATGACTCCTCACAGGGAGTGGTTCTGCGAATATGAAAAGTATGATGGAGGTAATGTTTTCTTAGGTAATGATTTGACAACTAGAATCATAGGAAGAGGAAGGGTGAAGTTGAGGCTCATATATGGAAGGATTAGAACACTACCTAGTGTTCTTCACATCCCAGGTATGGCCATAAATTTGATTTCTGTAAGAAAAATGGAAGATGCAGGGGTAAAAACAATATTTGAAAAGGGAACTTGCAGGATGGTTCGAGGAGAAATGGTGTTGATGAAGGGAGTTCGGTTTGGAACTCTGTATAAGCTGGTATGAAGAACTATTAGTGATGGGTGTAATAGCTCCATTGTTCCTGATATTGGAGTTGAAGAAGAAAGAACTCCTACAGTCTCTGGAGAAAAGGTTATGTTGTGGCATCAAAGACTAGGGCATATCAGAGAGAAGGGTCTTCGACTACTACACGGTAAAGGTATGCTTGAAGGTATGTCTAACTTCTCTCTGGATTTTGATTTCTGTGAACATTGTCTATATGGAAAGCAAAATCGGGTAAGATTCCCATCTGGTGCAACGAGGGCAGAAGGAATTTTACAGCTAGTTCACAGTGATGTTTTTGGACCTGTGTCGGTCCCATCATTGGGAAAATCTATGTACTATGTCTCATTTATAGATGACTTCTCAAGGAAAACTTGGATATATTTCCT
>SNQJ01S0008238.1:317062-328868 GCA_010110895.2 Picea sitchensis
GGGCAGAAGGAATTTTACAGCTAGTTCACAGTGATGTTTTTGGACCTGTGTCGGTCCCATCATTGGGAAAATCTATGTACTATGTCTCATTTATAGATGACTTCTCAAGGAAAACTTGGATATATTTCCTCAAGAAGAAATCTAAAGTCTTTGATAGGTTTAGAGAGTTTAAGGCTCTTGTTGAGAATCAAACAGAGAAAAGAATTAAGGTGCTGAGGACAGATAATGGTGGAGAGTTCTGTGGGAATGATTTTGAAGAATTCTGTAAGAAGTGTGGTATAGAAAGTCAGAATACTACTCCATATACACCTCAACAGAATGGAGTTGCAGAAAATATGAACAAGACGCTGATGGAAAAAGAAAGGTGCATGCTCAGTGGTGCCAAGTTAGGGCAATAATTCTGGGCAGAGGCAGTGTGTATTGCATGTTATCTAGTCAACAGATCACCCTCATCAGCGTTGGATGACATGACTCCACAAGAGGTATGGACTGGTAAGGAACCTTCTCTCACACATCTTAAGGTATGAACATATGTTTCAAAGGAAAATAGGAGTAAGCTAGATAAGAAGGCTGAAAAAGGTATCTTTATTGGATATAAAGATGGTCTCAAAGGTTATAAGCTTTGGAACCCAGAAACTAAGAAGGTAGTGTATAGCCGATATGTGGTATTTAGAGAAATGAAGGATGTTGTTAAACATGAATTCCTACCAAGTAAGGAAGAACCAGAGAAGATAGAGTTTGATTTAAAGGATGATGAATCAGACTCTACAAAAGAACATGAATCAAAAGAAGAAGATCCTCATACTCTAGTATTGAGGAGATCGGTTCGAGAAAGAAGGCTATCAGAAAGGTATAGTCCATCTAATTTCCATTCTAATTTTTCTTTTTCTATTACTGATGATGATCCTAGAACTATCAGGGAGGTAGTGGATTCAAAGGATGGAAATCTCTGGAAAAGGGCCATGGAAGAAGAAATGGAATCTTTGGATAAGAATGAGGCTTGGGATCTAGTGGAGTTGCCAACTGGAAGAAATCTCATTGGTAGAAAATGGGTATTTAAAAAGAAGCTGAATGCATGAGGAAAAGTGGAGAAATACAAAGCTCGGTTAGTAGCAAAGGGTTATTCCCAGGTTGAGGTAATTGATTTTGGTGAGATTTTTTCTCTTGTTGCCAAGTTACCCTCTATAAGATTTTTGTTATCTGTTGCTGCTTCATTTGATTTTGAAATAGAACAGATGGATGTGAAGATAACATTCCTGCATGGGGATCTGGAAGAAGAAATCTATATGAAGCAACTAGAAGGTTATGCTGTGAAAGGAAAGAAGGAACTGGTATGCAAGCTGAAAAAGTCCCTGTATGGTTTAAAACAATCACCAAGGATGTGGTATCAAAAATTTGATCATTATATACTGGGACTTGGCTTCACAAGAAGCAAAGAGGATCACTGTGTGTATTTTAAATTAACTGGTGATCATTTGATTTATTTGGTCCTGTATGTGGATGACATGTTGCTGATAGGAAACAACAAGGAGATTATCCGGGATGTGAAAACTCAGTTGTCCTCTAAATTTGACATGAAGGATCTCGATGCTTCAAATTTCATTCTGGGCATGGAAATTAAAAGAGATCGAAAAAGGAGGAAACTCTGGTTAAATCAGAGAAAATATGTCGAGACAATATTGCAGACGTTTAATATGCAGGAATGCAAACCGATCAAGGTTCCTATTCCTGTTGGTGTAAAGTTATATGCGGATCAGTGTCCCAAGACACATGAAGAAGAGGAGGACATGTCTCATGTTCCATATGTGAGTGTAGTTGGCAGTTTGATGTATGCAATGGTCTGTACTAGACCAGACATTGCACATGCAGTGGGAGTTTTGAGCTGGTATATGTCAAAACCAGGGAAGGAACATTGGACAGTAGTAAAAAGGGTTTTCAGGTATTTGCGTGGCACTGCTAGCTATAGATTGTGCTACGAAGGAAGACCGAAATTGGACAGAGTGGTGGATATACATGGCTTTGTGGATGTAGACTGGGTTGGAGATCTGGATCATAGGAGATCTACAAACGAGTATGTGTTTAACCTGTTTGGAGGAACAATAAGTTGGATGAGAAAAAGACATGCTGTAGTGGCACTTTCAACTACATAAGCTGAATACATGGCAACCACTCATGCAAGTAAGGAAGCAGTATGGTTACAAAGATTGTGTTCAAGTATTGGGTTGGTACAACGAGCTGTAAGGATAGAGTGTGACAGTCAGAGTGCAATTTTTATGGCGAAGAACCCTGCTTATCATTCAAAGACAAAGCACATTGATGTTCAATATCACTTTGTGAGAGACATGATTGAAGAAAAGAAAGTATCACTGATGAAGGTGGACACTTTGAAGAATGTTGTAGAATCATTAACAAAATTTGTGAGCACTGAGAATTTCTCTTGGTGTAGAGGATCCATGGGCATTGTTTCCCTGGATTGTTGACTATGTAACCCTGTAACCCCCTGTATGCAAAGAAAACAACAAATGGAAGAATGTTGGGTATGTGTTATATTGTTTTCATGAGTATGTGTTGGGCGCGCAGGGGGGTTAGAGGGGGGTGCAGGGGCAACACCCCTAGAATTTTTTTTTTCTGACTCGGGAAACATGACATCTGCCTCGGGAAACGTGTCATGTATTTAAGTGATTTTTCGACACATGTTTTTTGCCGATGGTTTTCTATCTCTGGTTAAGGAATTAGGGTTTTGGACTAATCCAGGTCATTGGGTTAGGGTTTTGGATGTTGCTGGCTCCTATATGTATATTGTATTGTAAACAATGTATCACAATCAATGAATATAGAATATGCTGGTTTTCTCAGTTTGGGTTTCCAGGGGAAAAATCTCTGTGTAATGTTTGTATTTGCCATTGTATCTTTTATGTTCTTTTTATTAATATCTGTTTGCAGTAGATATTGTACAAGGTTATAATTTACACTTGCAGTGCAAGGGGTTCAGGTATGAATGGACAAAATAATGTGATATTGCATTCATCGAGATTAAGAGGTTACTAACTAGTGCACCAATTCTACGAGTGTCGGATATGGAAAAATACTTCACAATCTGCACGGATGCCTTGAAGCAAGGATTGAGGGCAGTGCTAATGTAGGATGGGGTAGTGATAGAATATGCATCAAGAAAGTTGAAGCAACATGAGGATCTTTATGCTACTCATGATTTAGAGTTGGAAGATGTAATGCTATATCTGAAGCTTTGGAGGCATTATCTAGTGGGGCGAAGCTTTGAGCTCAAAACAGACCATGAAAGCTTAAAGCATCTCTTCACTCAAATGGATCTCAATGCCAGGTAGAGGCGATGGAGTGAGTTTATGAGTGAGTACGATTTTAGAATTTCGTACATCAAAAGAAAGGAAAACGTGGTTGTGAACGCCTTGAGCAGGAGACCGCATGTATTCTCCTTGGCTCCCTTAAAAGTTAATCTGAGGGAGCGGGTGTTGGGGCAATGTCTTGTAGATAGTTGGTATTTAAAGGTTACTTCAACCCTACAGAATGGGAGGCAGTTAGATCCAAATTATGAAGGATATATCCTGGAAGCAGATGGATTATTAAGATATCATTGAAGAATGTACATCCTCGAAGGTGGGGATATTCGAAGCATCATACTCAAGGAAGCCCATAGAGAAATTTATTGTGCACATCCAAGTGTGAAGAATATGTACGCAGACATGAGGAAGATTTTATTCTGGGTAGGCATGAAGTGTGATGTAGTCCATTTCGTCGCCAAGTGCCTAGAGTGTCAACAAGTGAAAGCTGACCACCACGACCCGACAGGTCTCCTACAACCACATGATGTTCCTATGTCCAAGTGGGAGGTAATTTCTATGGATTGTTTTGTGGGATTTCCACTCACATCGCACAGACACAATGCCATTCTTGTGATAGTTGATAAGTTGACCAAGAGTGCTCATTTTATTCCGGTTAGAGACACTTATGATGTCACTGATGTGGAACGCATTTTTATAAGTGAGGTCATCCGTCTGCATGGGTTACCCAAGAAGATCATTTCATATAGGGACTCCCAATTCACATCTACATTTTGGACAAGTTTGCAGTTAGTGTTGGGAACTCAGCTGAACTTAAGCACAACATATCACCCCGAAATAGATGGGAAAACTGAGAGAGTTAATAAGGTTTTGGAATACATGCTTAGGATGTATGTTATGGATAATCAAACCCATTGGGAGAAGTACCTACCTTTGGTAGAGTTCGCCTACAATAAGAATTTTCATAGCTCCATTAAAATTCCACCCTATGAATCTCTGTATGGAAGGCCATGGAAGACACCGTTGAGTTGGGAAACGTTAGAAGACCGTGTGACAGTTGGGACATAATTGATTCAAGAGATGGAGGAACAAGTGATTCAGATTAGGTAGCGACTAAATGAAGCATAGGATAGACAAAAAAGTTATGTTGATGCACATAGGACTGACCAAAGTTATAAAGTGGGAGATCAATTTTTCATTCATATTAGGTCTAATAAGAGTACCATTCGGTTCGGGAAGGGGACAAATTTGTTTCCTCGATTTATAGGACCATTCAAAATCCAAGAGAGAATTGGATTCGTTTCCTATCATCTCGTATTGCCACCCCACTTGCATAAAACTCATAATGTTTTTCATGTATTTTTTCTACGTCATTATGTTGCTGACGAATCTCATAAAATGAATTGGAAGGAATTACAGGTATCAGACGCAGGAACCCTCACGGTTGAATCATTACGCATATTGGACCATAGGGTCCGACAGCTTAGGAATCGTCTGGTAGACTAAGTTAAGGTCCAGTGGGACAAGTATAGCCCATGATCTACTACTTGGGAGGATGCAGAGACCTTACGACGAGATCATCCGTCACTTTTTTGACCACCTCGGGAATATGTTTTCCTGAAGGTTGGGTGTATGTAATGCCACCTTTTGACTTAGACAAATAGAATTACTTAAGGCCAAATCATCTTTATTTTCTATTCACTATGAAACTATTAATGATACACTTGAAATTTTAAGACATATGAACCTATGTGAATGTCAATTCTATGAATGTTTTACGTTAACGTTATATGTATGGGTTTTTGTTATAGACTAATATGCAGGTATATAGACTATGAAATAGCTAGAGAATAATGATGATAAAAGGTTGATGTCGTGAACATCGACCAGGAAACAATATGTTATGAATCTTGTATGTGAAATTATATTAGTTCAAATGCATTGCTATGATGTGTGAACAAGTGCAGGTTTTTCAGGTGGCAAGACTGCCTAAAACTGAATATATGATGACAAAATTCCCAACAACACAGTTCCACTGTATGGTCCATGGTAGGGTGTTGACCCTTGTTCTATTAGGAGGGGTGGAGGAATTTCCCACCATGTATCCTCTGAAACCTAGAGTGATGGGAGGACGATGTTATCTCATGCTCCCCTAGACGCGTGATGATGACTGTCAGATTCCTGTTGGGGAAGCTTAGTAAAGAGAGTTGACACTTCCGCTTACATGTTCTATATGGAGTTAGGTCAATATAGTTGACGCTCCAAGGTAGTCAAGCAGAGGAAGGATAGCGATGAACGATGGAAGTAGGTTAGGGAGGAAGGATGACTAGAAGTAGTTGAGAGTGTGTGGGCATTTCTCCTTATGGTAGAATTTCTTGATTTCCTCGTTTTGAAAAATATGTATATATGTATGTTTGTATTTGCTTAACTAAACTACAATTATGTAAGTGAATGTTGCTTGTGCTAAATTATTGTAATTGAGGGATTTCACAAACGTTTTAAATGGTCTACTATCTTTTATGAAACAAATGGTCTTGTTGATTGGATTGGACACATACACGAATTAGTTTAGGAGTGATAAGTATTGTCATTAGTGCATGTGCGAGTCCTGTGTGTGCTAGCTACACATGCATGCCTTGCACATGTACACTAGTATGTATAAGTGTTTTAAATTGATGATGTTATATATTTGATGTGGATGTATGGATCATGTGTCATTACCCTTGTATTGTAAATTACTCTAACTTCGGGACGAAGTTTCTTGAAGGGTGGGTGTATGTAACAACCCAATTTGATTAATTATTTATCATAGTTTTTAATTTAAATTTAATTAATTAATAAAATAAATCAAATGAGTCTTTTTATTATTTTATTATTAAAAGGCAGGTGAAGTAATTAATGGGGGGATAAGGTTGTTGGGGAATTAATGGGGGGATAGGGTTGTTTGGGAATTAATGAGGGCGATTTGAGAGAGGAGGATAAGGAATAGGGGGAGGACTTGGAAGGGAGGTCTTTTGTTTTGGGGGGAAATTGGGGAAGAAGGAATAGGAAGAAATTTTGAAGGAGATAGGGAAGAAGGAGGACATTGGGAGAACATATTGTTTTGGGAAATCTCACAGGGCACTATTGTTGCTGGGAAATTTGGGCTTGGGGGCCAAGAAACCGCAAGGATTCTCGGAGCTAGGGAGCTAGAGAGGTTGTTCATAGTTGGATGGGAGGTTAATATTCAGTTGGGTAGTTTGGGCAAGCTAAAGAACAAGAGAACCATGGACTAAATCAGCCAACTTGCAGGTCGAGGTATGCATTTTATTATGTTATTGTTGTGATTATGTTGTTGTTGTTATTATGTTGTTGTTTTGATTATGTTGTTTATCAGTTTAGTTCTGGTATAAAGAAAAACCAAAGAAAAAACATGAAATAAAACCATAAATTAAATTGCAGATTATTTTAGTAGGAAACAACAAAATATATATTTATTTATTACTGAGGCCTTGAAATAGGAAGTCCTCAATAAATTTCCTACACATACCTGTAGTTCGAGGTACGCATTTTATTATGTTGTTGTTGTGATTATGATGTTGATCAGTTTACTCATGGTATAAAGAAAAAACCAAAGAAAAACCATGAAAGAAAACCATAAATTAAATTGCAGATTATTTCAGTAGGAAACAAGAAAATAGTTAGTTGCATTTCATATTTCATTTTTCTCTACTTGCATATTGATTTCATGTTTAGTTTAGAAAATTTGAAAAATTGCTAAAATTTTCTTTTCTACATTAGTTTCATTTTTGGTTTTGATATACAGACAAAGGATGAGCAAAGCCATCCTACTATTAACAATTTGTTGTTTCAGTATGTGTATGAACATGTATACCAAGAGTTGTTGCGGTTTTCATGCACTCTACAACGAGTACATTTCCCCAAGTAGGAGCCAAATTTTATCCCTATTTTTAGGGATAACTAAGGGGATCATGTCTCGATGCCCTCAGGTTGCAGACATGGAGTACCAAGAGACAAACTGACCAACAACGTCCACTTGCACATATGGAGACCCGCTTCACCACCACACATTATGGGTTCATCATGAGGGTATCCACCACACCAACTTGCTCTTGGAAGACATTGGGTCTTTCTCCATGAGGTACAAGCCATGTATTATGGTGAGTGTCATTTCAATATTTGAGGCATTTGAGTTTGTTGCAATTATGACTGCTTTTGATTATGTAATGCATTCTTGGACCTTATGCTCCTTACCCTATTTCACCTTGGTGTTGACATTGCGCCTTAGTAAATGGTCACCCTAAGGGATTGGTTTGCTACTGGGAGGTCCCCTTGATGAGTCATCGTGTCATTCTCGACCATAATTATCACTTTTCACACTCCATTCCCTCACCCCCTAACCTTTTAGGATTTTCAGGTGCACTAACACGAGAAGGGATTGTCCCTCATTTCATGGGAAGAAGGGGATGAAGGCCCAGAGGGGAGATAGCTAGAAAAATATAAAATCCCAATTATGAACCTTCCATATGCTCTCCCAAATAGGTCTTGAGACAAATGAAACACTTCTCCTAAAAAATCAAAGAACTGCAAAAACAAACGCACAACATAAATGACCCACTTGATTGAGGGATTTACACAAAGTGAGTTACAAGCTAGACTATACCCCCATGGAAGTATGTGTACTTCTCCCTTCAAGTGACACTTTGGTACTGCTCCCCAAGCTAATCGATTCACTATAAGGAGTACCCAGTGTTTAGACCTTAATTAATTAATGACAATAAATGGGATCGGAAAAAGGATGCATTGAAAACGAAGGTGCAACACACCCACTACAAAGGCACCCATAAATGAGACACTACATTCCCTTGTATGTCATGAACTGATCCAGATGGATATTGGTGGCCACCCACCTATTCCAACTGGCTTCTCGTGTCCATTTTTTGTTCAACACATCTTTTTGTATTGCTTTATAATTGTCAGTTCTACACTTCTGGGGCTGCCTGAAGCCTCACACATTCTCCAGGTGGATACAGGTGTCCTCTCGCCTAATCCAACTGACCTATTTTGTATGTTTTCATATCATCACATCTTGTTGTACTTTCAGGGCTATTTTGAGGCCCTAAACATTGTTTTTTTTACTCACCACAGTTAGACTGTAGACTAAGTCAGAGTCTGATGATGAAATGTGTAGTTATTTGAAAGACCTTTCCAATGGGCTATCATGCGCCTAAAACAGAGGTTGTATGCAAAATTTATGACCCTAGGAAGTTGAGGTATCAAATTACACCAACTTACCCATAGGGCCCACATGACTTTTGGCGTTTCACCTTCTAGGGTTAGGTTTTTGGATGTCTAGGGTTTTTGCATTCATGAGTAATATGAAAAGGGCCTATGGATCCTCATTGTAATCCATTCTTCTCAGACAGATGCATGTAGCAGCCACATCTCTTCTCAGAGATAACTACCACCATTCGAGCAAGTTTTAGTTTTCCAGTTTTACAGTTTCAGCTTATTCATTATTTAATAGAAGATATTGTTCACTGAATATTTGTGTTATTCTTCCTATCTCTGTGTTTATGGCATTTAGTATATAATCAGTTTGTTCCGCTCCTAAATCTAGATCAATGGTATCAAAGCGGTCTTCTCTCCATTTATTTTTCTTTGTGCATGTCCCCGACAAGGTCTGGGTACAAGAAGTTGGGACTCGAACCAATCGAACCATTACCAGATCGGTTGCGTCGATCCCAACAAAAACACATGGGAGACGAAAAGAAATATGATGGAGTAGGATATCCTATTAAAATGTTTCTCGAGGAAGCCCTCACGCGATAAAGGAACGAAATGATGGACAACTTCGTGCAGATCCTTCGACAGTTGCCCACGGGAGAAGCATATTCATCAGGCGGCCATGCAACCCCCTTCAAGGTACATGTAAATTTTGATATTTCATTATTTGAAGGAATGATAGATGCATATGCTGTAGATAAATGGTTGAATCTGCTCGAAGTATATTTTTCGGTCCACAATTTTTCCGATCATGAAAAGATCACTTTTTCACTCCTCAAGGACGTTCCCCATGTTAAAGATTGGTGGGATACCTACTCTGAGAAAAGGGCCATGGAGGAATCTTCAATTTTTGTGGTGGCCCCTACATGGGATTCCTTCCGGGACGCCATTAAAGAACAATACTACCTTGTTGGAAGCTACGAGGACCAATACACCAGATGGACCACCCTACGTTAAGAAAGGGACCAGACAGTATCAGACTTCACCAATATTTTTCATACCCTCCGCACCAAATTGGGTATCAAATATTCTGAGCATCATCTGGTTCTCAAATACCATGGGTGTTTGCATAGACACATTCAAATAGAAATGGAGTTCCTGGAGATCACCTCATTGGGTACAACTTATAGATACGTCATCAAGATCGAGCAAAAATTTAAACAAAAACAACAAGAATTTGGATCTTCAAACCCCTCACAGCCGAAGCAGGGAAAAAGAAACCCCAAACCACACAACATGGGCGATGGCCACCCTCAAGACAATTCGTCCAAGCCACAACACAAGAACGACAACGAGCATACAAATAAGGACACAGGAAAATGGTGCGAGTACCATAAAAGCCCTTGGCACAACATTGTCGAATGCCGCTCCAAGTAGTCCCTCGTGGCCGAGATGAAGGATTTCGAGTCAGAGGTCGATTATGATTCTGAGTCAAATCCTGAAGGACATAAGCGGATTACCGATGATGAAACTAGTGCCACGGTCGCTACCACCAAAGTCCGACCAAGCGAACCAGAAGAACCAGAGGAAGGGGAACGCCTCTTTTACTCACAGATGTGGGTCAAGGGGGCTTCGATTCACTTCATTTTCGACAGTGTTAGTCAGAAAAACCTGATTTCAGAAGAGGTTGTCAAGCGGCTGAACCTACCAATGACACCGCATTCACAACCCTATACCAACAATTGGCTTAGTCAAGGAAGATATCTCCTTGTCAACCAACAATGTCGTATTTCCTACGACATCAAGCCTTTCAAATATGAGGTACTGTGTGATATTTCTCCCGTTGAAGTTTGTGATGTTCTTTTAGGCCAACCATATTTTTGGAAGCGTCATGTTATGTATGAGCCTAGACCCCACAATGTTATTATTACTTTGGGTAGACAATTGTACAGGATTCCAGAGGTGGCACCGCCTGCTGCTATTTCTTTAATCTATGTTAAGCAATGTAGTAAGGTCATTTCATAGACCGGGAAGTTCGTCTTATTTGTGATCCGTGCTCACAGTAAGAAGAAGATCGTCACCACATCCATGGCCTCTATACAACACCTCTCTTTGCAACATAAGCAAGTGGACGAGATCGTGGAAGAATACAGAGACATTTTCGTCTCACCTACAGAGGTACTGACACACTGCCAAGTCAAGCATCCAATCGATCTGACCCCCGACGCACCTTTGGACAAGTCTATTGACGCTTGCTGATGGAGAATGACAAAATCAAGCATCAGATCCAAGAGTTTCTTCAAAAGGGGCACATCAGACCCAACTCCTCCCCTTGCGGAAGCCCAATTGTACTGGTGCAGAAAAAAGGACGGGACTTGGCGACTCTACATTGATTACAAAGATTTAAACCAAATCACAGTCAGGAACTACTATCCCATTCCCAGGATTGATGACCTTCTTGTGCAACTCAAGGGGGCATATTTATTCAACAATATTGACCTGAAGTCTATCTACCATCAGGTTCCCATCGAACCAACAGATGTCTGGAAGACAACCTTCAAGTCTAAGGAAGATCTCTATGAATGGCTAGTCATGTCCTTTGGCTTAACAAATGCACCAACCACTTTCATGAGGTTGATGGTCGATGTATTGATACCCTTCACCAACTCCTTTATGGTAGTATATTTGGATGACATCCTCATCTTCAACAAAACGTGGGAAGAGCACATGCATCATATTCAGTAGGTTTTGAGCACTGTATGGAAGCACAAGATTTATGCCAACTTGGAAAAATGATCTTTTGGTATGATTGGGCTACATTGTTGATGAGCATGGGGTACATGTTGATCCAGCTAAATCCAACTCATCCATGACAATCCAACCCCGACCACACTGACCGAGCTTTAGAGCTTCTTAGGACTCGCCAATTTTTACCGATGGTTCTTGTTGGGATTCTCCCGTATTTTTTGGGCCCTCAGCCAGGTGACCAAGAGTGGTGGTAGGGACAAGTTCGTGTGGGGGAAGGAGAAACAACAAGCATTTGAATATCTGAAACATCATTTTTGCTCAACTCCCGTAGTCTCGTTCCCAATCTGCAACAACCATTTGAGATTGAGACTAATGCACTTGACTATGACGTGGGCGCATTTCTCACTCAACATGGGCTTCCGATGGCATACCAAAGTGCGACACTCTCCGATGTTGTCCGTAAATATCCCACCTATGAGAAGGAAATGCATTCCATTGTAAAATCCTGTCGTCAA
>SNQJ01S0008238.1:330098-389413 GCA_010110895.2 Picea sitchensis
TGCCATGATAAACACAGGGCACCACACCAGTTTCAGGTTGGCGAGAAAGTTTGGTTACATTTGCAGAAGGAGTGTATCACCAAGACCCATCAGAAGCTTCAACCACTTTGTTATGGGCCTTACACTATCACCAAGGTTGTGGGTAGCAATGCTTTTGAGCTCAACACTCCACCCTTCCTTGGTATGCATCCAGTATTCAATGTGGACCTCCTTCAACCATATTTCCCACAATTATTGGACACCTTTGAGATCGTCGAACAACTGACACCAACAGAGCTCAAACCTGACTGCATGGAACAAACATCCACTGATTATATAGTGCACACATAGGTCAAGGGCACTTTCCAACATCAGATCCAACTTTATCGGGTTGTCAAGGCAGGACAACTCCTACACCAAGGAAAGTGGCTCACTCGGGGCCAAATCTAGTAGAAGTTTCCTCATCTGATGGGGGAACTCAATGCAATGTAAACCATTGCTTCCTAAGGGGGGAGGATTGATCTAGATGGATATTGGTGACCACCCACCTATTCCAACTGGCTCCCCGTGTCCATTTTTTGTTCAGCACGCCTTTTTGTACTGCTTTATAATTGTGATTTCTACACTTCTAGGATTGTCTGAAGCCTCACACACTATCTAGGTGGATACGGGTAGCCTCTCGCCTAATCTAATTGGCCTATTTTGCATGTTTTCGTATCAACACATCTTGTTGTACTTTCAGGGTTGTTTTGAGGCCCTAAAGATTGTTTTCTTGACTCGCCACAAGTAGACTGTAGACGAAGTCAAAGTCTAACGATGAAATGTGTAGTTCTCTGAAATACCTTTCCAATGGGCTATCACATGCCTAAAACAGAGGTCGTATGCAAAAGTTATGACCCTAGGAAGTTGAGGTACCAAATTACACCAAGTTACCCATATGGCCCACATGACTTTTGGCTTTTCACCTTCTAGGGTTAGGTTTTTGGATGTATAGGGTTTTGGCATTCAAGAGTAATATGAAAAGGGCCTATGGAGCCTCATTGCAATCCATTCTGCTCAGACAGATGCATGTAGTAGCCACATTTATTCTCAGAGATAACTACCACCATTCGAGCAAGTTCCAGTTCTGCAGTTTTACAATTTCAACATATTCATTATTTAATAGAAGATATTGTTCACTAAATATTTATGTTATTCTTCCTATCTTTGTGTTTATGGTATTCATTCTATAATAAGTTCGTTCCTATCCTAAATCCGGATCAGTGGTATCAAAGTGGTCTGTTTCTTCATTTATTTTTCTTTGTGCATGTCCCCCACAAGATCTGGGTACAAGAAGTTGGGACTCGAATCAATCGAGCCATTACTAGATCGGTCGCACCGAGCCCGAAAACAACCCATGGGAGACGAAAAGAAAGATGATGGAGTAGGAGATCCTAGTAAAATGTTGCTCGAGGAAGCCCTCGCGCGACAAAGGAACAAAGTGATGGACAACTTTGCGCAGATCCTTCAACGGTTTCCCATGGGAGAAGCATCTTCATCAGGCGACCATGCAACCCCCTTCAAGGTACAGGTAAAATTTGATATTCCATTATTTGAAGGACTAATAGATGTGGGTGATGTAGATAAATGGTTAAATCTGCTTGAAGGATATTTTTCGGTCCATAATTTTTCCAATCGGGAAAATATAACTTTTGCACTCCTCAAGGTCGTTCCCCATGTTAAAGACTAGTGGGATACCTACTCTAAGCAAAGGGCCATGGAGGAATCTGCAATTTTTGTGGTGGCCCCTACATGGGATTCCTTCCAGGACACCATTAAAGAATAATACTACCTTGTTGAAAGCTACGATGACTAGTACACTAGATGGACCACCCTACGTCAAGAAAGGGACCAAACAGTACCAGACTTGATCTGAAATTTAACTTGATCTAAAATTCAAGATCTTTTAACCATTATTTGCATGTGAATTTTTAACTGTTAACCATCTTTGAAATGCAAAATTAAAGAACATCCATCAAGCACATGAGCACATAAACATGTAAGCAAACCATCTATGAACAATAATTGGTAACGGAGTTCACCAGACTTCCTGGCTATGTCTCCGGGTCCACTCCAACAGTGAGACCGCTCTTTAATTAATCTCAAATGCTTAAAAATTACAAAGAAAGGCTTACATAAGAGCTCCCAAAAACCAACTTTCAGATCTGCGATTCTGGGCAGAAACAGAGATCATAGGTGGCTGGAAAACGTCATTCTGCAACTTTTGACTGTAAACTCGAATATGCTTGGCTCGCTCAAATGGGATCTGGAGGAACTTTGCTGTTCAGATACTTTGATGAAGAAACATAGAGCATATTCAGAATCCCTTCGAAATTCTGAAACTTTTGAGTATAAAGTCGACCTATTTCTGAGAAGGTCGCCTGGGACACCTCCTGGCACAAATTCCAATGCAGCGTCTGCCTGTCAGATCCATACAGTATCGAAAAGCATGCCAACTCCTCTTCTGGAGGTACTTTTTTTTTCGGCTACACTGATGAAGAAACAGATAGCATATTCAGAATCCTCTCGAAATTCTGCAACTTTTGAGTATAAAGTCAATCTATTTCTGAGCAGGTCGCCTGGAACACCTCCTGGCATGAATTCCAATGCAGCCTCTGCCTGTTAGATCCATATAGTCTCGAAAAGAGTGCCACTTCTCTTCTGGAGGCACTTTTCCGTTCGACTACTCTGATGAAGAAACATAGAGCATATTCGAAATCCCCTCGAAATTCTGCAACTTTTGAGTATAAAGTCGACCTATTTCTGAGCAGGTCGCATGGAACACCTCCTGGCACAAATTCCAATGCAGCCTATGCCAACTCTCTCCTTGCCTCGTTTTGTGTGCCCGGATAAATAAGTAGTTCCGCTAACCAGTTCATCAAACTTAGCAAACCTCCTCCAGATTTGGCGGTAACCGTCAGATTTGGCGGAAAACCACCAAATTTGGTCGAATCTGCCAAACTGCTGGGCTTCTAGAAGGTGACAAGTGTCATGCTGACATCAATATCCGTATTGTTGACGTCATCAGTACGGCCTGTTGACTGTTTGACTTTTTATCACTGTTTTCGAAAAACTTCAGAGTGTCATAACGTCTTCATATGAGCTCCTTTTGAGAAAGTAAATAAATGGTCGGAATCAGGAGAACGAGTCGGACACAATGGCATTGATTTCATCCAATTATGAAAACTTTTATTTTTGAGCATTTTCTGAGCCTAGGGACCCTTCTGAGACTTCTGGTTCATTCTTAGATCCTCCTTTTCTACATTTGAGTATTTTCGAGCGGTTTTGGATCCACCTAGATCAAGACTTCACCAATATTTTCCATACCCTCCGCACCAAATTGGGTATCAAATATTATGAGTGTCATCTGGTGTATAAATAACGCGGTTGTTTGCATATATACATTCAAACAGAAAATGAGTTCCTGGACATTGCCTCATTGGGAACAACTTATAGATACACCGTCAAGATCGAGCAGAAATTTAAGTAGAAACGACGAGAGTTTGGATCTGCAAACCCCTCATAGCCGAAGCAGGGAAAAGGCACCCCCAACCCACACAGCAGGTGACCAAGTCGCGATGTCCGCCCTGAGGACAATCCATCCAAGCCACAACACAAGAAAGGCAATGAGAAGATGAAGAAGGACATGAGAAAATGGTGCAAGTACCATAAAATTCCTTGGCACAACACCAACGAATGCCGCTCCAAGCAGTCCCTCGTGGCTGAACTGAAGGCTTTCGAGTCAGAGGCCGATTCTGATTCTGAGTCAAATCCTGAAGGAGGGAAGAATATTATCGATGTTGAACCTAGTACCATGGTCGCTACCACCAAAGTCCGGCCAAGCGGACCAGAAGAACCAGAGGAATGGGAGCGTCTCTTTCACTCGCAGATGTGGGTCAAGGGGGATCTGATTCACTTCATTGTCGACAACGGTAGTCAGAAGAACCTGATTTCAGCATAGGTCATCAAGCGACTGAACCTGACAAAGACACTGAACCCGCAAACCTACACCATCGACTCGATTCATCAAGGAAGAGATCTTCGTGTCAGCCAACAATGTCGTCTGTCCTACGACATCAAGCATTTCAAAGATGAGGTACTGTGTGATATTTCTCCCCTTGAAGTTTGTGATGTTCTCTTAGGCCAACCATATTTGTGGAAGCATCATGCTATGAATGAGTCTAGACCCTGCAGTGTTATTATTACTTTGGGTAGACAAATGTATAGGATACCAGAGGTGGCACCTCCTACTGCTATTTCTTTAATCTCTGCTAATAAATGCATTAAGGTCATTTCACAAACCGAGAAGTTCATCTTCTTTGTGATCCATGCTCACAGCAAGCAGAAGGTCGCCGCCACATCCATGGCCTCTACACAACACCTCTCTTTGCAGTAGAAGCAAGTGGACGAGATCGTGGAAGAATACAAAGACATCTTCGTCTCACCTATAGGGGTACCGACACACTACCAAGTCAAGCATCTAAATGATCTGACCCCCGACACACCTCTACCTAATGGACCAGTCTATCGATGCTCATTGATGGAGAATGGCAAAATCAGGCATCAGATCCAAGAGATTCTTGAAAAGGGGCACATCAGAACCAAATCCTCCCCTTGCGGAAGCCCGATTGTACTGGTGCAAAAAAAAGATAGGACTTGGCAACTCTGCATTGATTATAGAGCTTTAAACAAAATAACAGTCAGGAACTACTATCCCATTCCCAGGATTGATGACCTTCTTGACCAACTAAAGGGGGAAAAGTTCTTCAGCAAGATTGACCTGAAGTCTGGCTACCATCAGGCTCCCATCGAACCAATAGATGTCTGGAAGACAACCTTCAAGTCTAAGGAAGGTCTCTACGAATGACTAGTCATTCCCTTTGGCTTAACAAATGGACCAACCACTTTCATGAGGTTGATGGACGATGTATTGAGACCCTTCACCAAATCCTTTGTGGTAGTATATTTGGATGACATCCCCATCTTCAAAAGAACATGAGAGGGGCACATGCGACATATTCAACAGGTTTTGAGCATTCTACAACAACACAAGCTTTATGCCAACTTGGAAAAATGCTCTTTTGGCATGAACAAGGTCCAATACCTGGGATACATTGTTGATGAGCATGGGGTACATGTTGATCTAGCTAAGATCCAAGTCATCCTTGACTAGCCAACCCTTACCACTCTGATCGAGCTTCAGAGCTTCTTAGGACTCGCCAATGTTTATTGACGGTTCGTGTTGGGATTCTCCCATATTTCCTAGGCCCTCAGCCAGGTGACCAAGGGCGGTGGTGGGGTCAAGTTCGTGTGGGGGGAGGAGAAGAAACAAACATTTGAAGATCTAAAACATCGTTTGTGCTCAGATCTCGTACTCTCCTTTCCCGATATGTAACAACCATTCGAGATTGAGACTGATGCATCTGACTATGCTGTGGGCATAGTTCTCACTCAACACGGGCATCCGATGGCATACCATAGTGAGACACTCTACAATGTTGTCCGTAAATACCCCACCTATGACAAGGAAATGTATTCCATTGTACAAGCCTGTCGTCAATGGAAAAAATACATTCTGGGGACAAAGACGATCATACACACTGATCACAAGTCTCGGCAATTCATACAGACACTGGGTAAATTTCAGAATGACCACCATCAGAAGTGGTCCACCTACTTGCAACAGTTCCATCTCAACATCAAGTATAAGACAATTATCTCCAATCATGTCATTGACTTCCTTAGTCGATCTCCTGTGGCTACACTTACCACTATGCTCCATTCCTGTGGACATGAAACATCAGAGTGGCCCCAACATTACCAGCAAGATCCAGACTTCACCACCACATATTAGCTCTTGGGTACAGGTGCCACCGTCACTGATTTTCAAATTCACGATGGACTCTTATGCCACCTGGGCCATCTCTGTGTTCCTACAAGCAAGTGTGCGAAGCTGATTTGGGAAGCCCACTACAGTCGGGTGGCAGAACATTTTGGCATAGAGAAAATTGTGGCTGTCCTTCAGAAACATTTTTATTGGCCAAAACTTCGACTGGATGTCAACAAGTATATCAGATCTTGCACTGCCTGTGCCATTTCCAAGCTTGACATCAAGAAGCAAGGTTTATACACCCCTCTGCCTATTCCTAAGAAGTCGTGGGAGTCCTTCTCCATGGATTACATGTCTGGTTTGCCGACCACCCAACACAGAAATGACTGCGTGTTTGTGGTCATTGATCATTTTTTGAAAATGGCCATCCTCACAGCCTGTAAGAAGACTGTCACAATGACCGATACTGCCAATCTCTTCTTCGAACGAGTTTGGGTGCACTTTGGGATACCACAGACCATCATCTCTGACCGAGACAACAGGTTCCTCAGAACCTTCTGGTCGAGTCTCTGGTCTCTGTTGGACACCAAGCTCACAAAATCCACTTCTTTCCACTCCCAAATCGATGGCCAAACCGAGGGCCAAACCGAGGTCGTCAATCAGATGATTGTGCACATCCTGCACATGTACACCTCTAAGAATCCCCGTACATGGGATGAGAGTCGCCCATATGTCCAAAACAGTTACAATAGAGCTCTCCATAGTTCCATTGACCATAGCCCATTTCAGGTGGGTCTGGGATTCCAAACCTTGGGACCCATTGACATTGCACTTCCTCTTGCCATCGCACAGACAAACTCTTCCCCTGATCAGTCTGCAGTCAACAAAGCCACCAGATTCATTGAATGGATTTAGCACATCCGCCAATAGGTCCAGGAGATTTTGCAGAAATCCAATGCTAAGTACAAGCAACGCCATGATAAACACAGGGTACCACACCAATTTTAGGTTGGCGACAAAGTCTGGTTACATTTGCAGAAGGAGCGTCTCACTGGGCCCCATCGGAAGCTTCGACCACTTCGTTATGGGCCTTACACTATTACCAAGGTCGTGGGTAGCAATGATTTTGAGCTCAATTCTTCACCCTTCCTTGGTCTACATCCAACATTCAATGTGGACCTCCTTCGACCATATTTCCCACCATTATTGGAAACCTCTGAGATCGTTGAACAAATGACACCAACATAGCTCAACCCTGACTACATGGAACAAGCATCCACCGATTAGATAATGGACACATAGGTCAAGGGAACTCACTAGCAGTAGATCCAGCTTTATCGGGTTGTCAAGGCAGGGCAACTCCTACAACAAGGCAAGTGGCTCACCCGGGGCCAAATCCAACCCTTAGTTACCTTTGATTCCCATGAAATACATGATGGGACACAACATAAAATTGAATGATGAAGTGATAAATATTAACGAACACTAGTCTATATTTGTAAACACTCTCCTAACATGGGTGACCATGATAGGACACTCATCTATCTATATGTGGAAATGTTTTATACTAATATAGAGGGGTACCCAAAAATGGGGTGACAAATGGCCAACATACTCCATCAACTCAACTTCATGTTTGTATGTAACTTTTGCACCTTTCATGAAAAATATTCCCAACCCATGTGTTGATCATGGAGCAATGTGATACATGTGCCCATTAAGTACAAAATCGATGTCTAACGTAGGAAGTGGGTTGATTTTCCACTTCTTGACAAGTTATTTGAATTGCATTGACACCTCCATATTGTCCTTACACTCATTTTTAAAATAACATTTCCCTCGAGCAAGGAAATAGTCCATACGTCTTTGAAAAAATTCCCTCATAATATCACCTTTAGTTGGTCTCACACTCAATGCTCCTTCCCCTCTTCCGTTAGAACTGTCATCACTATTGAAAAAAAGATAAAAAAAGATATATATTTTGTTCTACCTACATCACATTAATGTATATATAGACAATATTATATGAACTTTGAAATGGTAAGCAAAAATAAACAAAACAATAGGATTGAAATAATGAAAGCAAGGGAACCCCACCTTTTATTTCATTGCAGAGCATATTATTAAAATATTTGATTCTATGGGAGGAGGGAATCTTGTCCTACTTTTATGCAATGGCACGTTATTAGTTAAATTTGCAGGACAAGATTCCATCCATGGGAAGAAGATATAAGACACAATTAACGTAAAGGCTTGTAATACATAAAGAATGAGAACTCCACATTTTGTTTCATTGTAGTGCATGCTGGATCATTATAAATGTTGATTAAGGTTGGTTTTCATTTATGTCAACCCCTGAAGGAAGTTGGAGAACCCAGGTTTGGGTAATGGACCTAAGTTTGTTTGATGGATAACGATATGAGTTTTGATATATTTGCAGGTAATACTATTCTATATGGATAGTACATGTCATGCCATTTCCAGTGGTATGTGAAACGTCACATAACTACTCACGGTTAGAGAGTTATGACCATGTGAAGTTGGAGAACCCTCATGAATCATCTAGAAGCCCCAAAAGGTCAAAGTAGTCAAAGTGGTTTAAGAGATTTTTAGAAGGTAAATAATAAAGTGAAGTGATGAGTGTACTATAATTCAAATTTAATACAAAATATTTTTTTCAAATAATAAATTTAATGGAGAAATTACTAAGTTGACAAGTGGTTAGAAGTGGGTTAGCTCTAAAATAAGGAAAGCGGTTTAAGATGTTTAGAAGGTAATCCCTTGAAATAAAGTGAAGTGACAAAGTCAAAGAGGATTATGTAAATAATAAAGTGAAGTGACAAAGTCAAAGATGATTATTTAAATAATAAAGTGAAGTGACAAAGTCAAAGAGGATTATTTAAATAATAAAGTAAAGTGACAAAGTCGAGGATTATTTAAATAATAAAATAAATGGAGAACTTTCGAATTATGGAAAGTGGTTATAAGAAGGTTAGCCCTAAAATGAGGAAAATGGGTTAAGTGGTCAAGTGGCTATTGGATACATGGACAAGTGGCAAACTGGGCAAAGTTGGACATAGGTGACTATGTGGACAAAGTGGCTATTTGGACAAAGTGACCTAGAAGATGCTTCTAAGGAAGCTACTTGGAGAGTATAAATAAGATGCAAGGCTCTCTCATTTTAATCATACTTGAGCATATTGAATATTTACAGGTGACTGAGGTAACCAAACGATATATAAGCCAAATTTTAGAGGGAAGGTGAAGTAAAGAAGATTGAAATTCAAGGGAGGATAAATTCTTTTGATGATGCTTTCTAAGGTATGTTATTTACAGGTCATCTCACTATTTTCACAATAATTTTTTTTCTAGAATGATTCAGACCCTGAAATTGATAGGCCATTGAGAAAACATATCCAAGTAGTTGTGGTACGAATTTCAGCTTGTGGGTCATTGTATTTTTGGAGTTAAACTATGTGGAAAATAGGGTTTGTGTCCAGTCTTGAAACTAGTCTAAAACAAGTGTTTCGAGTAAAAACGTCATAACTTCTTCATAAAATATTCAAATTAATTAAGACAAAATGTGTTGGTTAGAGTACAATCTGTAGTATTATGTGTAAAAATTTCCATACAACAAATATTCTGTGCGAGGCACAATACTCTACAAGTTCACTCTCTAGAATAAGACAGAATTCAACAAGGTATGTCATTTTTGCTATAACTCCTTTTCTGAGAGGTTCCAAGTAGTGGCACCTGGAGGAATTGCATAAAACACACTGAAGAACATTGTGTACTATTTTCATATCTTTATTCATTACAGGTACATAGTTATGATTATTTCAAGTTAGGGTTGTTGACTAATTCAAAACTAGTCATGTGAGACTAAAGAAAAATTTGATGAAAATGCTAGTCTCTTGTTGTTAAAGTTAAGGAAGGTTTGCAGGTATGTGATCATATACACCAGGTCTATTAAAAAGTTAAAAAATAGATTTGGATGATGAAATTGATGAGGGATTTTGGTTGAGGTACATGTTGGGTACATGGTTGAGACAAGTAGTTGATGAGTTGGCACATACATGAGGTGTATAGTTGATGATATTGGTAGATATTGATGAGTCATATTTGATGAATAGTTGATACATGATTGGTACATACTTGGTACATGGTTGGATGCACTTGTTTATGGTACAGGTTGGTTACAGATTGTTTGGTACAGGTTGGTGCATGGTTGATGCACTTGTTTATGGTACATATTGATTACATGTTGAGGTACAGGTTGATGCATGGTTGATGCATGGTTCAAGTTTATTGGTATGGGTTTATAATAGTATATCTAACAGTGATAGTGTGATAGTGGTTCCATCATTCTACTTCTACTTCAGGGCGGTTGGATGGGGCAAGGACAAGTGGTTGTAGCCACCTTCCGGTTGTAGCCGGAGATCATAGGGGGTTGTAGCCTCCTTCTCATTGTAGCCAGAGAATTGGGGAGTTGGAGCTTCCCTCAGGTTGTAGCCTGAGAAACTAGGGGGTTGGAGCCTCCTTTCAGTTGCAGCTGGAAAACAAAGGAAGTTGGTGCTTCCAATGAATGTAATTCTTCAAAACATATAAGAAAAAACATTTCGTGGTTTTATCTTGCTTTGGGTTTCCACGTAAAACATTCGTGTACTGTGTATGTGTATGATTGTTCATTTGTTCATTGCTTATTTACTCTGCAGTTATTGGATGATAATGCTACATTGATATAACACTTGGATTATATGGTTAAAAAGGATTAGATTGATCTATTACTGATTCACCCCCTCTCTCAGTAATCCAACATACTATACATGGATATTTATTTTGCAATTATCTCATCGGAATGTTTTAATATATATCGAAAGACTCAAATATATGGGAGGAGGGTATGTTGACCTACTTTAAGACAACAATGTGCTATTAGTTAAAATTGCAAGAAAAGATTCAATCCATGGGAGGAAGATATACGAAACAATTAATTGAAATGCTTGTACTAAATTATTACTAAGAACCTCACCTTTTGTTTCATTGCAATGCATACCACATCATGATTAATTTTGTACATGGCATTTGCATTTGCAACAATATCATCAAAATGCTTAAATATTTCTTTGAAAGACTATGATATTTTAAAAGATGGCATATTAGCCTACTTTCAAACAATTGTGTTATTATTTAACCAGTTAAAGTTAATCAAAGTGTTCATGAAATAGTACATAACCATAACGCAACAATAAACAATTTTTGAGAAGTAATGCCTGAAGTTATGTCATTTTATCTTTCATGAGGAAATCATGAAAAATCAAATGCAAAATCAAAATTTGTCTTTCTTGTAAAATGTGTGCTAATTGTTATCACACAATCTTGCACCCTAGTGCTAAGCCTTCACAATGTACAAAAATGAGTGGAACATCCAAATATATTACCATTGTCACCTAGGAAACATCTTCTCTCATTTGTGTGAAGGATAAATCCAACAAAAGGGAGGATTCCCTAGTAGCTCCAAGGACTCCCTAGGAAATGCACAACAAAGTTTAAGACCTCATATGTAGCTACCCAATACTACCACCAACTAGGTATGTTTAGCAAGTTAAGGATTAAGTGGTTGTTGAAGGTAAATTCCAAATTTGAGTGGATGTGGATCCAAGGTTGTTTAGGAGGTTTACCAAGTCAAGGTTTACCAAGTCAATATTTAGTGCAATGTGATCCTCAAACACTATAAATCAAGAAAATTCTATTTGATGTTGTGAAACATGAAAGATATGAAATTGCATAAATAAGACAAGTTACAGGACGTAATTCGGATTGTGTTTTGACTTTTGTAACAGTAATGTACACCAACAGTCACATTTTAATGTATTTATTCAGCTACAAGCTAATGCAATTAATCATCAACTTAGAATTGTGATTTCTACTCAATACTTGGCCTGACACTGGTATTAGAGCATGGTCTAACTCCATGAATATATTCCCTGGTGTTTTCTATCCTGTTGAAACGCCCTCTTCTGTCCCTCTGCGCTCTGGTCGATTCTAGTCTGACCGATTCGATTCTCTAGTCATCCCTCAGTGCTGACCCACATAACCCTAATGCGCCTCTGGTTAGCTCCCTGGAGAAATGCTCATGCAAACATACATGAAACCCTAATTCTATCATACTAGTGGGTGTACAGTCCTCACTTGTCACCTCGACCTCGTATTACCTCCCACATTCCAACAATGAGCTCCATCAGAAATATTGTCATACCAGCGTTGCTCGACAACAGTGCACTCCATTATTTCACTACTTGTTCCACTCTCTCTCTTTGCAAAAATACTCATACTCACAAACCCTACATCTAGCGTTCTGTCTTTGCATCCAGTAGCCGGTAGCTGCATCAAGTGTATCGCGACCTCATACTCACAAACCCTACGCCACCCTAGATCTGACTATAGCTTCTCTCGTCAACTATAGATGCTCTCGTCGTCGACACCCTCCAGAGATTCGTCAACTATAGATGCTCTCGTCGTCGACACCCTCCAGAGATTCGTCAACTATAGATGCTCTCGTCGTCGACACCCTCCAGAGATTCTTCTGGTTGTCTGTGTGAGGAATACGAATGGTTGACACTGATAAATTGTGAAGGATAAATTGTGAAGGACAGAGAAATGCAGAGAGAAAAGAATAGTATATTCAAATGTATGAAGAAGTACAGAACAGAACTGAAGAGGTTAAGCTGTGTCTTACAATGTAAGATGGTTGAGCTATATATGCTCAAACAAGACGAAAATAGAAAGTACAAGTGTCCAGTACAGCTGGCAGTATACAATCATACTTTTGAGGGTACAATATATTTAACACTCCCTCTTAGACTCCATAGGTTACAATGTGTGCTGACTATGCTAAGTCTTTGTCTCACAGAGAATCAAAACGGGTGAAAATATCAGCAATGATCCTCTAGAACCACAGGTGTAAGTGCAATGTCACCATTATTGACTAACTTCGTTGTATGAAATGGGGCCGGGTGTCAATGTGTTTCACCTAATGGAACACATGGTTCTTGGATAATCTGGTAATTCTTTGATGTGTTGTCACTGAAGATAGGAGTTGGATCCTTCTCTTGTTTGTGACATGTCTTTCAATAATCTTCGCAGCCATATAACTTGACATGAAAGTGAGGTAGCAGCTACATACTACGCGCCTCTGCGAAGATATTGATACAATTGGCTGCTTCTTGATGCCCATGAAATCAAGTTAGTGCCCAGTTGAAAAACATATCACGATGTGCTTTTCCTGTCGTCAGGGCTACACCAACAAGGAATTACTCCTCTGTAACGGAAAGTTGATTATATTCAGATGTAGTGTACGATAAACCAAAATGTAGTGTTCCGCTACATATCTCAAAATTCGTTTTACCATTTTCCAATAAGAATCTTTGGGAGATTCCATGAATCGAGAAACAAAGGTACATTGCATACATGATGTCACGGCTAGTTAACATGAATACAACAAGCATAACTAAACTTTTGTATAAAATTAGAATCCATTGTGGGACCTTTATCATTCTTGCTCAACTTTGTGTGCCTAAAGGGATGGGTGTTTATGCTGGATTGCAACCTTCCATCTTGGCGGATTTGATGATAATATGGCGCATGCACTATTGTGGAGACAAAAAATGCCTTTTAGGTGATTGATGAACCGATGCCTAAAATGTTTGTTATACTTAGATCGTCATCTCAAGCTGGTGCATGGCATGCTTGAAATCTGTTAGCTCTAGATTTCAAACATGTAAAATCATGTCTCCAACATATAAACATACAATTAGTATTTTACCATGTTGATCTGTTTTGGTATAAAGTGTTGGTTCATTTTGACTTACGGTGATACCACTTTTGATCGGGATAGGTGTCAGATTACCAACATGCCAAGCTCTTGGAACTTGCTTTAAACCATCCTAGGGCTTTCTTCAACCGATATACTTTGTTTGGGTGCTCTTGGACTTCAAAGCTAGGGTGGTTGATTGACATAAACTTCTTCTTCTAAAATCCCATTCAGAAATGCTTCCGACTTGACATCCATTTTGATAAACTTGCCATTTGTTTTGTGTTGCTATATGGCCAATAAATCCCTTACAGTGTCTAATCTTGCTCTCTTTGGAGAAAAGTTTCACCATAATCAATGCCCGGTTGTTGTGAGAATCCTTGGGCAACAGAAGTCTTTCCTTGTGCTTTTCAATCTTCCCTTTTTCCTTTAGTTTGGTTTTGTAAACCCATTGACACCAATACTCTTTTTGTTTTTTGGCAAATCAACAAGATCCATGTCTTGTTATTCTCAATGAGTCAATTTTCTTGGTTCGTGCTTAGACAATGTGGATCCTTGGATGCTTCCTTAAAGGATGTGGGTTGACATGACATTAAAGCAAAGAATTATGCTGTTGAAAGTCATCAATTTGTTGATTTCTCAAACTTTGAGTTCTCTGGTTTTGTGTTTCAGAGAATGATTCTCTACTAGAGATGAGCTATCCTGTGAATTATCTAGTGGTCCTTGGACTTGCATTCTTGGAGGAATGAGTTGAAGTACTGGCTGTTCTGAATTTTCAGTGTTTTCAAAACTTGGTAGCAAAGGATTTTTACTGTCCACTTGCTGATTTTACGAAACATCCAGTGGTTTTCAAATTTTACATCTCTGTCGAGAATTAATTTCTTGGTGATGGGATTGTAAAGCATATAAGCTTTAGATGTTTCACTAAAACCAGTGAAAATACATTTCTCTGTCATCAAAGCTTCTTCCTTAATTCCAGTGCACGTTAATGCATATGCTATGCATCAAAATGTCATTAGATGAGCTACATTGAGATTTGTCCCACTCAAGCTTCTTAGGAACTCATCATGTAGGCGGTGGTTGGTGATCTGTTTAAAGATAGACTGAGCATGCTACTTTGCTTTATTAAAAGTATTTGGTGCAAAATGTTTTTCTTTAAAGTGTTCTTGCCATATTTATGATGGTCTGATTCTTAACCGATACTCAATTACTGTATGGAGTATATCTTGTTGTTACTTGCATGATGATGCCTTGAGATTTCCAGAAATCGCCAAATACTCTGAGTTATATTCTCCTCCTCCATCTGACACGAGTACTTTGAGAATTACCACTCTGTTTTTGATTACGCTTTAAATGCAGATTTTGTAAATTTACCTGAGACTTGTGTCGAGGAAATATATCGATTTTCTAGCGAAATCATCAATAAGCGTTAAGTAAAAACACCACCTATTGACTCTGTTTTTTTGCATTGGTCCACATGATGGGTGTGAACAAGTTAGAGATGTTGTTTGGCTTGATTGGAAGGCTGTAGGCTGGTTCTCTTGTGTTTCCAAGTATGCAAGACTCACATGGGATTTAACTCTTTAAAAATAGGTAGACCTTTGACCATGGAGTTTTCTAGGTGGAGCTTAGATAGCAGAATGGTAGATGTCCAAATCTTGTATGCCAAACCATTGATTCATTCATGGTTGATGCATTACATTGCATATAGGGTTGGTTCAGATTTGCAGTTATGAGGGTGAGGGAAACATCCTATTTGGAGTCATAGGGATTTCAGAAATCAATTTTCACTGGGTTTTCTATCATAGATTTTTACAAGATGCTCCTCAAAAAGTACTTTATATCCTTTTCAATGAGCTGTCCTACAATTAACAAGTTATTTGTTAAGTGTAGGAACATGATAGACATTAGATATGTCTTTCTTTACATTCTGTTTGTAAGAATAGGAACAATTCCTCTTCCTTGAACTTTTATTCGTGATCGTACAAGAGTAATGCTCGAGGAGGAAATTGAAGAGTCGATGCTTGAAAGTAAGTCTTTGTTTCTCTCATGTGATTCTTGCTGACCTTGTCCGACAACGAGAGATCTTAGGTTGTTGTTCGGTTGTGGCATGAGAGAAATATATACCTGTGAGTTGTTTCATTGTGATTTGTCACATGGTACTTATACGCACGGTGATCACCTTCTTCTTGCATTCGTATTCATAGTGCCCATACTTTTGCAATAAAAACATTGAATGTTGGATTTGTCATTCGACCTTCTCCCTCTGCCTCTTTGAAATTTTGGAAGTCCCGATGTTGATATTATTGTTGATTTCTTTGACCTTGGGAGTTAAAGGGTGGGATATTGTTGTCTATTTCACCTCCATTGTTATGAGGGTTACCCTGGTTTTTCCCTCTTCCTCTACTTCTTACTCTTCCTTTCCCTCTTTTGAATGAGATTTGAGATTGGAAGGCATTTGAGATTGACTCATCTGTGAGATGTAATCTTGTCTCATATGTCACAAAAGAACCAATTAGTTCATCTGTTGAAAAACTTTCCAATGAATCCTTGGATTCAGGATGGCTGTTACAACCATTTCAAATTTCACGGTAAACTTAGAATTTTCTCAGCAATTGGTTGATGGTGAGGGTTTCACCAATCAATCGGATCAGTTCACGATTCCCATGATACGGTCATGGCCCGATCACGGTTTTGGAATGGAATAAGAGTCAGTGTGTTCACAAGGTGCCAGTTGTATTTTTTTTACCGACATTTCCTTGGTAGGGGCGTTTGAGGATGTCGAACTTTGTTTGATACGAGCGCGTGATTTTTTCGAAAAAAAATGAATCATCCACCCGAATTATGTATCATAATTTTGCTGGGCTTTCCTTGGTCCAGCGGTTGCACGAGCAATTCTCGAGGCATTTATTGTCATGGCGATTGAGGCTAATTTGGATCACGGTTCCTACATAGCCAAGATCCAGGTTCCCAACACTCTGTGCCCAGGGGAGCGACCTCATTGAAGAGACGAGTCATAATTCTTTCCCAGAATGGGACCACGATTCGGGCGGGTGCTTGGTCGGCAGCATTAAATAAATCTTGAAAAAATAGAGGAAAAATTAGGTATTTACCTCCTATCTTCGAGGAAGCTTGTCCGATTTGCCGATGATGGCTGATGGGAGCTTATCGGACTTTAGATTATTTCGGTCTCCTCACGAAAATGTGACCACCGCCTTTCTTTTTTTTAAAGCTCACAGGCTTTACCGTTCATACTTACCAAAATGCCGAAGCGAAAAATCACCTTTCAGCTTTTCCAGCGGTGGAATCTGTTGTGATCCGGACGGTCGGATCGTATCGGGATATCGCCAAATCGGGTTTCGTGATTTTTGATGTCGAGGTTCTTTGCCTCCTCGATTCGCGATCGCCGATTTTCCGATGGCGTGCTTCCTTCGGGACTTTTCTACATTTAGTTGATATACGCCGTGTCAGTGGGGCGGTTGATTACGTGATCTCTGCCAGCGATTTAGCGATGATATAGTGTCCGGACCTCTGCTGTCTCGAGGATCGAATGCGAATCGAAAA
Organism: Picea sitchensis; assembly: GCA_010110895.2. NCBI lineage: Eukaryota > Viridiplantae > Streptophyta > Pinopsida > Pinales > Pinaceae > Picea > Picea sitchensis. The sequence continues at coordinate 347,324 of SNQJ01S0008238.1, forward strand.
TCGATGAATCGCGCTTATCGGGACTTTTCGGCTTTCGATCTCGCCGCAGCGTTAAGGCGGATGGGCTGACTAGATTTGCCTCGAAGAGTTTCAGCGGAAAGAAACCCGATCCGCGTGTTCTCGGGTTTAGCGATTTCTCGAACCAGATTTGTGATAGCACTTTCCTGCGGGACTTTTCAGTCGCGGTTCATACCAGCGTCGAGATGGGCCGGTCACGATGCACCTTTCGGGATATAAAACGCGTTACTCCGTTGACACAATGTGTACGTAAAATTAGAGCGCCGAATCACCGATAGTGGCCTTGATGTCCATACGTGTCGGCCAAAATGAACTGGTGAATCTTATCGGGATTTGGCGTATGGCGATTTAAATTCGCGATGTCAAGTTTCTTTGACAACGAAACCGAATGCCGAAGGAAATACCCGATATGGCGATCTTTACGTTGTCTGCCTGCCACACATCACAGGTGGGCGACTTTGATCGTTTGAGTTTCCGCGATTTATTATCGGAGTTTTGGGCGGGGGTCTTTTCGCTCTCAACTCCGATTCGATTTTCGCGATGGGATGCAGGATCTTGCCAGTGTCTCTTGATGAAGCCGGTCAAGATGACGTTGGGATTTCGTGAATTTACAAGTCGAAATCACTCTTTTGCGTTCTAGAGGTTAAACCTCTTGCACTCTCCGCCGGATCAACGGTATCCGGTCCTTTGCGCCGAATCGGCCAATTTTGAAATTCTTTCGCTAACACCCCGGTTATCTCCTCAGGTCCATACAGTGCGGTTTCCCGCCTTGTAACCGTTCGCAGGACGAATTTCGCGGCTTCAATGGCTGTTCTTTGCACCTGAGATGCGTTCTTTACGCCTGTGGAAGAAAGATTAAGTGAATCTTCGAGATTCGAAAAGAATTTCCACGAAAGAAAGATTCGTGAATCTTTCGAAGATTTGAAAGAATTTCACGATTTCTTCGTGATCTGCTACAATCTTTGACAGATTTGAGCTATTTTCAAAAAATCTTTAAATGATTCAGCCTTCTGCTTGAATCTTTAACGAATTGAAGTGAATATCTTCAAGTTCTTTAAACTTCTTTCGTTCTGCAGCTCTTCTGCGTCAATCTTTGACGGTTCTTTGAGAAAATTACAAGAATCTTTACTGTTTCTTCTTCTGCGTTCTCTTCATCGAGGATCTTTCGAGCGCTTTCCGCTCTGCTTCCTCCGCAAGATTCTTACGGTGATCTTTAAAGAGTAGTGGAGACAGCTTTCCAAGCCTTGTGAAATAACTGTGTCGCATGCTCTCAAGATGCGTGTAAGCTCTGCGCTGTGAGGATCGTGTTGCTCTCCCGACTGTGTGAAGAGGCTTACTGCTGAAGCTCTGATACCATGATAAATTGTGAAGGACAGAGAAATGCATAGAGAAAAGAATAGTATATTCAAATGTATGAAGAAGTACAGAACATAACTGAAGAGGTTACGCTGTGTCTTACAATGTAAGATGGTTGAGCTATATATGCTCAAACAAGACGAAAATAGAAAGTACAACTGTCCAGTACAGCTGGCAGTGTACGATCATACTGTTGAGGGTACAATATATTTAACAGACACCACTCTAAGGTTCAGTGAAGCCCCGGTTCCTCGCTAGTCTCACTTCCTCCACACAGCTTTGATATTATCATGCTAGAATGCGGCGTGTGAGATTATGCTTTTCTTCATCTTGATCGACTGCACGATGCGGTTTAACGATGACATGCATCAAGGCTTCAAGTTTGTAGTTTGTTGGATATCCATTCCGCTAGTCTATGGTGGTGTTGAAAGCTCACAAACATTTGAATAGAACTCCTTTGAATCCTTTCACATTAATTTTTTGGTCTCCCTCTGCGTGGGTTTATTATTGCCTCACAGTTCAATTTGGGTTTCCTAATTGTGATATATCTCTATTGGTTTTCAAATTTCTATGCGCTAGAGGATGGTGTTAAAACAACTATTCGAGATCAGACCATTATCATCGACTCCTTATTGAGACATTACAAGTGAATGGGCACGTCTTGGCTTTGTATTTTGTAACCTCCTTTCATCTTTAGATCCTCTTTTGTAGTCAAAACCATAATTGAAGCAAGTACAACTCTGCATGTATCTCAATAAGATATTTTTCTTGGTTCCATTCATAAATGAAATGACACAAAAAGCTTAGAGGGAGGGGGCGCTGGCATTATCCATGTAGATATAATATTCACTGTACTTGTTGCGGAAGGAATGGGTCACATGAAGCCACTGACTCTAGAGTTCTATGGTAGAAGATCATAGAAGAAAGACAAAGTCAGAAATAAGATAGAGATAGAACTTCACTATCAAGAAAGGTAAATCACATGTTCATTATGTTGTTTCCTATTGCAATATAGGAGTAATTGAAGATCTATTTAATACTTTATTTGTTTCTTTTGTAGATACAAGGCTTCTGGACACAAGCACAAACTCTCACATGACATTTCGAAGAGATTTATTTGAAGACTTCGATGACAATATAGAATATGGCATAGTGTATTTTGCAGACAAATCAAGTCTCAAATTCGATGACATTTGTAGACAAATCAAGTCTCAAATTCGATGACAATGTAGATGGCATAGTGTATTTTGCAGACGGATCAAGTCTCAAATTCGATGTTAATGTAGATGGAATAGTGTATTTTGCAGACACATCAAGTGTGAAACCTTCTGGAATGGGCACCATCAGGCTTAAGTTTCCTAGACTCCTAGATTTTCTTCTACACAATGTACTCTATCTTCCAGAGTTGCAAAGAAACTTGTTGTCCCTTAAGCACATAAGAGATCAAGGCCACACTGTTGTTGAGATAAGGAAGGATTTTGGGGGCTGGAAATGTAATTGAAGTCTTTTGAATAAATAATATTTTGTAGAAATGAGGAGATTCTTAGATTTTGTTCTATTTAATCATGTCTTTTCCTGTAATATGTTTCTAATGTTTTCATTCACCTTTTTTCTTTTCATAGATTCACTTAGGTTGTGACTGTTGCATTTCAGTACAACCTCTGCTGCAACATGTTTAAAGCGTGTATTTTGACACAATATTTCCTCTGTTTTACTATGGGAAAAACATGACCTGTGTTCAGATATTAATGCTCAATTTCTTAAGAATGAAATGCAATCTGAGTGAGTTGAATGTTAGTTCTTTTATTGATGAGAGAAGTCAGATTTATCCTAGTTTGATACCCGGCTTTTTGATTCAGTTTGTGTTTATCCAAGATCTTCTATCCATGCTTATGATTTAAAATAGATTTAGTAGATGAAGTCATGCCTCCTCATGTTCTAATCTTGAGTTATTGAAAGGCTCATTTAGATCTCGATCAAGAAGCCTCAAAGAAACTGATCAATCAATCATTATTTTGATGAAAATGTGCTAGGCTTGGCTCTATTGCAGCCTAGAGTAAACTCTAGTAACAACAATATCAATACAAAATATTAAAAAATATAGTTTCTTAGTTGAGCATGGGCTCATTGCAATAAGAAATGGTTTAAGATTTATTTTGGAAATCCTTCCTTTGGAATATAGAAGGTGGTTTATAGATTAGAGAAGCATTGAGAGTGTCAATTGAGTAAGAGAAAGGATTAAAGAAGAAAACAAAGAGGTCATACGTTAATAAGCTAGAATTGAGTAAAAGAAAGGATTAAAGAAGACAACAAAGAGGTCATACATTAACAAGCTAGAAAAAATGGAGAGAAGAGGAGGAAGGGAAACATTGAAAAAACAATCACACACATTAAGAAGAAGAATAGAAGAATTGGAGAGAACATAACAAGATTGAGATGCCAAAATGAGAGGTTCAAAATTAGTAGATGGAGAAGAAAACAAAGTTAAATATGAAGACATTGCAGAGTAGTTGATGATATGTTGAAGAAAAAGAGAGGAGTGAAAACAAAGGTTTATTTTTATGATGAAAACTCAAAGGAAAAGACATTGATTGATTGGTTCAACAAGATGGAATGATATTTTGAAGTGTAAAGAATGGAACTCTTTAAGGTAAAATTTTCAAATGCAAAGTTGAAGGACACATTATGATTTAGTGGGATTTTTTTGCAGTGTGATTGAATTTAGAAGGGCAAGGAGAAAATTCATAGTTGAAGCAAGATGGTTGAAAATTTCTAAGAGAAATTATTACCCATGGATTAAAAAAATTCATTGTTTAATTTGTTGTAGAACCTTAGACAAAAGAATCATAGTGTATAGGTCTAGGCAAAGGAGTTTAGAAAATTTTAATATGCACAAGACATGAAGAAGATGAAAACGAATGTGTTTCAAGGTATGTAAATGGTTTAAAGTTGCATTTGAGGTTTTCTATTCAAGATAAATAAATTTGCATAATTTATTTTGTAGAAGAAACATAACAATTGGCACTAAGGAGAGGAACATTTAGAAATAATTTTGGTAGAGAAAGAGGTGGTCACGATGGAAAAGGTCACATACATGATGAAAAGATAAAGAATATATAAGAAAACAATATATCTTAAAAAATGAGATTAAGGGTGTAGATGATTCAAAGGATTAGGAAGAAGCTTTAGTGGTTATAAATGTTAGATATATTTGTAAAACCCCAATCCACCCCTAGCTAGGTAAAGGTCATGCAAAATATATGTAATATTTTCTTGTTGTGTTTGGAATAAAAAGTGTGTGTTAGCAAAGGACCCTATAATTGATGTTATTTCATAAAGAAAATGCTTATGTTATAAGATGTATTAAAGGGATAATATTCTTATTCTTTTATAAATAAAAAATAAAGCACACAATAGCCTAGGAGGAATGATGGGGGGGGCATGTGAGGCAAGAAAAAATAAGAAAGATAGGTGAGAGCTCAAGTCAAAGATTCCCTATATATAGCCTATTGAAAGAGGTAAAAGGGTTACATTCACGTTCATTAAGATGACTCTCACTCATTGTTCAATAATCATGGTGTTGGGATCTCTCACTCTTTGAGAGAAAGTTTGGCCTCAACATTGATTACATACTATTGGATCCTACCTTTTCTAAAGGATGGATGGAAAGGAATAGAAGAAGGGTATTTCACTAGCATAGTAGAGGCCAGTGCCTGATGTCTACAAAGAAGAAAATAACATAGATGACTCATAGATTTTATTCAATTGGGGTCAATAGAGAGTGTTTATGATAATGTGGTTAGTAGGGGAGCATGTGAAATAATTGAGCTGTGATTGAATGATTAAGGTAGAAATGTTATGTCTTGTTCTACAAGGGTTTGCATCCTTTTCTTCTTCCTCAGATATTTTGGAATTGTGGATTGAGGTATCTATCTTAAGGTCCATGGTCCTTTTTTCTAGGGTTCAAAGATTCATCAATTTTCTCATCTTGTCTATCAAATTCCTAAATATTTCATCCATAAATGATTTAGTCACATATTTGTTGATTTTTCAATAAGGTAGGTTAAGTATGTAGTTCATTTCAATTTTCATTTGTCTTAACCATAAACAAGAATGTTGCAGCAACCAAGATCACAAGAAGAAACACCATGCACAAGAACACAAGAAGTATCATGGGAAACCCTTCTCAACAAGGGAAGAAAACCCAGCCAAATACTTTGCTATATTCTTCAAGAGAAATACCTTCATCACCAAGAAATACCTAGCACACAAGAGGGTGCTCAAACCCTAGAAGACTAGCGCCCAAGAGAGGTGCACACTTTTCCCAAGTAAATGTACTTGCTGAAATTTCCAAACTCACATGAATGATATATTTCCACAATGGGGAATCTTCCTTTACTTATATTAGACTTGTCCTATCAACATAAGTGTCTATTGTCTCAATAGGTCCGACCTCTCTAAGTCACAATATAATTATAATTATAATTATTATAATTAATATTATCCAAATTAATTATCTTTTACATTTATTATTAATCACATTAAGGTGGGGACGACCTGTACCCTTTACATAACAATTAGGGTTATAGGCAGGTTTGAATATTGAACAATATATAACAAAGGATTTGATACACCCACTAGTGCTCATCCACTAGGGGCACATCCATATCTTCGGTTCACTGCATTACACAGAAGAACCAGATCTTCACACGTTCACCTGTGCTCGTCCACAGGCACATCCACTATACCAATTTTCTTTCCCACTGCCTCACACAGGAGAATCATATGGATTCTTCTCATCAACTCTGCTTCTCAGAGGAGGCTAATACATCATCTTCATTTCTGTTCACATGATGATGCACCTAACACTTTGGGATTTCACACATTCACCTTGTGCTCAGCCACATGCACGTCTAACTCAATAGATCACCTTTCCCACTGGATAATCATCTGGATTTTTTCTCAAATCTCTGAATGGAGAAGTTCATCTCTACGTTCCTAGCTATGTCTCAGGTAGGAACCATGTACCCTTCTTAGGGGCATTCTCTTAGGTTTGTAAGTTGAGAGAAAGACTCACATAGTTGCAATGATCCACATCTCACAGGTTTGTAAGCTGGAGAATATCTCACATAGCTGTAATCATCAACACTCCCTCTCAGCTAGGGAGACATTTTCCATTAGGACATGTCTCTCACAAAAATACTCGAACTTTTTCTTGGCAAGTGGTTTAGTGAAGATATCTACAATTTGTTCATGAGTAGAAATATATTGCACGTGTACTGTATTTCTCTGCACCGTGTCTCTGATATAGTGATACTTGATTTCAATGTGTTTCGATTTGTCATGAAACACTGGGTTCTCGAAGAGCTTTGCACATCTTTGGTTGTCACAATGAATAGTCATCGGATCCATCTCATGATCGAACAAGTCAGCCACAAGTTTTTGAATCCATACTGCTTCAAGAACTTCCACATTCACTGAAATGTACTCTTCCTCTGTTGTACTTAAAGCCACAAAGCTTTGTTTTCTGCTACACCAGGAAACCATGGGATCCTAAGGTGAAGCAACAACCTGAGGTGCTCTTTTTGTCTACTGCACTTCCTACCCAATCTGCATCGACATATCCTTCCAAGATTAAGTCCACATTGGTTGCATATCTCATGCCATATCCAATTCTGCCTTGTAAGTATCTCAATACGTGTTTTGTAGCTATACAGTGTGTATGTTTTGGTTGGCTCATAAACTAGCTAAGCACATTCACTGCATAGAAAATATTTGGTCTGGTTTTAACCAGATACATCAAAGATCTAATACGATGTCGATATAAATGTGGATATACTTCTCCTGAATCAATGTCACTCATTTTCTTGAAATCCATTACCATTGGAGTAGGCATGAATTTGCATCGTGTCATTTTGAACTTGTTCAGTATCTCCATAGTATATTTTCCTTGAGTTAGGAAAATCTCATTTGTTCTCTGCCATACTTCTAGTCCCAAGAAATAATGCATCAGGCCCAAATCCTTCATTTCAAATTTGGCAGTTAATGCTTGCTTGCATTCAACAATGAGTTTCTCTGAACTGGTGAGGAAAAGATCATCCACACATAAGACCAAAATCAAACACATTGCCATCAAGGTGATAATACAAGTTTGGATCAGCTGCACTTTTTTTGAAGCCCAAACTCATCAGAAATCCATCCATTTTCTCATACCAAGCACGTGGTGCTTGTTTTAGTCCATATAGGGATTTCTTCAACCTACATACATGATATTTTTCATTGTTTATAACAAAACCTTCTGGCTACTCAATATAAACTTCTTCCTCAATTTCACCATTGAGAAAAGTTGTTTTTAAATCCATCTGATGTAGCTTCCAAACCATGGAAGCAACTAGTGCAATGATAAATCGAACGGAGGTATATCTGGCTACAGGTGCAAAAGTCTCATCATAGTCGACTCCCTCTATTTGTGAGAACCCTCTGGCCACAAATATTTCTTTTTATTTTTCAATGCTTCCATCAACAACATGTTTGATTTTGTAAATCCATTTGGAGGTCACTACAGACTTTCCCTTTGGTCTTGGAACAACATCCCATACATCATTTTTTAATATAGATTGGTATTCTTTAGTCATGGAATCTTTCCATACTTGTTCACGTAAATCTTATCCATGACAAGTTGTCTCTGAGTTAATAATGTGGGTCATGGCTGAAAGGTAGCTTGAGAATCTCTTTGGTCTCTTGCTTTCTCTGGTTGCTCCTTGTGGAGCTTTATGCCCTTATGCTTCTTCTAAATTTTGTCGAGCCCAAGAAGGTTTTTTATGTTCAACTGTGATGTCTCTAGGTATGTTTCTTGGGGAAACTGAATATTCTGGAGCAACTGGATCAACTGGAGCTATTGGCTCATATAGAATAATATTTGTCTCCCTCTGAATTGCTGAAGGAGGAGGAGGGATTGTTTCACTATCGATTTCCATCTGAGCTTCTCTGGATTTGTGGAAGGCTACTTCTTCTTCAAAAGTAACATATCTTCTTACTTCAATTTGTCTCTGAACTGAGATGTAGATTCGACATTCCTTTGAGGATTCACTATATCCTACAAATGTACCCTTTCTTCCTGAAGGTTCTATTTTGGATCTCAGGCTTCACTTTGGTGAATGTTTCTTCTGGAGTAATGTTCTTTAGGATCTTATGAGGACTACCGTTTTGAACATATACTGATGTCATACAAGCTTTTGCCCATAGAGTCATAGGTAGACTCTGATCATGTATCATTTCTTTAGTTGCCTCAATGATAGTTCTGTTTTTCCTATCAACAACCCCATTTTGTTGAGGGGTGTAAGGAATTGTGAACTCCCTCTTGATTCATGCTTCAATACAAAAACTGTTAAATTCTTTTGAGGTGTATTCTCCTCCATTGTTTGATCTCAATATTTTGATTTTTCTTCTGGTCAGGTTTTCAACCTGAGCTTTGAATTCTTAAAACTTGGTAAGGACTCCATCCTTGTTTTTCAGAAAGTAAATCCAAGTTTTCCTGGAGTGATCATCTATGAAGAGTACATAATATAAGTACCCATTTAAGGATGCAACATTCATCGGCCCACATACATCTGAATGTATTAACTCCAAGATTTCCTTGGATCTGTTGTCACTGCTAGGAAATGACCCTTTAACATTTTTTCCAAGGTCACAACCTTTGCAAACACCTTTATGCTAAATCTGTATCTCTGGTAGATATATTACCATTTTCCCTAGAGATGGAAGAGCTCTATAATGAATATTAGCAAGTCTTCTATGCCATAATTCACTCAAGTTGATAGTGTCATGTAGTAGGGCTTGAACAAGTTTTATGGTCAACTTGTACAAGTTGTTTTCTCGGATACCAATTACTTTGGAAGATCTTATATGAGAGTCTTTGTGCCATGCAAGAACTCTTCCTTCTGAGACAGTGATTTTGTAACCTTTGTCTTCCAAGGCCGAAATAGAGACAAGATTTCTCTTCATTCTGGGTACATATAGTACTTCTTCTAGTTTAAGCTGCATATTTGAATCTAGTTGGAAAGTAGAAGTTCCAACTCCTCTCACATTATATCTGGCATCATCTCCAAGAACAACATGTAGATGTGTCTCTTTCTCAACAAAATGTGTTAGATGATTTCTAAAATAGGTCATGTGCTTGGAGGAACCACTGTCAATTAGCCAAGTTTTGTCATTGATAAGAACCATACCTGAGAGTGTTGAGATGTTTATGTATTCATTTCTTTGGAATATTGTCTTCCTGGAACTGAGCTTGCTTCCCATCATGATTTTACTCATCTTCACAAACCCTTGTCAACTAGGCTAGAAAACCTAATGGCTAGGCTAGGATAGCACTTTAGGTTTTATTGGGCTTATGACTGCCAACAATAAGCCTTGATAAATATGATATCCATGGTAATTTGAGGATATTCTTCAAGAAGTTTGCAGAAATACAATTCAAAATTTTCTACAGAATTTTGGTGAAACCCTAGAAACCCTTAGAGCTAAAAATTTGAAATGCCCAGAAAAGTGATCCGAGACTTGTTGGATGTGCACTAAAGGAGGTCGTACCCTTCTATGTCATTTTTCTCCCCGGCGTCCAAGTTTTGAGTGGTGAAAAATATCAGAAGAGGGGGTCGTACATAATTTCTGGAAACCCTAGGAGGGTCGTATGGTTTCTGCAGATGTGTGAGAGAAAGGCTGGAAAATTCTAGTGCAATGATATCTTCAAGACCTATGCTCTGATACCATGTTGAATTTTCAATAAGGTAAGTTAAGCATGTATTTCATTTCAATTTTTATTTGTCTTAACCATAAACAAGAATGTTGCAGCAACCAAGATCACAAGAAGAAACACCATGCACAAGAACACAAGAAGTATCTTGGGAAACCCTTCTCAATAAGGGAAGAAAACCCAGCCAAATACTTTGCTATATTATTCAAGAGAAATACCTTCACCAAAAATAAATACCTAGCACACAAGAGGGTGCTCAAACTCTAGAAGACTAGCGCCCAAGAGAGGTGCGCACTTTTCCCAAGTAAATGTACTTGCTGAAATTTCCAAACACACATGAATGTTATATTTCCACAGTGGGGAATCTTCCTTTACTTATATTAGACTTGTCCTATCAACAAAAGTGTCTATTGTCTCAATAGGGCCGACCTCTCTAAGTCACAATATTATTATTATAATTATAATTATTATTATCCAGATTAATTATCTTTTACATTTATTATTAATCACATTAAGGTGGGTCCCACTTGTACCCTTTACATAACAATAAGGGTTACAGGAAGGTACTTTTAGTAGATTTTCTAAAACAATTGATTTTGTTTCTCTGCGTTTGATGATGTCACAGAAGCAGAACCTTTGAGACCAAATGTATGCCACTTCTGAATTTGAACACCAACATCAATGCCATTTGGCGAGGATAATCGAGTGACAGGACCATTTGGTAGTTCCTTTTCTCTCTCTTTTGATAGCAACAATCTTCTCTTTCCATATTCCCCTGTTCCATCCCCTCCAATGGTCATTCCCTCATTATGCATAACTATTGGGTCTTGGGTATTTTTTTATAGAAACACCAACCTCATCTTCAAGCATATTTTTCCAAGTTGAATGAGAAACGTTAGAGTCATAACTAACATGTCGTTCTTTTACTTCAACAACATATCTTCTATTCTTCTCAATCAACATCTCATTTTCTCGACACTGTTGTTTTTCTCTCGGTGAAGCTAAAACAAATGTTGGCTTATCCTTATTGCTTGCAATCCTTGTACTATCCCCATTGCTCATTTTTCTCTTGGTGAAGCTAAAATAGATGTTGACTTATCCTTATTGCTTGCAATCCTTGTACATTGCTCATTTTTCTCCTTTGAGTACCCCTTTTGATAACTAAAGTACTTGAATGTATAAGGCAAGCTCTGTGGCATACAGATTGTTGGCTCTCTCTAGACCATTAAAATTCTTCACGGGGCAAGAAAACTCCAACATTTTGCTTCAAAGGTCTACGTGTCAGTTTCCTTGGCCTTCTCCATACTTGGATGCATTTAGAGAGGAGGACTATGATATGAATAGAGTAAAACACTTATATATGATCAAGGAGTAGTACATTGCTATTACGAATATGGTGTTTTCTAATGGGCTTGATCATAGCGCACATATTCTTCTTCAGATGACAAGGAACACAATGTTCATGATTTAGCTTTAAATTTTTACACCAATTTCAAAATATATGTAGTTTTTTTATATCGCTACAATGTCAAAATAATTTTCTAAAGAATTGCAGTTCTTTTCTACATAATGGAGATTTAGGTGAATACAATATTATTTACCATGAGGGCCATTTGTATTGTATTGATGTCTCTCAGTTTGTAGACCTTGATCATCAATGTGCATTAAACTTTTTGCACGAGGACTTCCTTCATGTCTTGGACTTCTTTAATAAAAATGGAGTAACAGTTATGGTTGTCTGTGAGTTTTTTGATTTCGTGGTTGATCCCTCTATTATAAATGAAGATATCTATGATTAGGGATATGCAATCATCTATAGAGGAGGAAATTGTTGAAGCTATTTTTTGTTGAGTGCTTCAGAACATTAGATCAGGTTCCACTAAATGCACCTACAAGAGTTTGCAATGTGATTCACAAGGGTGGTAACCTTTGAAGTTCGAAAAAATTATTTGTAAGCCTATGAAATTACAGGACAATTTGCAATGGTGCTGACCCTGGTGACTTCCAACAACAGAGGCCATGTTAGGTACCCGTGAACAATGCAACTAATGAACACTGAAATAAAGTGAAGAAAGACAAAAAACCTCATGGGAAAAAAACCCCTCAAATTACAATGTATCAAAATAAGAGAAAGACAATTGTTAGGCAACTGTGTCCTTCACTCCAAGATGATCACGTAAACTATGGAAAAAAAAATTTCAGTGAAAGTCTTGGTGAAGATGTCGAAAGTTTGCTCAGTGGAAGGGTAGTATTGCAAATTGATGACCCTGTCATGAACCATCTCCCTAATAAAATCCATATGGATCTCAATATGTTTTGTTCTTTGTCTCTATACCAGATCTCGACACAATTTGAGTGTACTTTGGTTGTCACACCAAACCATAGTCAGACAATGGAGCTAAATGTTGAGCTTGATGGGGAAGTTATGTAGCCATAGTGCCTATATGACATTTCATGCTCTTTTGTACTCCACCTCTGTTGAAGATAGAGAAATTGCTAACTACTTTTTTCTCGACCAACAGATTGGGTCAGATCCCAAAATCAACATGTACCTAGAGGTGGACTTGCAATCGGTGCCATCGCCAGCCCAGTCAAAATCGTTGAAGCCTATAAGATCCAACTTGCAACCTTTTGCATAGTGGATCCCATAACTGATGGTGCCCTGAATGTATATGAGGATGCACTTGGCAGCCTTCTAGTGTAACTCATGTGGCTCTTGCATGTAACTGGAGACTACCCCTACTGCATATGATAGATCTGGACAGGTGTGGGTGAGATATAGAAGACTCCCGAAAATTTGTCGATACAAGGTGTTGTCCACCAATAGTGTATCCCATCCATCCTCAAGTCTAACCATATATATAAAGGGTGTAGGTGTAGACTTGCATTCTGTCATGTGGAGTATCTCCATGAGATCTCGAACATACTTAGCTTAAGATAGTTTGATTCATGAAGCATCTTAGATGATCTTGAGACCAAGAAATAAATGGAGTGGACCCATGTCCATCATCGAAAAATCTCATGAAGAATTCCCTTGACCTCAACAATCGTTGAAATCGAGTTTTCGGTCATCAAAATATCATCCACATACAAGACTAGGATAAAAACTGAGTGAGTGGTCCTCAACATTTAGACATTGGGATCAGATTCACATCTAACAAAATTCTTGGAGAGAAAGTAGGAGTCCATCTTTGCGTACCATGCTCTAGGCACCTGCTTGAGGCCATATAGAGACTTTTTGAGCTGACACACTAAATATGAATTATGTATGAATCCATGTGGTTGCTCCATATAAATATCCTCTGAGATATCCCCATGAAGAAAATAATTCTTCACGTCCATATTATGTACTTCACATCTCCTTGTTTCTCCAATTTCAAGGTTTAACCTTATGGAATCCAGCTTTGCTACTGGAGTAGATATATCATCATAGTCGATCTTGTGGATCTACTGAAATACCTTGGCAACCAATATTGCCTTGTGTCTTCTCACTTGTCCTTCCACTTCCTTTTTGGTCCTCTAGACCCATCTACATATGACAAGATCATTGTCTGAAGGAAGTGGAACCAAATCCCAAGTTTGGTTTTCTAGGAGAGAGTTGTACTCCTCCTGCATGGATGCTTCCCATAAGGGGTTCCCTACAACCTCTCTCTAGGTCTGCGGGTCTAAACACTAAAACATATAACACTGCAAGGGCATCATGGGTTCAATGGCAGTGAGTACATGAGGAGGATCCTCAAAATGATATCTGGTGTCCTCGGATCTGTTGGATCCCCAATAAGGTCTCCAATATCCTAAAGTGTGGATTTTACCCACTTGGGAATCTTCTTTGGCTCCTCATCTGCATGTACTGACTATGCATCTAAATGCTTTATCTGTGCATCTGTATCCTCCGAATCCTGTGAATTTGTATCAGAACTCTGATTTTTTGTGTGATATGAATGTGTGGACTGAGGATTCATCATCCACAACTGGTGGAAGTACAAAATCCTCTACATGTGTCTCATGTGGAACATGCGAGGGAGTTTCCTCAAACTCGACACTATGCTCAATTATGATTTCCTCCATAGATGGATCAAGTAATCTGTATCCCTTCACACCATCATAATAATTGACAAGGATGCATGGGTGGCTCTATGGATCTAATGCTTTCATCTTCTCATAGGGAACATAGGCTCATGCACATGATCCAAAGATAAGGAAGTGGGTGACTTCTGATTTGCTGTCGCTCCAAGCCTCAAAAGGATTCATGTCCTTAACATATATGTGAGGATATATGTTCTTAATTTGATTGACACACTTAAGTGCCTCATCCCCAAGCTTGGGAGGAAGTGCCTTTGCATGTAGCATGCAACTGACCATCTCCTTGAGAGATATGTTTTTTTGCTCAAGAACCCCATTCTACTGCAGAGTATATGGTATTGTGTGATGTTACTTTATCCCAACCTCAAGAAAAATATTTTGAACATCTCTATTTACATACTCCCCCCCATTATTTGTATGGAGGGCTTTGATATTTCTCCCCGATTGAGTCTCAACAAGTTCTTTGAACTCTTTGAGATGCTCAAAGACCTCAAACTTCTGTCTGAGAAAAAATACCCATGTATAACATGAGTAATCATCCAAAAATATAAGCATGTACCTTTCCTTGTTGAGGGATGGATGCAAGAATGGACCCATGAGATCACTGTGAATCATATCCAATGGAGAGGAGGCCTTGTGAGCCTTTCCCTTCTCGAAATTCTATTGAGGATGCTTTCCAAGGACATCCTTCAGAAACCCCTACGAAAAAATGGATATCAGGTAACCCAATGACCATCCCCCTCTTGCTAAGTTGCTACATGTACTTGAAGTTCAGGTGACCAAACCTCTCGTGCTATAATATAATATTGTCATCAGCATGCGTAAGTAGTACAGAGGAATCAGGTTCAATAAACTTAGTGAAATTGTATAACTGAGATTGATGATTTACCTCCCTAACAACAACCTTTGAGTTGTCCTTCATACCAAATATGGACACGGAGTCTGGTGTGAAATCCACCTTTTTTCCCGAGCCTGAGTGTGTAATCTGATACACCAAGAGAATATTCACGAAAATTTGAGGAACATGCAAGACGTTCTCAAAACTTCCATGATCTAATTCCAGTTTCCCTTTTCCGATGACCTTGACTAGAGAGTCATCCCCCATAAGGATAGGAGGCTCCATGCATGCAGTTGCAATATATAGAATATACTTTGTGGTTTCCATGTGATAGGAAGTGCCTGTCTACAATCCATGCGTCAAGAAAAAAATGAATATCTACTAATGCATGAAGATTACCTTTCTTAGGGGCTTGATATTCTGACTTCTTCTTTGAAGCCTCAAGAATGATGTCCCCGATATTGTTTGTCTAAAGTATTTGTGCCATAAGATCTATTTTCTTCTTCATGCACGCAGATTCTGGATGGTTCTCATGATTGCAGTAACCACACTTTTTACCTTGCTTATTTTTTCCACCTTTGGAACATGAGGAGTTATTGAAAGGTTTGGAGTACCCTTCCTTATTTGGCTTTGCATGTGCCTTTCCTTTTCCTTTCGGTTTGGATTTAGGATATTGAGAGTTGTTGTCATCATGCACAACAAGTGCATGTGCCTTATGGCTCTTGGTTATGCCCATCTGAATGAGCTTATAATGCTCATGTATCAAAGCCTCAATGAACTGTGACAATGAAGACATGGTCTAGGTTGGTCCTGTGGTGAATCTATTAGAATGAAATGTGGAGACAAATACACTATATTCCGGTCCAATTTTTTCCATGATAAAAATAACCAATTGATTCTTTTGTTTGGATTTGTTGATACCACAGTCTGCCAATTCACGAAGGATGGATTTAAATTTGGTGAAGAAATATGGGACAATATCAAAGTTCTTCGAATCTAAGGAGTTCAGTTCTACTTCAAACAAATGGCCCCTCATTTCATCCTTCTTTCCAAAGAGACCAACCAAGTGGTCTAGATCTCATTTTGGGTCTTTCATGCATCGTTGTGAAACCATAGATTTGGAGAAATAGACATGCATAGGAGACCGTGAGCCTCGTCCATGCGGTTGAAGAACTTGGATTTTCCACTGCTGAGGTGGTTTCTACTTATGTGGCCATGGATATACGATACAAGCCACTACCCCTAAGTTGGTGTAGAATTCTTGGCTTCCATTCGAAGTAATTATATGGCGTTAGAATTGCAAATGTGGGAAATTCCATCTTTCATGCTTCTATGTTCTATCTTCAGTACCTGCAAAAGAGTGCTAGTGGTGATCCTTGTTATCAAATTTTGGGCTCTGATACCATGTAGAGTTTTGTTTATGGACATAAGTGACACACCATCAACTGGAAGGTTAAATCCGGACCGAGGTTGTCTAAATAACCCAAGCCATTTGGAATGAAATGACCCGACGGGTTTAATGGCTCCGTTGGCCAACTAAAGTCCTAAAAACAATAGAAGAAATAAACTAATCTAAAGCTATGATTCTAAAAAATGATATATTACTTACTAATGTTTATTAAAAAGAAACGTGAATATACAAATGATTATAAAAGATCTATATACAGTTTACAAGGTTTACTTGAAATCTTGCGAAAATGGATGTTCATAATAATGTTTCAAAATAAGATAAAGTAAGAACAAAAATATTTTTGTTTTTTTAATGTTTAAAGATTTTAAACTAATAAATACTAAGAAAATACAATTGAAACAATGACACAGAAACAGTGAAAGCTAATCAATGCAATCATCGTCTCATTCATATATAAACAAATCTGAATAAAAGAAAACAATGCACCTACTAACCTCTCATTGATCAACAATACTAAGCTAAATTTATCTCTCTGTATTTGTATGAGCTCCTCTTAACCTGTGTCAAGTGTAAACCTATGACAAAAGAAAGCATAATACTTCCTGAAGAAATTCAAGGAAGTGTTTCGTATTCTGGAACGAGTTTATAATGACATAAAGACAAATAATTATATATCTCGTGACCTTGAAATGTCCAATAACTAAAAATTAAAGAAATTCCAATTCTTAGGAATGGTGTTACCAACTATCTAGCATCAGATGTAAACTCGAAATACTTGAATAGATGATCAGTCACAGATATAAACTAAACCAAAAGATAATGAGCAACATAAAGAAAAACATGATATAAAATATTATGTGCAGAACTGACTAAAGCTAATCTGACACAGATAACATTTCACATTAAGAAATTACATAAGAAGACAATGAAAAAACACTGCAAAGTCTACACATGAGGAAAGTCAAAGAGTAAACTATTTTCTCATATAGTTTCAACAAAATATGTTCATCATATGGTCGAGGAAGAATTTTTGGGATAACAGACTCTTAAAAATTGATAAAAATTAATATATAAATGATAGCAATTAACCATGTATTGATAAAACTGACTAAAGTTAATTTAAATCAATGCATAATCAATTATTTAAAGAATATGAAAATATTATAATGAAAATAAAACCATTTTACTCACAGGACAAAAGTCATTAAACAACCTGGAATTTTGTATTCTTCTTTGAAAATACTTGTCCATTCTCCCAAAGATTTCAACGATCCGTTACTCCATTTGAAAAGAAAGTTTTTTTTACAAAATAAATAATATACAAAAGAGAAAGGATAAAATCTTCCTCTCAATTTCTTGGATCTTCATGGTTCTGAACTTTCTCATATATTTATACAATGAATGAACAGTCTGGGCGTCACTAATAATTTCTGCCACCTGAAATTTTCCTCGTAAAGAGACACAAATATCTCTCAAATCGTGTATTTTTTTGGGAAACTTCCTTCATGTAAGCTAAATGGGTCCATTTTGGAGAGGAGTTTTCAACCGTTTCTTCAGATTCTTCATGGTTTGGCTGAAATCGGTCCTGTAAAATCGTCTATCTATTCTTGATGCATTTCCAAATTTTATCTTTTATTGCTCATAAATTTATTTGCAGCAATCCAATATTATTTTTGAATCAATCATCTTGAACGTATTTAGATAATAAAATCAATCCATGATCAGATCTGTACCAAATCACTAATAATAGAAGCATGTGAAACAAAAAGAAACCTAAATTAATAGCCTAGAAATTGTGAATAAAACAAAATCTAGAACAATAAAATTAAAATGAATTTAAACTAACTATAAGTTATAAACAAACATTGTTTATATTTTCCGTTCAAATATGATCTTAAAATTCCATAAGCTTCAAGTTGATGGAGAGAAGAAAAATACTAATTTTGGGTTTTCACAAAATCAAACAAATGATATATAATTCTTTTTTTTTTTTATTATTTTTATTTTGAAATGAGATGCAAAATGAAAAAAAAAATTAATTAATTAATCCCACCAAATGATTTTGTGAAAATGAGAAACCAACCAAGATATTATTTGATGAAGTATTGAACCCATTATTCAAAATAGTCAATCTTGTTAATGAGCAAAATAATGAACACATAATCATAATTTAAACGAAAGTAAACAGTTGATAAAAATTAACGTTTTTGTTTAAATTGAGATTTCTATGCTCGTTTCTAAATTTTGAGATATACTCTTGTAATGAATGTCTCATACTATAGTGAATGTATTAAGTTTGTCTCAAAGCAAGCCAAGGTATGGAATTATTTGAAAATGTTGATTCTGTAGCTCACTATAATTATCAAGATTCTAATGGGGGCCCTTTAAATTTTGTAAAAATTTAAGGGGAGTTGTTGGGGCCCAACAAATGGTGACTTACTGGGTGAAGCAATTATCTCTGATCTGGTAAGATTTCATCTCATGAAGAAAAGAATAAGACTTGAAAAATGATTTAATATCCCTGAAATAATTTCACTCTGAGACCATATAGTATTAGGATAAACTCAATGTTATAACCAGACAATAAAATTTGCTTTGTAGGGGATTATAACCTGAAATAATGTCTTAATCAAAGAGTCATGAAGTTTATAAAAGAACTTCAATACCATTGACAGAGCCACTGTTGCCAGCAGGCGTCCATAGCCTTGGCAGGGATGTCATTTAACCGACTCAAATGCTTTACTCCCATCCAATAATTGTATCCACATGATGTATACTTCCATAAAAATTAATTTAAAATCATATACCTGCTACCTCTCGACCCAACATTGTTTTGTTGCCAGCAGGCCTGTTCAGTACTCCGACGAAGTTGTCTTGGTATCATGTGTGCATTGACCCACTTCTAGCGAGCCTGTTCAGTACCCTGACGAGTTTACACACACTTCCCACACTTAAGTGTTTCCAAACCTCTTATGTCGCTTTTAAATAATAATACAATTATAGATTTATTTATGACAAAGAGAGCGAGGTGACACTGGAGGTTGATTGCAATACATGTGAATAGTTTATTTATTTTCTTTCAAAAATGGAAGCTTTTTATCATGGTTTAGAGATTTTAGATTTTATTTAAGAAATCATCTAGAGAATCGGGAAGCACTTAGAAGTGATTTCTTAAAAATATGGACGGTGTAAATTTTTTAAAGATCATCGTAATTCTCGAAGATTTAAACCACATCTCTGGTGTAATACTCTGTCAAAGAAAATTTGAGGACAAAACGAAAGTAACAATTGAATTAAAAATAAATTGTCTGAGCTATATCTTAATATCATGACCTTTTTGAATTATTTCAAATTGCTTGAAAAACGCAAGTCTTAAAATGAATGCTTCCTTCGACAATCACTCTTTGATAAAAAATATATTGATTCAAAAGGACAGACAAGAAGAAAATTCATTCAAAACAATCAAAGAAAACAAAAAACGCATACCAAACCAAATCAAATTTTATTAATGGGATTCAAAATCAAAAGTACACAAAATCAAAACAACAAAATAAAACTTTTCAGGAAATGATTTTGGTCAAAGATAAACTTGAGTTTTTGGACCCACCAGCATCTCACTGTAAAATAAAGGAAGAGCTAAATCATATAAAATATCATGTGCGAGCAAGTTATTTTCTTAATATAGTGATGCATGAGATGTTACTTTGACGAAGCATTATTATTAAAAATAAAAGAGACTAAAAGAAAATAGAAAAATCTTTTTTAAGATGAGTGCAGTCCTATTCGTGGCACCTTGGGTCAGGGTTGAATTGACAGATCAAATTTACTTATCTCTTTACTTTTTGTTTAAAATTTTCATGATGATACTGCGTTTTTGAAAAGAAATATTCAACGAAAAGAAAAGAGAAAAAAAATTAAAGTGGACTTCCCTGACAACATTCATATTATGGTTCTCTTGGTGTACCCACTTGTGTTCATAACTACATTATTACAAAGAGAAATAATGAGAAATAAAACTAAAGGAAACTTACTCCTAAACTACTAAATATATCAAAACGCTAAGTAAAATTGTATTTCCAGTGCAACCACAAGAACATCTTCAATCCTGCAAGGCATAGAAAGTTGAAAATCAGAACAAAAGAATGTAGTATTTGCAGATACAAAAGAAATATGTCATGCTTACCTCCTATATATTCATTTAAAAACAAAACAAACACGACCTTACCATTCCTTTGAAACTTCTTGATGTATGAATCCTCCAACCATTCTGCAATCTTGTCGTGATATGGTTCATAATGACATGGAAGAGTGTAAGTAAGTTTGGAAAACTTGTCAATATTACGGGGACCTGGCATAACCACCATCCAAGGCCGAAATTCCCCATCCTCCTGACAATTCTCCAAGTGTTCATCAATTTCTTCACATGGAGGATCTAAAAAATTCATGTCATGCTTACTTCCTATATATTTAGGTAGAAACAAATCAAGCACAACTTTATCTTTATTATGGAGATTTTTTAGATATGAATCTTCAAGCCATTCTAAGATCCTAGCATAAAATTTAAGATGGAAACTATGACTTTGATGAAATAGATATATCAATGGGGAACATATCATAAGAGGATTCATGATATCAGTTAAATTATTGGTTTGAACGCTTCCTTTGCTGAGATTGATCGTTTCAAAATGTGAAGCATAAACATTAAAATTCGAACTAATCATAGAACGAATATGCAATGTAGAATATTTAATCTCCATAAGAATGAGTGCATTGTCTTTTTCAAAAATAATTCGTGTAAAATTATCTTGCAACATGTTTTTTTTTCATGCGAGTGATGAAAGTGAAAGAGCATCAAATCCGACTTCATAAATGTTATGTTTGAAATTAATTTCACCAAATCTTGGCATATCAGAAAGATCTGATTGTGACGGAAAATAGTAAGATGTTGTGGGTAAAGTATCATGTCCACCAAAATCTAAGAAGAGATCATGATATAAAGAGTAAAAGGAATCATAAATGAACACTTGAAAATAATCTCTTGAGCTATGATATTTAGCAATGGTATTCTCAAGACATTCTTCTTCACTTTCCTTAAAACTTTCACTCTGTTTTGGTGATAAAATCTTCAACAAAATATGATCTTCTAAATTTATTTCTTGTATGATAGATAACTCAATAGGTTCTACCTCCCTTGCTTGTTCAAAATTTTCAGATGGATTCCTCTCATCTTGCGAACAAAATTCTTCTCGCAATTGCGTGATAAGATTTGTAACCAATTCATCATTCACGATTGAATATGACTGAATGAAAGGGACGCAAGAATCATAGAGGAGATTTAGTACAAAAGACATGTCATAAAGATTAAATTTACAAAGAACATGATGAATTCTTGTTGAAAAGTCTTCTGGAGATGAATTTTCATTGATTAGTAAAGTTTAAAATTCTTCACATAATTGATTGTAATCATAGTTTTTAAAAGAATCTAAAAATTCATCTACAAACTGAAACCAATCAATAATGTGATATGCTGGAAAAGACCCAAACCAATTTTTAATCTGACCCCTAAAAGTAAAAGCGAACAATCTCCATAAAACCTTTAAATCAGAAATATCACGTTTGATGCATTTACACCAAAACTTGTAAAGATGGTCTTTTGCAGATACATCCCTCCACCATCAAAGGTGAGTTTGGACAAGCAAGAGATTGTCTCGTTGGGAATATCAGGTAATGAGAAGTGGAACGCATGTTCCAACACACTGATTTGGGGAGCCATGGGGAATTAAATACATTCAAAACAAAGACTTGTGCAAGGCCAGCTTGCTAGTCTGACATGCCTTCTAGTGCATTTCAAGATGACACAGAAGAAAAATTGTTAAATCTGGAATTATGACAGGCTAAGGGGTGAAATATTTAATCATTAAATTTATCTCGGCCCTCCTTCTAGCACCATTTGTTGACGAGCGTAAGTGACACACCATCAACTAGAAGGTCAAATCCGGATTGGGGTTGTCTAAATAACCCAAGCCGTTTGGAATGAAATGACTTGACAGGTTTAATGGCTCCGTTGACCAACTAAAGTCCTAAAAACAATAAAAGAAATAAGTTAATCTAAAACTATGATTCTAACAAATGATATATTACTTACTAATTTTTATTAAAAAGAAACGTGAATATACAAATGATTATAAACAATCTATATACAGTTTACAAGGTTTACTTGAAATCTTGCGAAAATGAATGTTCATAATAATGTTTCAAAATAAGATAAAGTAAGAACACAAATCTTTTTGTTTTTTTTAATGTTTAAAGATTTAAAACTAATAAATACTAAGAAAATTAAATTGAAACAATGGCACAAAAACAATCAAAGCTAATTAATGCAATCATCGTCTCATTCATATATAAACAAATCTTAATAAAAGAAAACAATGCACCTACTAACCTCTCATTGATCAACAGTACTAAGCTAAATTGATCTCTCTGTATTTGTATGAGCTCCTCTTAACCCGTGCCAAGTGTAAACCTATGACAAAAACAAGCATAATACTTTCTGAAGAAATACAAGGAAGAGTTTCATATTCTGGAGCGAGTTTATAATGACAGAAAGACAAATAATTATATATCTCGTGCCCTAGAAATGTCCAATAACTGAAAATGAAAGAAATTCCAATTCTCAGGAATGGTGTTACCATCTATCTAGCATCAGATGTAAACTCGAAATACTTGAATAGATCATCAGTCACAGATATAAACTAAACCAAAAGATAATGAACAACATAAAGAAAAACATGACATAAAATATTATGTGCAGAACTGACTAAAGCTAATTCGACATAGATAACACTTCACATCAAGAAATTACATGAGAAGATAATGAAAAAACACTGCAAAGTCCACACATGACGAAAGCCAAAGAGTAAACTACTTTCTCATATAGTTTCAACAAAATATGTTCATCATATTGTCTCGGAAGATTTTTTTGGATAATAGAATCTTAAAGATTGAAAAAAATTAATATATAAATGATAGCAATTAACCGTGTATTGATAAAACTGACTAAAACTAATTTAAATCAATGCATAATCAATTATTCAAAGAATATAAAGATATTATAATAAAAATAAAGCCATTTTACTCACAGGACAAAAGCCATTAAGCAACCTGGAATTCCATATTCTTCTTTGAAAATACTTGTCCATTCTCCCAAAGATTCCAACGATCCGTTATTCCATTTGAGAAGAAAAAAAAGTTTACAAAAGAAATAATATACAAAAGAGAAAGGATAAAATCCTCCTCTCAATTTCTTGGATCTTCCTGGCTCYGAACTTTCTCATATATTTATACAATGAATGAACAGTCTGGACGTCACTAATAATTTCCGCCACATGAAATTTTCCTCGTAAAGAGACATAAATATCTCTCAACTCRTGCATTTTTTCGGGAAAATTCTTGTGTGTAAGCTAAATGGGTCGATTTTGGAGATGGGTTTTCAACYGTTTCTTTAGATTCCTCATGGTTTGGCTGCAATCAGTCTTGCAAAATCGTTTTTCTGTTCTTGACGCATTTCCAAATTTTATCTGTTGTTGCTCATAAATTTATTTGCAACAATCCAATATTATTTTTGGATCAAACATCTTGAACGTATTTAGATTTATAAAATCAATCCATGATCAGATCCATACTAAATAAATGATAATAGAAACATGTGAAACAAAAAGAAACCTAAATTAAAAACCTAAAAATTGTGAATAAAACAAAATCTAGAACAATAAAAATAAAATGAATTTAAACTAACTATAAGTTATAAACAAACATTGTTTATATTTTTCATTCAAATATGATCTTAAAATTCTAGAAGCTTCAAGTTGATGGAGAGGAGAAAAATATTAATTTTGTGTTTGTTATCACACAGTTTGTAGTTTAGGTCACAGGCTAAAGGATAGAGATCAAACTGGCGTAACATGAACCTTTCCCACCCAATGTCACCTCGATGGGGAGGTTCTTTCTGTTTAGGGAGGTTAGCCCAGGGGAGACGTCCCCGACAACCTGGGGTTTGAAGAGGCAGAAGGTATAAGGTCAGATTTTAGAGTTCCCTCCTCACAGGTTACCACCAATGTCAGACAGTTCGGCTAATCAACCAATAAATGAAGTGTATGCCCTATTGAAAACACCTTCCCAGAACAAAAAAACAACAACACAATATATGTATGCAGGCTATAACTCAAAGGGTTAGTACTTCATTGACTATCTGATATTATTAATAAGCAATGTATTGCAATAGATGAATTCAACGCTTTATCAATTAGCTATGAAAGACCATCAATTCATCAATATCTGAGGAGATGACTAAACCAACAATATGTCCAATCAACAATTTAATCAATAAATTGTTCAAATCATCATTTAATTGATTATATTACACTTTTTCGCTGCGTCAAGATGAGATATCAAACTGTGACGTCAGCCCCCTTAATTAGAGTTAGTTTGGTTAGTTAGGGTTTCAAAATTTAGTTTTGAAAGTAGTTTTACACACTAAAGCTTCAGCGTTGGAGGTCAAAAATCGGTCTTAGGGTATATGGAGTCAAAAAATAAAGAAAGAACCTGAAGATTTTGAAAAGGATGATGACTTAAAGACTAGAAGGTAGGGTTCTGTGGTGCTGCAAAAGCGAGGGCCCTAGAATCAAAACCCTAGGGGAAAGGGCTCACTTCGGTGTTGCTTAAGAAAGGTCTTGTGCTCTTTCCTCCTTCTCCTATTAACTTGGCAAAAGCGGCTAGCATAAAAGATAAGCTAGGAGTGTTGTAAAAACAAGACTTTCAACCCCTAGAAGATAGAAACCCTAGGTGTAGATAACCTGGTCTAGGTCACCTCTTTCAACCTATAAACTGTGGCCCACAGCTCAAGGGAGGAAGTAAGATAAGTGTAGCAAAGTCTAGGCTTAATCTCTTTTCTTCAATAGGTGAAAAATCTCTCTCTAAGGGGACATGTAACAATGACCTGCTTGTGGTGCTTGTTACCTAGGGTTTAAATCAACAATATTATAAGTAAATCACCAATTACACTACAACCATTCATTTAAGAAGTTTTGCAAGAAAATTCCTTACATGTCATGAAGAAGAGCATAAACAAACCCCTAGTTGTAAACCTTCCTTGAGAAATGCCATAAAATGCCAAAATATCCTTCCAATAGAAGGTGCATCTCACTTATGCAACAAATATACCAAGAAGGCAAAAATCAGACCTCACAAGAGGTGAGTTGTGTTATGTTTAAAATGAGGAAAAACATCCTTAATTTATATCATCCAATGACCTTTAATGTAAAAATTAGGTCATTAAAACTAGCCAGAACAAGACTAATAACTAAAATCATATTGTTTTACATTAAGTGCTAAGGAAACCCTAAGCGGAGCAATGAGCAAGGCGTCTAGCCCATTTAGGGGAGACATTGGCCCTTTAGGGCAAAATCCGCGACGTGGATGACAAGCGTTGGCCCTCTGCAGGCCTCAAACTCTGCCACACATGCCAAAGCGCCACAGTAAAGGCGCCAAGTCTTTGGAGGTGGCGTCGAGGATCTGGAGGGCCGTCTGCCTTGAGAGGGACACGTTCCACTGTGATTAAGGTCAACCCCTAGAAATTTGGAGGCTCAACCAAAGTCTGAATGAAAATGTCCTTCTTCTTCTCTCATGCAAAGTAGGCCAATCAATGTCCTATCTACGCTCGATGAGGTCCCAGCAACCATCGATGGGCTCTTCAACCCCATAGAGATCCGAGCTAATCACCTCCCCATGTGTCTGGAGTCACGGTACCTGTATGTTGGGCATGGTCCTGCACACATCAAAACCTTCTCCCTCCATGGGCTCATTAGTCCCTGGGATCATAGCAATGTCAATCATATTTCATCACATTAATTTTATCAAATGCATGCATAAAAAACCCCTAGCATATCATCTAATAGCTCAAAGACATTACAATGACCTACTATACAAGGCTGAAGAAAGACAAAGTGCCCTATTGGGCGAGCATCCATAAAAGGAGAAGAGTTCCCAAAGGGATATCCTAATCTAAAATGTAACACAAGGTGGTGTGGTCAAGGATGTCCAGGACAGAGTGGAAGACAGGGGTGATATTATTCATGGGTGCCATTGTAGAGAGTGTGATTTTTACATCATGGATGTGATTCTTTCCAAGCCCTTCATTGCCTTTATTCTTTCTTTTCTTTATTACTTTTTCTTTCTTTTATTTCTTGGAATCTAGCTAGGGGACAGCACTTGTAGGCGTGGTGACTAGAAATTTGACTTGATGTTACCCACGAGTACTCGAGGAGATGATAAAATTTCGTGATGAGACTTCCCTTGGCCATGCAACCAAAGGTCACTTCCACTGGCCGTGGTAACGAGGGTAATGGAAATTTCATGCGCTAAGGTACCTATATGAACATAATGGGTTGGCTTTTGATGAGACCCCCATCCTCTTAGTTATGTCTTGTTTTATTGTTATTTTCTTGAGGTCCCTCTTGTTTCTTATTGAGGGAAGCCTTTTATTTGCCTTTCGAGGTGATCCCTGGGAGAGGCATCTCTGGGTTTTATTTTTTATCTTTTATCTCTTACTAGCTTCTTTTTACCTTGGGCTTTAGCCCCTTCTTTCCAAGGATACGGTGTAATCCCATAAATAGGTCATCCTAATGTATGGACTAAGAGAATGGGATAGATGAATGGGATATAATATGTAAAAGTGATAAGATGATGGGGAATGAGATGATGGCTCTCAAAATCCCCCTTGGTAGCTAACCAAAACCTATAGGTACAAAGCTTGCTAGAATTTACCCTGTCAATCCCCAACCATGGTCAAATTAGGTTAGTGTAAGATCAAGGTTAGCTGAAAATGAAAGGAATATGATGCATATATGCGAAAGTTATAATGATCAAACATGGCACATACCATGATACACGGACCAACTACCTCATGGAGCAAGAGTCTTCTCCAATGGGAGCCAGAACGAGGTGATGGATGTTGCCCCTACTGTGTCTAGGACAGTGTGATGAAGAAGAAGAAAGATGGAGCCCTCGGTAGGGCCATGCTTAGGTCAATCTGCTCTCGGTACTCATGTGGACTGTGGGCCTCGAGACATGATCTCCTAGTTATCCCTAGAAATCGGGGATAACGCGTAAAATAACTTTTCGGGGACATATGCTCAAGTAGAAGCATGAGAACCTCAACATCTCACGGTCATAAACGCAGGATTTGTTCACACACTTTCGATAGGGGTATCGGTAGCAAAGGTGGGGGTGGTATTGCCGCCACTGAGAGAATATATTATATATGTATGTAATTTGAAATAGAACAATCCAGTATGCGTATTGACAAACTAACCGCCCAATGCAGATGGTATAATGCATGGAAAATGCCTACCTACCTATGCCTCGCCGTTTCCCGTGTCCCACCACCTTGGTGGGGTTTGAGGAAGAAGGCGTCGCTAATGGGTAATGTGTGCCTTCTTCAGCTAGGGAATGGGACAAATGGTATGAGTTATCAGCTGATTCCATTCCGACTTTGAAATGTCTGAGCCATGACTGAGTGCTCCCTTTCACATTAGTTGGCTCTCCTTCTGAGTATCCCACATCCATACCAAATCTCCCTCCTTGTATTTCCCGATCTTGTGTTTGGTTGTTCCTTGAACAACCACAGTGTCTTAATCTTGAGAGAGGTGGGTGGAAGCGAGGTGTAAAACTTCTTGTTGGGATGGATGGATGTGCACGTCCTCTTCATCCTTTTTCCTTTTTAATATCTTCCCCATCCCAATCTCTTTGTTCTTGAATTCATCTAGTAGTTGTTGGTATTCTTCTTCTTGGGCCATTCAATCTGATACAAACTCTTCCCTCGTGCAGGGGCATATCTTAGGAGAATATTCTTGAAGAGTTTATATCCACATCTTTTAAGCTTTATTTATGGGAGGAGCGACATCTTGCATATTTCAGTTATCGGCACATTTAGTAAACGTCCAGTTGTCCCATCTTTTCAAAGGTAATGCTTAAGGTGAGATCCATTTCAAGGGACCCTCATTGCACAACTTCCCTGAACAACAACATTTACCGCGATGCAGGACATCAACCACTATAATATCTATGTGGAGGGTCTTCGAGAATTCTTTCAATTATGCCGACATTTTCAACCACACCATGTGTAGGTATTGCTTTAGATTCTAAACCACACACATTCCTGTAAAGGCCTAGTGACCTTCAAGCCCATTTGTTGCATGACTTTAAGAGACATCATATTTGCACCGACACGCATGTATCTAGCATGCAATTGTTAAAGTATTTGTTGTTCATCATTAGAGTCATGAAGAGCGGGGGGTTTTCACCATACTGGATTCTAAAGTGATCAACCTGCAACATAATAGGGGGGTCACCAAAGACTCATTTATTTCTACATAAAAAGAAGGTATCAAAGCGTTATTTTATAGAGGGAATCTTAATTTCTTCTTTTAAGGCGATTCACATGCATTTTTGAAAAAGCTCCTTCAAAGTCAAAATCAAAGGTTAACCTTATTAGTCTTGGATGTCTTGGGAGGAAGAACTGAGATTTTTCATTGTCAGTGGTAGGTTGTTTCAGTTCTTTCTCACGTATACTGGACTTCTTTATTTTATCTTTTTCTCGTGATTCACAGTTAGATTTGTTTATTATTGCCATTCTTCTTTGCTCTTGCTGCTTCCTTGAGAACTTCTTGATGTTCTATATCAAGTGATATTTATCGAGGAAGATGCATAAGAAGTCCAGTTATTTGACTTGTTACTGAAATTTGAGATTATGGACGTTCATCTTCCCAATGTGCTTCGTTTCATTCTAGGCACCAAGGATTTTTCATCAACAACATTTGTAGGAGGCCAGAGTGTTTGAGACTTCATTTTCATTCTTTGGCTTGTAGGCTTGGTTCCCTTTCGGAGAATTGCCCTTTGAATGGGGTCTAGGTGCCTGGGTTTGAGACTTTTCAAGTCTAACAATCGTTCATCATTTCTTCTTGATTTTTCATGATGCTATCCACGGAAGCTTGTATCTTACTGATACTGGTGCAGAGGTTCGAAGTAGGCTCAACATTGTGTGCTAGCACTACGCTTGGTGTCTATTCTCTCCCTAGGGTTTGCAAAGGGATCAATCTTGGATGAAAGGAGATTTCCTTCTATCTTAAGTAGCGAGCTCTTGGGCTTCTTGAATGGATTGGGGGTCTTTGTCTCTAAGAAGATACCTAGTTGGCCATTGAAAGATCAGGTGTAAATGTGTACAAAGGTAATCATCTTTTCGGATGATGGCTTGAAATTCTTTGGAGCAATGTCTTGAATCTGGTGTGAAATTCCCGGATAGACTCATTCTCATGCTTGGCAAGGCTATTTAGTTGAGTGAGAAGCATATTAGGGTATTATTTGATACTCCATCTTTTGAAAGGCCTCTTCAAGTCTATCGATGGTTTTGATGCTTCCATCAGAAAGACTAAGATACCAACGTCTCCCAACATCATAAAGGGTAGCATAGAGAATAACCATGACCAAGTCTTAAATTATCATCACTAATGGGGTGAAGGTGAAAAAATGCCCAAAGTTACTCATATTCTCTTCGACACTAGTGGCATCAATGTGGATTAAGCAGGCAACCACTTCTCATACTTGGGTGGCATTTGCCTAGGAGTAGCCGGTATGGTGACATGTCTAATGGCGAAAGAGTAGGCGACCATTGTCTTTGATTGATGGCGGGTTTGATACTTGGAATAGAGGTAGACATGTTTAAAGGAGGTCTCTTTCCAAAAGTGACTTGACAATAGGTGAATTCGCAGCTTCCTTAAAGCTAAAGGAGGATTATTGAATCCCCTTTTGGTTTGTGGTCATGAGATAGTTTTCTGAAACTATCAAAAGATAAGGGAAAAAGTCTAATTAAGAGCCAGGTAGCTTGTAAGAGAAAAGGTCTTTGAAGCGAGGCTTACCAAAAGATTTGTCGTTGAGGAATATTGACTCAATGTTCCCTCGCAACGACACCAAAATGTTATCCTTACGGTTTATGTAGTTTGGAGTCCGCGGGCTAAAGGATAGAGATCAAACAGGCGTGGCGGGAACCTTCCCCCAACCAATGTCACCTCGATGGGGGAGGTTCTTTGTTTAGGGAGGGATTAGCCGGAGATGTCCCCAACAACTGGGGTTTTGAAGAGGTAGAAGGTATAAAGTCGAGGGTTTTAGAGTTCTCTCCTTACCGGGTTACCAATGTTGACGATCAGGCTAATCAACCAATACCACAAATGAAGTGTATGCCTTATTGAAAACACACCTTTAGGAACAGAACCAACACCAATATATGCTGTCTGGGGCTATAACTCAAAGGGTTAGTACTTCATTAACTATCTGATATTATTAATAAGCAATGTATTGAAATAGATGTAATTCAGCGGCTTTATCAATGAGTGGTATGTAAGACCATCAATTCATCAATATCCAAAGGGATGATTAAGCCTACAATATGTCCAATCAACAATTTACTCAATAAATGCTTCAAATCATCATTTAATTGCTTATATTACACTTTTGTTGCGTCAAGATGAGATATCCAATTGTGACGTCGATGACCCTAAATTAGGTTGGTTTGGTTAGTTAGGGTTTCAAAATTTAGTTTTTGAAAGTAGTTTTACACAACTAAAGCTTCAACGTTGGAGGTCAAATAATGTACCTTAAATTTAATATGAGTCAAATAAGAAAAGGGCACAAGATTTTTGAAAAGGATGATGACTTAAAGACTAGAGGTAGGGTTCTATGGTGCTACAAAGCGGGGCCCTAGAATCAAAACCCTAGGGAAGAGGCTCACTCCGGTGTTTCTTAAAGTATTAAGGCACCGTGCTCTTTCCTCCTTCTCTAAATCAACTTGGCAAAATGGTTAGCCTAAAGAACAAGTCTAAGAGAGAAAGTGTTATGTAAAAACAAGGCTTTCAAAACCTAGAAGATGAAACCCTAGGTGTAGATAACCACAGGCCTGGGGCCGTCACCCTTTTTCAACCTATAAAATTCAATGTTAGCTTAAGGGAAGAAACAAGATAAGTGTAGCAAAGGGTAGGCTTAATCTCTTTTCTTCAATGGCTGAAAAATCTCTAAGGGGGACATGTAACAATGACCTACTTGTGTGTTTGTTACCTAGGGTTTTAAAATCAACAATATTATAAGCAAATTCAAGAAATTAACCTACAACCATTCATTTTAAGAAGTTTTGCATGAGAATTCACTTACATGTCATGAAGAGTAAACAAGAGCCCTAGTTAAACCTTCCTTGAGGGAAATGCCATAAAATGCCAAAATATCCTTCCAATAAAGTCACTCATATCCTTATGCAACAAATAATATACGAAGGCATGAAATCAGGGAACTCACAAGTGTGAGTGGGTAATGTTATATTAAAAATGAGGGAAAACATCCTCTGATTTATATCATCCATTGACCTTTAATTAAAATTGGGTCATTAAAGCAATGGAACAAAGGCTAATAACTAAAATCATATTGTTTTACATTAAATTGCTAAAACAAAACCCTAAACCCGACAATGAACAAGGCGTCCCAGCCCATTTGAAGGGGAGACATTGCATGTCATGAAGAAGAGCATAAACAAACCCTAGTTGTAAACCTTCCTTGAGAGAAATGCCATAAAATGCCAAAAATATCCTTCCAATAGAAAGTGCGCCTCACTTATGCAACAAATATACCCAAGAAGGGCGCAAAAATCAGAACTCACAAGTGTGAGTGAATTGTGTTATGTTAAAATGAGGGAAAACATCCTCAATTTATATCATCCAATGACCTTTAATTAAAAATTGGGTCATTAAAACAACCGACAAGGCTAATAACTAAAAATCATATTGTTTTACATTAAATTGCTAAAAGGAAACCCTAAACCAGCAATGAACAAGACGTCTAGCCCATTTGAGGGAGACATTGGCCCTTTTTAGGGAAAATCACAGCACTGGATGACAAACGTTGGCCCTCTTTGGGCCTCCAAACTTTGCCACACATGCCAAACTGCCCTGTAAAGTTGCCACGCGCTGGAGGTGACGTCAAGGATCTTTGGAGGACGTCCTCGGTCAACAGAGGGACACGTTCCACTTGCAGTGGGTCAACCCCCTAGGGCTGGGCTCAACCAAGGCGTCCTGGATGAAAATGTTCTTCTTCTCTCGTGCAAAGGCTTGACCAATCACTGTCCTATCTCTGCTCCTGATGAGGTCCCATCAACCATCTGATGGGCTCTTCAACCCCATGGAGGTCTGAACTAATCATCTCCCCATGTGTACCGGTCCACCTGGTACCTGTCCGTCGGGCATGGTCCTGCACATCAAAAACTTCTCCCTCCATGGGCTCATTATTCCTCGGGATCATAGCAATGTCAATCATATTTCATCATTAATTTTATCAAATGCATGCATAAAACCCCTAGCATATCATCTAATAGCTCAAAGACATTACAATGACCTACTATACAAAGMTGAAGAAAAATACAAAGTGCCCTATTGGGCCAACATCCATAAGAAAATGAAAGTTCCCAAAGGATATCATCCAATCCATGTAACACAAGGTGGTGTGGTTAAAGGATGTCCAGACATAGTGGAAGACAGGGGTGATATTATCCGTGGGTGCCTTTGTAGGAGGCGAGTTGTACCTGTCATGGATGTGATTCTTTCCAAGCCCTTCATTACCTTTATTCTTTCTTTTCTTTATTACTTTTTCTTTCTTTTATTTCAAGGTCTAACTAGAGGACACTACCTTAGCATGGTGACCAGAGCTGACAGTGTTACCCATGAGTACTTTCACAGAGATGATAAGGCTGGCTCGTGATGAGACCCCCTTTTCCTTGGCCATGCAACCAAAGGTCACTACCCTGGCGTGGTAACCAAGTAATGGCAATGTCGTACTGCTAGGTACCTATGAACATAATGGGTTGGCTCGTGATGAGACCCCCCATCCTCTTGGTTAGGTCTTGTTTTATTGTTATTTTCCTTCGGGTCCCTCTTGTTTCTTATTGAGAGGAATTTTATTGCCTTCTCGGGGATCCCTGGGTGAGGCATCTCTAGGTTTTATTTTTATGGCTTTTATCTCTTACCAGCTGCTTTTACCCCCTGGGCCTTTAGACCCTTCTTCCCACAGGATAAGGTGTAATCCCATAAATAAGTCATCCTAATGTCCAGACTAGGGGAATGGGATAGATGAATGGGAGATAAGATGTAAAAGTGATATAATGATGGGAGCGGGCGATGGCTCTTCAAAATCCTCCTTAGTAGCTAACCAAAACCTATGGGTACAAGCTTGCTATGGTACCCTGTCAATCCCCCCAACCATGGTCAAGTGGGTTAGTGTAGGATCCAAGCAGTTATAAGAAATGAAAGGAATCTGATGCATATATCTGATGATCAAACATGACACATACCATGATACCTAGACCAACTACCTCATGGAGCAAGAGTCTTCTTCGATGCAAGTCCAAGCCGAAGGTGATGGATGTTGTTGTTGTTGATAGGACAAGTGTGATGAAGAAGAAGAAAGATGGGCCCTCCAGGGACATGCTCAGGTCAATCCTGCTCTCGGTACTCCATGTCTAGGACCTGTGGGTCTTGAGACATGATCTCCTAGTTATTCCTAGAAATTAGGGATAATAGGGTTTTCACAAAATCAAACAATTGATAGATAATTTTTTTTTTATTATTATTTTTATTTTGAAATGAGATGCAAAATGAAAAAAAAAAAGAATTTAATTAATTAATCCCACCAAATTATTTTGTGAAAATGAGAAACCAACCAAGATATTATTTGATGAAGTATTGAACCCATTATTCAAAATAGTCAAACTTGCTAATGAACAAAAGAATGAACACATAATCATAATTTAAACGAAAGTAAACAGTTGATAAAAATTAACGTTTTTGTTTAAATTGAGATTTCTATGCTCGTTTCTAAATTTTGACATATACTCTTGTAATGAATGTCTCATACTATAGCGAATGTATTAATTTTTTTTCAAAGCAAGCCAATGTATGGAACTATTTGAAAAGGTTGATTCTGTAACTCATTATAATGATCACGATTCTAATGGGGGCCCTTTAAATTTTGTAAAAATTTAGGAGGAGTTGTTGGGGCCCAACAAGTTTCTAAGATACCTGCACAGAATATCTAGCTAACAATGAAACATAAACAACTTGCAAAGGTGGATGAAGACAAAAGACAAATATGGAGAAAAGAATGAAAGAATTTCTATTATATGAGTAAGAGAATGTTACAATACAATTGATATACTATGTATGGAACAACTAAATTGTCACAGTAGTCAAACTAATGCACATTAGGAGTGTTCTAGAGAGATATGACACACACTGGCAGTCATTGGAGTCAATTGCCACCTAGT
Organism: Picea sitchensis; assembly: GCA_010110895.2. Classification (NCBI taxonomy): domain Eukaryota; kingdom Viridiplantae; phylum Streptophyta; class Pinopsida; order Pinales; family Pinaceae; genus Picea; species Picea sitchensis. Next base: position 382,191 of record SNQJ01S0008238.1, read on the forward strand.
CCTAGTTAACTGGCCATGCGGTCGTCAATTAACTAGCTAAACCAGAGTGAAATGAGGAGAAGATCACTCATACATGTGGATGCGCTTTACCAGTGATGATCCTAATGCAAGTGCACATTCATGGTGATGATCATGAGGTTAGCATGCAACACTTGGTGATAAAGCCAAGGTTGACATGTAACACTTCACTCAACTAGTTGTAACGAACCTCCCATTTCGTTACGACAACAAGCCTCACATAACAAGTGAAAAAATGTTTTTGTGTGTGTGTATGTAGGAAGGTAATAATGACATTATACTTAACATCGCAACACGACAACGAACACAATGCATGCAACTCACACCACAACAAACATAACGACCTAACATAAAATCACATCAAGCACCTGGAAGCAATGTACGACATTCAACCGATGAAGAATAAGAATGACTACCCGCCCATCCTACCCTACAATGGTTAGGACCTCCAGGACACATAAGCAACGCTCAAGCCCAGGTTCCCATCGATTTTGACCATTTAAGGTCTCAAGGTCGGCGACTGTTCTGAGGAACAAGGAGGTGTCTACATCCCGCCCGACACAAGCAAACCAAGCCTACTAATCTAAGGACAATCATCCTAACAACCCCACGCACCCAAAATTAATTACACAAGTAAATAGAACCCTTATAGTGAGCAACCAAGCACATTAAATGTTTACAAAACCAAGTACAAACATTAATTAAAATGAACAACAACACCCTCAACGGGAAGCACAAGCTAAAAACGACTTTGTCAACAACCCAACCATTAATCAAACCTAAAAGGTCAATATCTATGATTTAAATTGGCGTTAATTACAGATCAATTAACCAGTCTAAATTCCATTAGTCAACAAGTTACCAACCAAACTTAACATGAATTACGACTCAATTTAGTGTGTCTGAGTTACTAATTAGGCAATATCTATAAATCCAACTAACATCAATTACATATCTAAATTAGCAAGTCTAAAATTTGTAATCTAGTCTTTACTCGCCATACAAATTTTAATATTTATTACAACCTAAATGGACAATTCTATATTAATCCGAATCCCCATCCAACTAGCCATAAAATTGAATAACAACATTAACATTCTTAAAGTGGAATGATACCATTAACACTTATAAGAAATTAAATCTCAACATGTAGTATAGCTATATTGATCGAACTAACAATGCTAGCAGTCTACTATCATAGAGAAGGGAACTGCTAACTATTAACAGTGTTGTAGCTATTTAACAAGGTGATTATCATAGTAGTTACATGACAATTAATATAGCATTAACAAGATAGTTTACATGACTGTTTTCATAATAAGTAATATAGCAATAACAAGGCATTTAGCATTTTAGTTAACATACAATTAACATAACATTAACAAGGCAATTTGTATGACTGTTAACATAACCATTCATAGCGCAATAACCAGACGATTTATATAACTGTTAACTATTTAACTCACTGTGGCATTTAATCAATAGAAGGAATCTGCGGACCAATAACATTGTTGTAGCAATTGTTCTGGCAATTAAGAAGGCAAAAATATAGCATTTCATATTGCAATTAACATGGCCTTTAACATAAAAAAGAGGCTGCTAACCATTAACATTGTTGCATCAATTATTCTAGTAATTAATAAGGCAACAAAATAACATTTATTATTGCAGTTAACATGATAATCAACATGGTCAGTAACATTGTTGTGGTAATTAAAGCTTGGCAGAGAGAACGTTGGGTATGCGTTCAATGTGAAGGAGGATAGAAGGGACAAACAAAACTGCAGAAAGACCAACTTGTGGTCAGTCAACAACAACTCAAGCAATGATTAAGGCAAGTCGTGGTCAATTAAGATGACAACACGGTCAATTTCTAATTATCAAAAACGTGGTCACTCCATCAAGTAAAGTTGTGATTTAAATGGATAAAATCGTGAGTGATTTCTACAACAACATAGTCAACTTCTGGTTATCAAAAACGTGGTCATTCCGGCAAGTAAAGTTGTGATTTAAATGGATAAAAATCGTGGATGATTTCTACAGCGACACAGTCAACTTCTAATTATCAAAAACATGGTCATTCCGACAAGTAAAGTTGTGATTTAAATGGATAAAATTGTGGGTGATTTCAGCATGCAACACGGTCCGTTTTTAATTTCCAAATCGTGGTCTTTCACAGCAGGAAATTTGATGAATTGAAAAGCAAAAACGTGGCCATTAACAGGAATCAAATGGCAGCAAAATTTTAAAGCAAAACATAGTCTTCATCAAGGGCAAAATCGCCCCAAAGATAAAACGAAATGCAGACAAGAATAATTCCTCTTTTCCATCGCCAGAATACAAAATAAAAATGCAAACCAGAAATCATTTCGTTTTTCATTGCCAAAATACCCAATGTAAAATGCAGAGATGAATTCATTTCGTTTCTCATTACTAGAATACCCAAAATAAAAATGCAGACCATAAATCATTTCGTTTTTCATTGCCAGAATACCCAATGTAAAATGCAGAGATGAATTCATTTCGTTTTTCATTGCCAAAATACTCAATGTAAAATGTAGAGATGAATTCATTTCGTTTCTCATTGCCAGAATACCCAAAATAAAAATGCAGACTAGAAATCATTTCGTTTTTTATTGCCAGAATACCCAATGTAAAATGCAAAGATGAATTCATTTCGTTTTTCATTGCCAGAATACTCCAATACAACACAGACAACAGTAAGAGAACGCAATGATCCAATGGGAAGGGTCATGGAATGATTGTAGGGGTTCTATCAGTCAAGGCATAGAAAAAACCAACCAGGACACAAGATAATCCACACACAGAGGTCGTTGCCAGATGGTGGAATCAACAATCATCCAGGGACAAACATCAAGGGTAGACGGCTAACAGGTTTGTCCTTCGCTCATCATCCTCACACAGAAAATTAGGGCGTTGAGATCCATAGGTCTTTTAACGCTAAGACGACGACCGTAGATCAGGCTCCTGACCAACTGCTCAGGCGAGGACTGATGAGCTAGGGACGAAGGCTAAACAACCACAAAGATCATAATCAACATAGCAAGGTGGTCAAGATGTGCAGGGAAATGAAGCCATGGGAGCCGATCTATCATCGAGTTAGGCTAAGAAAATTTTAGAAAACCATCTAGACAATCAGTTCACTCACCCAAGTAAAAATGTAGATTCAAGCATAAGTTCTAAAACAATTTACCATACAAAACGAAGAAAGCGTATTGTTGCCTGTTCGGAGTGGACGTCCCGCATGCTCCTTGCAACTCCCGCGTGTCGATCGACGAGACTACACCGGTACCTCCCAGCCAATGCTAGGGGTACTCTCCTTTCCCCTTAGCCCCCCGAGCCGCAAAGGGGCCACACACTTACTATCCAAAGATTTCGACTAGCTCCCAACTCGCCTCGCAAGGCTGAACTACCAATCTTCACCGAGCTGGGTATCCCAACTCCCACAAGTTAAGTCAGTCAAGTAGATATTTCTGTAGCGTAATGTTACACAAACATAACAGATCCAACCTCCATCTCCTCCCTTCATTATATAGAGTTTCGTGGTTCCTTACTTTCCAAAAATCTTGTTTAGTTAAATTTTAAAAATTTAATTCCTAAAAATTCCTCCCCGTACAAGTGTCACCCATCCCCTTCATTCCTCCATAAATTAATTAATTAATTAAATTAATTATCTTTATTTCCCTCACCCACCTAGTGTTACTCCTAGAATCACTCTTAGGTGTCCCTAAATTCTCTTACAGGTTTTAATGACTTTCCCCACCATTAAATTGCTAGTTCAGTTTAAATTAGAAAGCTCTTAAATGGTAGATACTTTACTAAGTTTGAATTTCTGCTTTTTCCCTTATGTTCCCTTTTTCCCTTTTTATGTTTACCTCTTTTCCTAGTTTCCTAATATTTTAGTTTTTCCCTCTTTCCCCTTTTTAATTAGAACTAAAAAAAGTAGGTGTGGAAATTAACCCTTTTTCCCTTTTCTCATTTAATTAGTGTATTTTAAATTATCAAAAAGATAAAACAATTAATTCCTTTTTTTTTTTTTTATCTATTCCAACAGTTTTTTTTTTTCTTGAATAAATTAAATTTCTTACTTCCTTCGTGTTACAAGATTTAACGAATATCATACTCTTTATTTATTTTGTTTTTAAATTTTATTTTATATATATATCAAAATTATTTTAATAAAAAGGATAAAATTTTACCACTAGCATGATTTAGACCTAGACATTAATTTTCGTGATGGGTGACATTTTATTAGGGAATTTTTTTTTTTAAATTCTTATCACATTGTTCATCCTAAGGCCGTCTAGGTTCATTCATTTATCAAAACAACACGACGTTCCCTTCAGGACGCACTAGGTGCTCCAAGGGTGCCACTTGCCTCATCTGTTCCCTTGCGCGACGTGCCCTTCAGAACGCACTACGTGCTCCAAGGGTGCCACTCGCCTCTTTCCATTTTTCTTGTGCGACGTGCCCTTCAGGATGCACCACGTGCTACAAGGGTGTCACCCGCCTCTTGACTGACTTGGTAGACATAAAAAACCCCTGGAGTCAATACTCTGCCAGGTGAACTTGTGGGAGACTAAGGGCCTCTAAGGAATAAGGCCCCCGCCTTATTGCACGCCCCTTAGAATCATCGTGAGCGACTGTCGCAGTCTGCCCTCATGACATCGTGGGTCCTCTCGAACTAGGTAAACTTTAACCTACAGTTCGAGCCACGACGGGAGTGCTAGTAGGCTGTGGCAGCGATGCTGTCCACACCTCTCCCTCAACATCTCTGGTAGTCGTGCGTGACCCCTTTACTCCACATGTGAGTCTGGTCGGCAAGCTATCATCAGCCTGCATCATCGACAAATCATGTCAGAACATATCCATATCATATCATCTAATCAGATGCACTAATATTACAGTAAAACAATCAAATCCCAATGGTACACTCCCTGACTCGATCCGAAGTCCAAGGGGTTCCATCGATGCCTTTGCATCCTCGAGGTCCAAAATCCTGCACACTCAGTAAAACTGAGTCAATAACACCTGTCTATGTCGAGGCAGTAAACAACATGTCATCATCCCATAACACCTCATAATCAAAATCAAAAGTTTTAATAGAATAATAATCTGGATCACTTGTGAGCAAGTGTCCTCAAAGAATAAGTTCGCTCAGTGCACCAGAGCGGGATGTTACACTAGTCTAACTAAAAGGTAACTGAGGATTGATTAGAGGGTATGTGGCACCCTTATCTAGGAAAGAATATCCTCAATGAGGGGAGAATATATTATATTAAGGGACTCTCAACATAACCAAATAAACTTGGGAAAATAAAATGAAAGGAAAATCCTAGGTGTGTGTAATATCTCCAACAATTGTTATACCCAAATCAATAAAATTGGTTTGACTGTTTGTGAGGAACACTTGAATGCATTATATACTATTATGGTTGTAACAATAATCAAGGTTGTTGGGATACATTGATGTGGATTAGGTAGGTGATGACGGAAGTAGAAGGTTGACCACATGTTATGTTTTCAATTCACATAGTCAATGACAAACATCCATGGCATTGTCAAGCATGGAACTTGAGTACATGGTGGCACTAAGGAGGAATTTTGGCATTAATAGTTGTTCAATGACATAAAGTTTCATATGGTAAGGCGCATGGAAATACCTTGTAACATTTTGAGTGCAATGACACTAACAAACAATCTAATTTATCATGATAGGTCAAAACACAGAGACATTTAATATCATTTTAGCATGGAAATGATGGAGCCTTGAAAAGTGTTGATGGTTAAGTGTAAAATTGAGTAGATGGTTGTTGACTCATTTACTAAGCGTGTAAGTGGTGATAAGTTTGAGTGATGTTTAGAATCTACAAACAGAACTGTTGAAAGATTTTTTATGGATTTGGTTGATGAAAGAACATTGATCACTAGAAGGAAGATTGTTAAGGTGTGGGAGTAACTTAGGTCATCCTTCCACAAATTAGAGAGGCCAACATAGGTTGGGGGAATTATGATCATGAGAGTGTATCCCACGTTACTTTAATGTATAAATGCATACTATGTATTAGCTAAAGTATATGTCTTAATGCTTCGAGGTCAAGATGTAACAATATGTCATATACATTTTTCCTTGAGTGAACATGCCATGATATATAATAATGAGGATAATGGTGTCCCTTGAAATCATTTATATTGCTAGGCATTTATATTTGTAGAGGTGCACACTAAATTTTAATGGTATTAAATCACTTTGATATGCATACATTGTTTAATATCGATCTAAGTGTTAACTTTTAACCACTTATTAAGGAGCATGTTGGTGTCCATTAGTAACATGTAGTGATATTAGAGCTACTCTATGTTTTAATAGGATTGTTCCATCTTGTGCATTTGATTGTCCTCCTTCACTACTATTAAATTGTACAATTTCATTGTTAGCTTCATGAAGTGTCCACATGGAATTGGATGCACTTCAAAACCAAAACTCTCTTATAACTTTTAAACATGTGAACACATTATCTTCATCTTGTAACATTGTCCGACTTTTGGGAAACCATATTCTTTTGAAGTGTTGTTATTCAATATCTTATTTTCCATGCATACTATTACTATTTAGTTTTTGCATGATCAAGGGGTTGTCTCAAAATTACTACAAAAGTTAATCCTATCTTTGTCAAAATTTCTTGAACTCTAAATTTGTCTAAAAGATAGAATAATTAGATCAATCCATCATTGTATTTAAAATTAGAGACCCAAGACGTTCTCCTTAAAACATTAGTGTCATCCACATTCTTTAAAATATGCTACTATTCATCAACGGTGAGTCCTCAAGTGAGATTCTTTCAAGATCATGTTTTTGTTCTAAAGAATCCCTCTCTTCCAGTACAAAATGTACTCCATGCTTTATTACATTACATTATTCTAGATTTTTATTACCTATTTTGTCAGGATCCAACAAATTATTGATTAAGAGAAATAAATTGTCCTCAAAGAATCTTGGAGTAATCTCAACAAATTATTGATTAAGAGAAATAGATTGTCCTCAAAGAATTTTGGAGTAATCTCAAAATTATAAAGCACATTACATTGGCATCATAATATTACATTGTCCTAAACAAATTTTGAATTATTATTAATGCCATAAATAAAATTACATCTCATGATAATGTTTTGGAATTATATAT
>SNQJ01S0008238.1:392208-411580 GCA_010110895.2 Picea sitchensis
ATGTGATAGATAATATAGATAACAGATAGTAAGAATAAGCTAAAGATTACAAAGAGTAATGTTCCTTCTAGAGTATCATAATGCTCATATCGTAGAATACCTTTCAATTACTAAGAGAGCCTAAGTAAAGTCTAAGTTAAGTATAAGTTGAGTATAATATGGGTTGAAGCACCACCACTACCAAGAGGTCCCTATCCCTATGTCTTGAGAAGGAGTACCATTAGCTGTAAGAGATAGAGATGTCCCACCACGACCTAGTAGGTAGGAGTACCATCAGCTGTAAGAGATAGAGATGTCCCACCACGACCTAGTAGGTAGGGGGGTACCAGATAGTTTAAGATTCCTATAGAATGCTAAGATTACTGAGGATAATTCCCTAAATCTATTCGAGTAACAAGAAATTTATCATGATTAACATAGTCTAAGACCCTTTTTATTACTAAAAATGTATAAGATAGCATTGATTGTAGCACCACTACCAACAACATAGGTAAAGGGAGTTTCTGAGGTATTGAAGTAACAACCCTACTAGTTGGATTAGTTCCATATTTTTGAGGTAGAGAACCATGACCTCGTCTAGCAGCATCCATTCTTGCATGATACTAGTAAATTCGACATAAATAACCTGGCTACGTACCTAGTAAGTTTACCCTAGTTAAATTGGCATTTGACTGGTATTAAGAAACTGGTCAACTCCTATTCAATAGGTTATGCTTATTAAGCTTGGTAATTTGGTGGGTGGAACAATAGCCTTTGCCTATACTGGTGATGATGAGGGTGCTTTCTTTGGTGCTGCTTGCTCAGATGCTTATCTTATTTTCAACAATTGTTAAGTAAGTACTACACTAGGTTGGTTAGCGAGTGAGAGAGAGAGTGAGTAAAGAGAGTGGGTTAGTACGGTAGGTAGTGTAATATCTTAGTGAAGTACATGTAGTTGGTTAGGAAGTGAGTAGTGATGGAGTGAGTGAGTAAGAGAGTAAGTGTGGGTGAGTGAAGCAAGTGAGTTAGTGTGGTAGGTGGAGAGATAGCCTGAGAGTATCTAGATTTCTTATTTCTATGTTTGTATATGTAGGTAAGTATCTTTGGATGTGTCCCCATTAGGTGATGTCTCCCTTGGAGTGACTGGATATATATCCATCTCTATCTATGGATGTTTCCCCATTAGGATGGTATCTGAGGTAAGTATCTCTAGAATATTTCTAGGTAAGTATATAAGATCATTCCCAAGATCAATGCTTAGATAAAGAGCAGCTAGGCATATCCTGTCTAAGCATAACATCTCCTCACGCATAGCATATCCCTCTGGATGTATTTCCTTTCCTTAAGGTGGGTATCTGAGGTGAGGATATCTGCATGATTCTTCAATATCGATGCTTTAGAGAAACTAGATAGGGATATCATCTCTAAGGCATAGCATTTTCTTTTTGACAATAGCGTATCAATTTTCTGGATGTTTCCTCGTGGGTATCAGAGGTGTGTATCTCTGGATGTGTCCCCTTTAGGAAATCTTAGTGAGGGTGGGTAAGAGAGCAGGGTAGAGGCACTTTTCCACTGATGTTATGCCTAGAATCATTGTATCGGTAAGAGAGAGAAGATTTTGGGCTGGGCTCCGCAGGACAAAGATCCATCTTCCTAAAACTATAGCTCTGCAAGACACACATGCATTTTCCTCTCCTGGCCAACTTCTTAGTGAATTGTTTGCCTTTTCTTGTTTGGCAGCTTCTTAGTAAATTATTCCTAAAACTATGTAATGCCTAAAATATTCAATCGATAAGAGATTTAGTAAGAGAGAATTCTATCGGCAAGAGAGAGAGAAGAGCACGGGCTCCTTAGGCCACTTCATTCTTATTTCTTTCTTAGGACACTTCATTCTTATTTCTTTCTTAGGACACTTCATGATCAGGTTTCTTTCTTTCTGCCTCGAACTAAAGCAGGTAGTACCTATCGAATCCCTGCTAGCTATAAGGTAAGATAGATCATTTCCTTTCTAGAGCATTTACTTTGGATCCGAGTATTCTTTTTTTGCAAGCATGGGGAAATAAGATCTTCTTGTTATTGGGGTAAGGAAAAAGGTAGGGAAATAATCTCTTTTTCCTAGCTTGTACTGGTGGGCTTAGTGAATGAATCCTTCCCATGGTTGCGCCCTAGAAGGTGAAATATGGCTCCTCTGTATTTATATCGGTAAGAGAGAGAGACAAGCGTGACCTAGGGAGGAAACAAATAGCTCTCGGTCCATGCCGATTCTTTAGAGCTGTATCTCCTCTCAAACATTATGTTATACCTTTTATTTTCACTCTGGCTTGCTTTATTCTTTTCAAGGCCTAGAACAACATCTTTTTCTCTGCCTGGAGATGATAAAAAACACTTGCCAATACAATAATATCCAGGAGGTCATCGCCAATAAAAACAGTCCCCTATCGGTCATCCCCAAGCCCATGCCAAGAGGTAGTAGTCTTTTTATATAGCTAATACTTGCCAGGAGTACTTGCCGCCTGGAGTACTTGCTTTAAGGTCAACACTCTTAGTCAGTTATCATTGCAGATAATAGTCGATAGTTGAGTTGATGCAGTCAATCCAAGAATCGATCCCAAGTTTCAGTGCCTATCATAGCCCATAGGCAACCTTCTCTAACTCTATCCTATACAGAGGAGGAAACAGATACATATACCTTTACCCACCTTTATCTATACCTTTACCTATACCTCCTCAACTAGAAGGAAACAAAGCCCCATATACCTCAAACTAGACCTTGACCCTCAAACTAGACCACCCTAGAACTAGAATCTCCAACGATGCAGAGCCTTGGGAATTTTATTACCTAGGCTAGATTTATGGAATATATAACCAAACTTACATATGATAGTGAACCTTCATGTTCATTTAATCGGGTTATAATTGACTTATAGCGCTTATATCTAGACCCACTTGATTCTACCTCCTCGACACCTACTGATTGAACCAATAAGAACACGGCTTAACGCTCAGATCGACAAGAAGAGAAACGATTGATTGATTGATAAGGAAATGGATAATCACATATATAATGCAAGTGATGTATACCTTCAGGGGCCTTATTCAAGTTGATCCACTACTTATAGCTACCATCCAGAGCACCGCCCACTAGGTTGGGAGAAGGCACTAAGTTTTGGTAGAACGAATCTTTCAAAAACGCCTCATTCTCCGTTTACATATAACAAAATTTCCTTTTTTAGGGGCCCTTGGTAGACTCATCAGATTGATTAAATGGATTTTCTTTTTATTGGAATATACCCTTTCAAATCATTTTCCTATGATTATTTCCAGGTGTTGATTCACTCAATGTCAGGTATCGATACTGCTACTTTATCCCAATAGTCAATGCTGCTTTTCAATGCACTCGATCCAGGTTGTGATTCCCAATAGTCAATTTTGCTACTCAATGCCTGCTACTCTATACAGGTGTTTATTCATCAATCCCAAGAGGATATCCAATACTCTATGCTTTCGATCCTATAGTTTATGCACTTTATGCTGCTACTAATTTGATACTCAACGACTAGTCCTCAATGCCAGTACTCCATGGCTTGTACTAGATACAGGTGGAAATAACAAAAATGAATGCTTGAACGTTAGAGCATGGAACTTACTGCTTAAGACTAAGTAGAATGGATGTCAAAAAGAGGTAGCTCCCAAAGTGGCATTATCAGAAACATGCATTTGGAATGCAAAATCAAACATCAAATGGAGACAATACCTAAGAGAGAGTTTGACTAGCTATTGTCGCATATCTACGTGATACTCGCATATCTAGCTAGTAGTACTTAATGTATGGACTTAACATTAAATACATTTCCGTCATCATATAAATTTCTTTGGAAACTACTGGATCCCCGACTGCTTGAATCCACTGCCCTAGGCTTACTCTGCTGCTAATACAACAATGGGAAATAGAAGAGGTAGGTGTTATTGGTTGAACAATATGACAACTTACTTCTTCCAATTCAATTTTCTTGCACAATTAAACACTTCTTCCAATAATAAGCCAGGAGGTTGTGCCAGCTAGTAAGCCAAGCCAATAGGTGGTTGTCATTAGTCTCCATTCTTTGAAAAAAAAAAAGGAAAGAAAGAAAAAGGTAACACTACTACTTACAACAGGGAGTGTCAGCTCCTATCCCCTAAATAGACACAAAGGTAAAGAATAAGACATGCCCTTTCAGATTAGATCGTTTACCCTGATGATTGCAAGGTGTTGATTCACCCATTCATTAGTGAAATTAGAATGGAAAGAGATTGAACTACTACTACTTTTTCACTACTACAAGAGATCAAGGCAATTTGAAAGCTCATTTCTCTACACCTTGGGGAACTAAGGTAAGTACACCTTTAGAACTAAGTAAGGCTAAGAAGACTAGGGCTCTTCTCTCTTTCTTACCCTACCCATTTCCATGGATTACTATACAACAACTTAAGGAGGAATTGACCAGGGCTAGCCAAGAAGAAGTAGAAAATTGCACCCCCAAGTTTCAACAAATGGGGAGACTTATTGAGAAATAGCTAGTTAACATTTCTGATAGTCCCTCCTCAGCATAGTCCCTAGTCTATGATCACACATCTACGTTAAACTTGTCCTTTCCAATTAATATGCCCCATAATTGAACTACTTCTCACTACTAGAGATAAAGGCACATTTCAAGATCATTTATATACCCTACCCTCATTTATATTCCCTACCTTATATTTTGTTGATGCTGCTAGCCATATCAGAGAGGCCAGAGGGAACCAGAGTAGTCCCCAGTATGAGGTGCACCAATCTTACAACTTCTCCAAGTTATCCTATGTTGTTTAAGCAAGCACCTGGAAGAGACAACATGACCTACCCTCACTTAATCTCTCTTTTTCAAAGAATGGAGACAAAAAAGTACCTCTATAGCTACTTCTTCGCTTATGCTCAGGAGAGTTATTCACTTTAAATAACTTAGGGCAAGTGATTAATACTAAGGCTTGTCTATTTAGTTAGGCTAAGTGACATGGAATAATGTGCGATCGACTAGGCCTTAACTAGAGTTTCACTCTCTACTGTCTAGAGGACACAGGCACAAGAGCTTTTTCTTCGTTGTAGCTCAAGGGACATACATACACAAGTGGTATGGAATTTACCTTACCTTCTATATTTTTCACTGGGAGCTCAGGGATAAAAAGAAAAGGAAGGGGGCGAATTTCATGAAAATAATGGAGACTTGACATATGATACCAACATATCTAGGTCAGGTTAGCTAGGTATGGTGTTATCTTGCCTAGATGGGTTTACACATTGGGGTTTCACTCATTTTGAGGACTCTTTGAAGTGGAGGTGGTAGTCATTGAGCTGCAACGAAGAGCACATGGAGCTACGCATTGTGTACATGAACATTGCAATACCCCTCCCAGTTTCACTTTGTTTGGTTTAGTTGGTTGTGAGGATGGGACATGAAAAAACAAAACCCCTTCTAATTGACGAGTCCGAGGAAACATTATTCATTGGGGAATGAAATTGAATTTGATTCTTTTTTCTGAACTATATCATTTCATGAGCTTTCCCTAGGGGTTGGTTGGAGAGCCTACTACCGCAAGATCCCCCATGACGATGGAGATGAGGATGGAGCGATACCGCTCGAGATAGACACCCTGGAGCCAAAAGAAAGGAAAGAAGTTACCGCAGAGATGAGACACTAGACTGTGTGTGTTAGATCTCGTTGGCCGAGAACATATGCCATTAATACAAATTTCTCTTGTTGAGGTTCCATAACCATGGCACCATGAGGTTTCAGTACTGAGAGGGGTTGGCACTACTATCAGAGGACGTTGTTATGGATTCAACAGCGCTAGTCGGTCAACCATATGAAGATGGAGCAATACTACTAGGAGATGAGGTTCCACAACCGCATAGAGCAAAACTATGAGAGGTAGGTCCGGTTAGGCCCTTAGTGATTGAGGCATTACAGATCTTGAAATTCAGGCCTGGATATTGAAGCCTGACACACTATATCTAGGTAGATAGAGGCCTAGACATAAATAAAAGGAGGCCTGCACATAGACATGGACATAGAAAGACCTGGAACATGAAGAATTCTTTGTTGGGGCTGGGAAACCTAACCTGCAAAGCTCATAGCAGCAAGTCTTATGTCGATACTCGTGCATATATATGTTTTATCTCTGCCATGTAGTTGGTTACTTAAATATCATATATGAATTAGGCTATGTTTTCACCATACAATATAGAAAGCCCCCATTTCCATGATGGACTTAATTAAGGCAGTCAATCTAAGCTTTACTCCCTTACTCCATGGAACTCACTCTAGTGAAACAAGGCCCTTTATTTCTTAAGGGAAGGCTCCAACAAAAACCAATTTTATTCATATGGGAGATTAGCCAATAATAAGAGTAATTGTATCAAAAAAGCCTATAAAAAAAATCCCAAACTAATAGCATCCAGTTCTCTACAATTTATCTATGGGAAGGCGGGGCACTCAGCTTTCACTCTCAAGGAAACCATATATGCCAATATCTTCCAAGTGGGTCACAACTCATAGCTTTGGGGTGGGGTACAATGGACAACAATATCTGCTTCTCTTTCCCATGTGTCGAGGCCCCCCACACAATATGGGGATTCAATTACCTCTCTACGAACTAGATATATAGATCTCTCTACTCAACAAAGATAGATTTTCTTATTATAGAAATCCTGAAGTATCCATTCTTTGAAAAAGGGAAGGAGAGAGAAAATCTTTAGTGCTTTAAGTTGTAGTGCTAGAACTACTAGTTGTTCTCGTAAACTATACTACTTGCTTGTCATCCAAAAACTACTACTAGCCTTAGAGTTAATCCCATGGCATTAATAGAAGACAGACCTATTATAGTCCCATTCATTAGGAAATGTTCCCATGTACACTAGAATACTTTATTTCTTACATTACTCACTAGACCCACCAGACATTGCTTTCTCAATGGCCTCAGGTTCTTCGGTCTCTGAGCAGGAGGCACGAAGTGTGGTTGGACAATATGACAACTTCTTTCAATTCAATGTTATTGCTTAATGAAACCTCTTTTTTATGGGGTTGGATGACCCATTCTTTTCTCCATCGGGGCATTTTGGGAAGTTTCTCCAATATATGAGAGATCACATCTCTACGTTGACCTTTTCCATAGACATTGGGAGCCATGTTGTTTACTTATAACGACCATATATCTACATGATGAAGTTGATTGAGGCTCGACAATACTTGCATATCTAAGTTTAACTTGTCCTTGTTAGATAGTAGTCTCCTAAAGAGTAGTCTCCTATTTGGAATAATCCATGGGAAGAGATAGGGTAATTTTGGCACGTAGTGTGAAAACCTTCAAATGGGAGGGAGGGGGAATAATAAGCCAATGGGACTATAATCAAATATCTATAATATACGAATATCGTATATCTATGTTTCACTTTTCCCATTTAGTGTATCATCCACTTTGTCACCAAGAGGGTTCTTGCCATACAGAGCTGCCATAGGGAGGGGAATAATCCAATAGGACTTCCTACAATAATCAATGGTTTTTTTTAGTCTTATAGTAATCCAATGGGTGAGGAATCAACAAGGGAATAATAATCCAAAAACGTGAAATCCCCATAAACGAGAGATCAATGTGGGGATAAGTAAAACCTTCTCAATACAATACCTTCTCAATACAATTACGAGAGAATATCGAAATCTCTAGATCAAGAGATCAATAAATCAATGAAACATCGATATATATGACGATATCGCATCTCTACGTTTCACTTTTAGCTTTCTCTAAGCCTGGCTCTCAACCAGCCATAGTTCAATTTGATGATTCAACATACATATCCCATAAGCATATGAGCGGAGGGCACATAGATGTAGTCCCCAGTGTGAGGTGCACTAATTACCCTAACAACTTCTCCATGGTCAAGTGTATTATGAACTGGGCTAGCTTCGATTCTAGGTCCATTTCCTTTTTCCACTAATAGATAGATGTTTTATATTAGTTATAGATGCAATTATTCCATAGTTATTACCTAAGACAGTCTCTATGGGTGGCTATTAGTCAAACTTAAGGAAAGTGACCTTATGGCTTTCACTCTTATGATCGCTGGTACTAGGGCTATTATCGGTTGATTATTGCCATGGAGCTGACTCTATGGCCTTTAATCCAATCCAATCCCATATTTGGGGTTTACTCTTGTGATCCAATGGGGCATTAAAAAAAAAGTGGGGGGGGGTTTGGGGAATAATCCAATTTGAATGGATAAAAAACAACCAGTCATAGTTGTTGCCTACCATAGAGCATAGCCCATCATTGCCAGCCAGAAGTCATTGAGAGATAGGGTCATCGAGGACCATATCTGGGTTTCACTTTTCTATTTGAATTTGTAATCTGATAAAAAACTAGTATAAAGTGATTGTACCTACTGCATGAGAGAGAGGTTCATACTACTACTACTGCCCACATGATAAGGTTACCATGGGCTACAACCAGACATTAGAGGACCCACTAAGCAAGTTGATTTGAAATGGATTCAATGTGGTGGATATGGGGATGATGTCGAGTTCGATCCATGTTGGTTACTTATTACATGGTGACTATTTGGAGCACTATGGGAACATACCAACTGAACATACCAACTACGGTTCCCCAACTTATACTGAAATGGTTGGAATAAGTTGAGAAATACCTAATAGTACAACATGGAAGCTACTAATAGTTTCTATTGGGAATAATTGCATGGGGGAGCTCTAAAAGTTCTCACCATACTTATTTTATTTATTTCTCACATTCATTCATTGGAGGAAGCCATGCCCTCCTTTATTATGTTGTTTACCTAGGAGGGGCAGGATGCCATCGATTTCTTTCGCCTCTTTCTGGGTTAGGGAGAGGAGGAACCAAAAAGTCCTAGTCAATTAACCGAGGGCTCGCTTGGAGGGAGAAAGGCTGGGAGAAGAGGTGGAATGGTTGATTTATTTAGATATTTATTTAGATATGGTGGTTCGGGGAAGTCAACATATTTTGATGGCACATATCTCAAAAAACATTATCATTACCCCATTTTTTTCACACAAATATTTTAGGGAGTAAAATGAAATATATCTCATCAGGCCACTTAATTAGATTTTTTTCTTTATAACTATACCCTCCCCCTCGTACCTCGGTCGAGTGGCTGCTATCCTTGCCCCTTTTACAATGTTTCTCTATGATAGTTGATAGCCAATCCTCCATGCCAAGAGTCGACGCACTCAAGTACAGAGGGTCAACAGCCAGTCATAGGGACCTAGGAGGTGGTGGTCCTTGTAGATATCCCATTGTCGATAGCATGGACGAATCCCTTGTTTCATATAGAACATTTCTCTGTTTCATCAGCGCAGATTGTTGACCATCGTATTTCATGTGTCAGGAGGTTGGGTTGGATTTCCCCATAGCTTCCATAACTATCAAACATATACCTTCAATGGAGGAAGAACCCATCCCTAGACCCTAGACCTAGAACCTCGAGCCTTACCCCATGGAACACAATGAGGGTTACTACCTGGCCTTGGATACTTACTTAGATTCCCTACTCAGCTTCGATCTTGGGCTTGGCTCCCGCTTCTAGAAAACATACTCATTCGCCTTTTCATCTAATAAAACAACATCTTTAGAGAGAAGTGGGGAGTCACAGGCATTGAAAATGAATTTGATTCTTTATGAAACATGCCTTTTACAAACACTGCCCTATGAGAGGATGGATTGATTCGATTAGAGGTTGAGTGCCTTTTCTCTTTTATATAAACCGAGGGCTTATTGCTTGCTTCGAACTTACAGATGTCTTCCCTATAGACCTCATATAGAGCCACATATAGACTATAGATGCTATCTCTTGTGAAAGCCAGAAATACTTAGTGATTGTTTTAGTCAGGTGCACCAAGACAGCTTGGATTCTTACAATTATGTTGGCTGGCCGTATAGGAGTGGCCAAAAGGATTGAAGAAGTGGAAGGAATGTTGAGGTTGTGCTTTGAAATTTGTGGGTGGATATGCACATATATAATGCAATCAGGAAACAGTTTCAGTGAGATGTTCCTTACAACTTCTCCATTACCTGGTGCTACTTAACCACTGGAAACATTTGAACCCATGGGGTGGGGGGATATAGGAGTTCAATCTTACCCGTGATGTTCAAGCCTCTCAAACCATTTATAGTCTGAACTCTATTAACTCCTTAACTCCTCCTTGGCAAATCCATACTTACCCTCATACCGACCGCCTTAACCCTTAGCCTTGGGACTTTCCTTTGAAAAAATATGCCTCTGAACTCCTCCTTGGGACCTAAAACTCCACCTTTCTTGGTAGACTCCTATCTGGTGGGAATAGCCTTTGGGCCCTCAACCCTAGAACCTACCTACGAAATCCTCATTTTAGGAACTACCTTTGAAACTGCCTTTGAAACTGCCTTGGGTGGGAATAGCCTTTGGGCCCTCAGAATCCATAACTATGTCTCGGAATAAAACTTATAAGCCTTCCTCCGTAACCTATGCCTCTGACCTACTCCTTGGGACCAGACTTACACTCCTCTGGAACCTCAGACCTTGCCTAGCTAGATCCATATAGGCTCTGACCTCACCTTTCAATACACATGAAGCAGTGAAGCACTACACTTTATGTACGCATTAAGTATGCTCTTTTGGAAGTCTGTATTACGTTCGTATGATGTTGTCCGCTTTAAGTCCTATGATGGTCGCTTCAAGATGTCTGTATAATGTCATCTTAATTTTATGTCCTCTTTCTGTCGGATGTCCTCCTTTATATTGTATGATTTCTTTATGCTTCATGTCCAGTTGATGTCTGCATTCCCTCCACCACATTCAGTTCGCATTTAGACAACCGCCACAACCCTGTTGAATGCCCCCCCCTTGGATTAATCCCAGGATCCTAAAATTGATACTCACATGCTTGAAGTGGTGGTTACCGAAATAGTTTTTTTCTGGCCGAAATAAAGAGAAAGAAAGATTGTGAAATGCTTGGGGTATTTCATTTCCTACTTAAAGAGATAATTAATAAACCGCGTAAAAGGATCTTTTAATGTAATGCACTGTATCGCCACTTTAATCCTTCGAAGGTATAGGCATGCCTTTGGGGGTCCTTCTCGAAATTTTTTTCTATAGATATAAGTCTTTATTTTCCCTAGACAGGTGGGTCGATGAAGAGGTTAGGACTTCCCCACCAATGAATGGCTTTCCCACTCTATAAATGAGATGGATTGGCTAGAGAGATAGATAGGCCCACGCAAAGAAATAGGCCCTTACAGCGTAAATATACCCTTTTCTTTCTTATAAACCTATATGATAGATCAATGAAGGAAAGCAAGACCCTCCTGCACTCGAATCATGAGCATGTACAAGTCATTATGAGAGCCAGGCCTGAGAGCCAGTTGGATGGATGCAAAATGACTATTGAAGGAGCTAGTGGAGAATGACTGTAAAGTTGGAAATAGGTAAGAAACAAGCTTTAAATAGGGATTTAAAATGTTGGATGTGGCCTTCCTTCCTTCCTATAAATGATCTTGCCTATGCCTGTATAGGTCCGGAGATAGAATGGGTAGGACAAGAGCCAGTACAGATACAAGAGCCAGGCCAGTATAAATGAATGCATGTATAAGTTCCTATATAAATGAATGCCTCAAGTTAGTAGTAAAGAAGGATGAGTGAACGTATACATTTAGTTCTTGTAGTGTCGATAATGTACTGTAGAATGGGTATAGTGGGTTCAACATTTATCTTAATACATATAGATCATATACATAATATGACTACTTCGAGATACATCTCTAAATAGATTTTGTTCCCAGAGATGTTGCATGCCTAAAAACTACTCAGAGATGTTGTTCGAGATGATGTTCCCATTAACTAGTGGACCCATTCATTCATTATGAGCCGTTCAACGCTGCACTATTTATAAAGGTGGAGAACCTAAAAATCTCATGTGGACACTCCTAGGACCCACAACCATAGCACCACTATGCTTTGACCCATTCCATAATGAAAGGGAAGTACGATCTTGTTTCTAGGTGTTAGGGATCAGAGAGAAAATCTAGCTCCCTCTTTTGAAGTTGAGCACATAAATGACCTTCTTCCCCTCTCCCTAAATGTGGTTGAGTCCTATCTCAAGAGTGAAAAAAAGAGTATAATAGTGAAAAACTGTAAGGTTTCTGTAGTCCTAGAGTTCCCTCCCCAATTCTAAATCAATCTCGTCCACAAAATATAAGAGTGCTCTCTCCACAGCTTCAGGGAGAGGTAGGTGCCTAAATAAATAAATCTAGTATTAAGCGGTGTGATCTCTCTCCTAATCAATGGAGCCCATAACCAGTAGTCTAAGAGTGCTCTTAAGTTAGGACCTTACGATATCATTGGTCGAGTCCTCCCCCTATTGTACTAAAAACTACGGTCGAGCCCTATTGATTGGAATGAATGTGAAACGTTCTTTAGACTGAATTATTAGAGGGACGACTGAACTATTCCCTTCCCACTGAACTATTACCAGAGAGAAGCTACCAGATACCAGAGAGAATCTACTAGAGTAAACAATATTGAAAAGTCAACAAGAAACATGTGTCTAATTTACATTTCCCTTAAATAAATTGGACAATAAATATTAATCTATTATCTCATTTATAACTGAGTGATTTGGAGTTGTCACAAAATTATAAGTGTAGTTAAGTGAGTTAAGCTCAGTTGTACTAGTTGTAACTAAACTTGCATTAGTGAGAGTTCGATGAATTAATTATTCATTAATTCACAATCAGTGAACTCACATGCAACTGAAGATTCGCCACGGTTAACTACATGCATGTCATATCCAGTGGAGACCCAGTTGAGATAACAGGTGAAAGGGACAGTTTGGCTATCAGTTGTGATGTGAGTGAAGTGCACTCATGCAATAAAACATGTTGTGGATATGCTTATGAGCATGTGAAAACTAGGAAATTCGAAATCATCGATTGTGAGAATTCTAATTGCAGGGATTGTGTAGAGGAGGTAGGTTGTCTGGACACAGAAATTAGCACATGTATTTGTTGAGTTTTGTATGACAGTGTGAGATGATTGTATTGTATTGAGAGATCTTGGATTAGAGTTTTGTATGAGATTGTTTCATGATCCATGATATACATAATATATGATAGTGGGGTTTTTAGCTTTATGCTTTCCTGGTAAAATTTTTGTGTTATGTGTTCTTGATATTTCACTTTGTGATCATGGTTTAATTTTTCACAAGAATAATAATAGAAGCGATTCTGTATTTAACAGTGGCATATAATTGTTAGATCAGGAGAATATCAGGAGATACTTAATTTGTATTGAATTTTCTACATGGTATCAGAGCCATGGAGGC
The DNA here is from genome assembly GCA_010110895.2 of Picea sitchensis. Lineage (NCBI taxonomy): Eukaryota > Viridiplantae > Streptophyta > Pinopsida > Pinales > Pinaceae > Picea > Picea sitchensis. Next base: position 405,588 of record SNQJ01S0008238.1, read on the forward strand.
CACAGAGCCATGGAAGTGAGGTGCAAACAAAATAGTATTTTTGCAGGTCCCGTCTTTGGCAGGGTGCAAACCTTAGTATTGGAAACTACGCACATTTCTAGGAGTAGAAATTCTTACACCCTACTCAAAGGAGAGGTGTGAACTTCATTGAAATTCTCACAGGCTTCTTAAAGGAGAAGTGCAAACTTCCCTCACCCCACAGTTCATTACAGTGCGAACTTCCTCCAAGAGTTCGCAGGCTAGACACTGGTAGGGTGCGAACTTCCCTCAGGCTACTCTCAGGTGGGGTGTGAACCTCCCAGGGAAAGAGGAATTGAAGCAGTTGAGTTTTGTGGTTGGATAACATTTGAATTTGCATGATTTTCTTGGTGCGACAGTTGATTCAAGATCCAAATGAATTTCAATGGCTTGAGGTTGGAGTATTCACTCGAGGGCATCTCTAACTACATTTCTTGGAAGGACAGAATGGAAGCAGTACTCGAAGACAATGTCTTGAGGGAATACATTGGCAAATATGTTCCTAAGCTGGATGCGACAAACAATGCAAATCTTGATGCATGGAAAAAGAAAGTGGAAAAGGCGAGGATGATTCTGTTGGAGGGAGTACGAGACCACATTGTCTCAAGTCTCCATGGGAAAACCACACCACATGCAATGTGGAAGGTTTTGACGGATCTGTTCCAAAACAACAGTGACCATAGGAAATTGGCGCTCAAAGATAAACTCAAGAATATCAAGATGGAGAAGGGCGACACCATTCCAAAATATCTCACGAAGTTTGTCCAATGTTGGGATGAGCTTGGAAGTGTGGGAATAAGAGTCTCTGCTGATGATTTGGTGAGCTTGGCTCTCCTAGGACTTCCCAAGTGTTGGTACAGTTATCAAGACTTTGTCAATGGAAGGGAAAAATTGCTAGATTGGGAACAACTATGGTCGGATCTAGTGCAATAGGAGTTCAAGCGGAACACCAGAGATGTATCTTCATCAAAGCGTGATGATGAAGAGGAATGTTCTTTGACTGCCAAGGCAAGGAAAGGGAAAGGGAAGAAATTCCATTCAAAATCCGAGTCTAAAGTCAAGAAGCTGGATTTTTCCAAAGTGAAGTGTTTTCATTGTCACGAACATGGGCATCTCGCTACTAACTGTCTGTAGAAGAGGAAGAACAAGATGGTTGTTGGACCTACAACTGGTGAGGCTCTTGTCTCGCAATTTGAACTTGACTTCGCTTTGATCGCATGCATGGCATCAAGTGCATCGAGATCGGTGTGGTATTTGGATAGTAGTGCTTCCTTCCACATGACGGGAGATAAAGAGTCTTTCATTGACTTGGAGAAGAAATATCTCTAAATGCATATAGAGATGGGAGACGATGGATGATACAGTGTGACTGGTATTGGTACCATTACCTTTCATAGGGGGTCAGGTAAACCATTTCAATTGAAAAATTTTATGCATGTTCCAGGTCTGAAGAAAAACTTGGTCTCAGTCGCAATGTTGGAGGACAAAGGCTATGCTGTTGTTTTTAGTAGTGGAAAAGCCTACCTGCGACATAAAGCAATGGGTCAAGTTAAGAAGATAGGGATTCGAGTTAAGAATCTCTACATGCTGGAGGTAGATGGCTACAGTGCCATGGTGGGAAAGGTAGAAAAAGTGGTGAGCCAGGATGAGGGCAAATTATGGCACAAGAGATTGGGCCATCTTCATCATGGAGCCTTGAAGATGATGCAACAAATATCTACTGGACTTCCAAGGGGAACACTTTCTCAGTTAGATCAGTGCAAGGGGTGCACCCTGGGGAAGTATGTAAAGTCCACCTTTCATGAAAAGGAGAACCATGCTTTGGTGATCCTGGAGAGAATTCACACAGATGTGTGTGGACCATTCTCGGTTGCTTCAACAACAAAACATAGGTATTATGTTATTTTTGTTGATGATTTTTCTTGTAAATGTTGGATATTCTTCATGCAGAAGAAGGATCGAACATTATCAAAGTTTTGTGAGTTTAAAGCATTGGCGGAGAAAGAGTCGGGGAAGCAAGTGAAAGCTCTAAGGAGCGATAATGGTGGAGAATACATCTCTAACGAATTCAAATAATTCTGCAGCAGAGAAGAAATTCAAAGAGAACTCATAGCGCCTCATAAACCACATCAAAATGGGGTCGCAGAGAGAAAGAACAGAACGATCGTGGGTGTAGCACGAGCGATGTTGCATGATCAGGGCCTACCAATGCATTTGTGGACAAAATCATGCAATACTGCGGTTTATGTGAAAAACCATTGTCCTCATAGAATACTTGGCATGAGTACACCTGAAGAAGCTTTCACTGGTAAGAAACCTGATGTTTCACATTTTTAAATTTTTGGCTCATCAGTTTTTGTGCTTATGAACAAGGATTCCAAAAAGAATCTGGAACTAACTACTGAAGTTGGGATATTTTTGGGGTACACAGAAACACCCCATAATTATCGTGTGTATTTTCCGAACAGTAAGATGACTATTATGCGGCGTGATATAAAATTCGATGAGGGGAAAGCCATGTGGTTGTCGCTTGAGAGGGAGATAGACTTACATGCAGAAGAGGAACTGTTGGTTCCCAAAGATGAGTCTCAATATGTGGATTATCCACATGAGGAGGTTCATGGACTGAAGGAAACCACTCAAGTAGATCCATCCATCAGAAATGGCAGAAAACACACCATGAAAGCTGACAGATTGAGACTAGATGTTGCATAGAATGTAGGAGCCCCTACTTCACAGTGCAGACAGAGACAGTCTCCTGATCGATTTGCTGGATACATGGATCCCATGAGAAAATGTATTGTGACTGAACCATCTTTCTTTCAGGAAGCAGTGTAGGATCCCACTTGGGTTGATGCTATGGTAGAGGAGTATGACTCCATTGTCAAAAATAGTGCATGGGAAATTGTCCCAAGACTGATTGATAAATCAGTGGTAGGTTCGAGATGGATCTACAAGGTAAAGCAAGCTGCTGATGGGAGTGTGGAGAAATACAAAGCCAAGTTTGTGGCCCGGGGCGCCTCATAGATCGAGGGGATATATTATGATGAGACCTTTGCACCTGTCACAAGGTACTCTTCCATAAGATCCATCCTTGCACTCTCAGCACAGATGGGCTGGTGCATCCATCAGATGGATGTAAAAACTATGTTCCTCAACAGGATCATTGAGGAAGAAGTGTACATTGAACAACCAGAAGGTTTTGAGACCTTTGAAAGAGATTTGCACGTGTGAAAACTCAAGAGAGCACTGTATCGGTTGAAGAAAGCACCCTGTGCTTGGTACACTCGAATAGACAACTATTTCACCGGACTAGGCTTCACCAAAAGTGAAACGGATGCAAACCTATACCAAATTTTGGTGGAGGGTAAGCTTTTAATCATTGTTCTTTATGTTGATGATTTAATACTAATTGGTGGTGAACAACTGATACACTCATGCAAGGATGACCTTACAAAGGAGTTCGAGATGAAGGATTTGGGAATTCTTCATTATTTCCTTGGATTGGAAATATGGCAGCGAGATGGTGAACTTTTTTTGTCTCAAGGCAAGTATGCAAGGGAGATACTGGGTAAGTTTCACATGGAGGGCTGCAAACCCATGTATACTCCTCTTCTAGGAAATTGGAGGAAAGAGGATGCTACTTCTAGAGAGGTAGTGGATGCTATTGTCTATCGACAGTTAGTGGGTTCGCTAATGTATTTAGTGAACATGAGACTGGACATTTTCTATGCGGTTAACAAGCTAAGTCAAGCGATGGTTAAGCTTACCAAAATCTTTTGGAAGACGGGTAAGCATGTCCTAAGATATCTGAAGGGCACAGCTGATTATGGATTATGGTATAGACAAACAGATGAGGTGAAGTTGCATGGCTTCACAGATGCAGATTGGGCGGGCAGCCCAATGGACAAAAATAGCACATCAGGGGAGATCTTTAGTATCGGATCTACAACTGTTTCTTGGTACAATAGGAAATAGAGATCTGTGGCACTCAATTCAGCAGAAGCGGAATACCTGGCAGCAAGCCAAGCTGCATGTGAGGCTATCTGGATGAGAAAGATCTTGGTTGGTTTGTTTGGTTCTCATTTAGATTCGACAATGATTTATTGTGATAATCAGAGTTGCATTAAACTCTCGATTAATCATGTGTTTCATGATAGATCTAAGCACATATATATCTGGTATCATCATCTCAGAGATTATGTGCAGTGAAAGATCATGTTGCTTCAATACATTCCTACGGAAGATTAGGATGTAGACATTGTGACGAAGGCACTCACCAGGAGCAAATTCAAATATCATAGAGACAAGATTGGGGTGAAGGATAATCCCTTTCTTTTTGAGAGGGAGTGTTGAAAAGTCAACAAGAAACATGTGTCTAATTTACTTTTCCCTTAAATAAATTGGACAATAAATATTAATCTATTATCTCATTTATAACTAAGTGATTTGGAGTTGTAACAGAATTATAAGTGTAGTTAAATGAGTTAAGCTTAGTTGTACAAGTTGTAACTAAACTTGCACTAGTGAGAGTTTGGTGAATTAATTATTCATTAATTCACAATCAGTGAAATCACATGCAACTGAAGATTCGCCACAGTTAACTACATGCATGTCAGATCCAATGGAGACCCAGTTGAGATAACAGGTGAAAGGGACAGTTTGGCTATCATTTGTGATGTGAGTGAAGTGCACTCATGCAATCAAACATGTTGTGGATATGCTTATGAGCATGTGAAAATTAGGCAATTCGAAATCATCGATTGTGAGAATTCTAATTGCAGGGATTGTGCAGAGGAGGCAGGTTGTCTGGACACAGAAATTAGCACATGTATTTGCTGAGTTTTGTATGACAGTGTGAGATGATTGTATTGTACTAAGAGCTCTTGGATTATAGTTTCGTATGAGATTGTTTCATGATCCATGATATACATAATATATGATAGTGGGGTTTTTATCTTTACGCTTTCTCGGTAAAATTTTTGTGTTATGTGTTCTTGATATTTCACTTTGTGATCATGGTTTAATTTTCCGCAAGTATAATAGTAGAAGCGATTCTATATTTAACGGTGGCATATAATTGTTAGATCGGGAGAATCACAGGAGATACTTAATTTGTATTGAATTTTCTACAAACAAGAGCCGGCACGACCGTTTGTTCATGAAGTTAATCTTAACTATTTCCACTTAACTATAAACAAAGAGAAGCTACCAGAGATAAGCTTAACTATTTCCACTGAACTATAAACAGTTTAATACCCACAAGTGTATAATTAACTCTTAACAATTCTAAAATAAATAGTTACAGTTCTAAAAGCAATAGTTACAGTTCTAAAATAAATAGTGTTAGTCAGAGCTTGGCAACGCTTAGCCAAAGAGCTTCACATGTCCATAGTTAACAGTGATGCTTAGTAAGAGATATGTCCAGTAGTTCAGCTTAGTACTAGATATTGCCAGTACAATGATGTTGAGTAATATCTATTTCTAAGAGTAATAACAGTGTCCAATAAGCTTCCTAAGAGTGAACATAATAGATCTGTCCCCTCCTCTATGTCTATTCATGGTAATAGCTTAACCTAAACTCTATTAATGTCTGTAAGTATAACTACCATAACCTAAACTCTAATTAGGAGTCTAACCAGTCCAGTTACGGCTATGCTTAGTAGATTTAAGGTAGTATTAACAATTTCAAATATGCATTCTAAGAGGTTTGTAACGCTTAGCCTAAGAGGTTTGTAACGCTTATGGCCATTTCTTAAGATCTACTCTACTCTGTTCTAGAGTATTAAGAGTAACTCCTAAGCTTCCAACTATCTATTCTATTGTTTACAAATAAAAGCTTCCAACTATCTATTCTATTGTTTACAAATAATATATATATGTAAATTCTAACCTTGTACAATATCTACTGCAAACTGATATTCAGAAAAGAACAGAAAAGATGCAATGGCAAATACAAACATTACACAGAGATT
>SNQJ01S0008238.1:415394-429216 GCA_010110895.2 Picea sitchensis
TGTGTGTGTGTGTGTGTGCACCCAACATTGAAATAATTTTTGTTATGACTATTTTGATATAGAATGTGACTTTTCCGACAATAAGAATTTTTTTACTTTCAATTTCTTTATATGTGTGTGTGCGAGAGAGAGATATTAAAACAATTTTCTTAAAGTGGACATTGGAATAGTTTATTTATGTCAACAATGAAAAAAGTTTATTATTGATATTTTTCTAAATGTCACATTTCAGTTCCATATTAAATGAATGAATTAGACATCTTCGTCAATTTGAGAAGTAGAAAACACTTTTTACTTTCAATTGCTCTCACTTCTTTCTTACTTTATATATAAATTTGATGTTCATTCATAGTCCACATAAAAAAACGTTTTTGTTTATAGAAAGCATCTTTAAGCACAATGACTCATTGATATTTAAATTTTATTTATTGAAACATTAATTTGTGTACTAATCATTACATTCCATTAATATGACTAGAAATACTTATATATATTAATATATCTCTTATAACTAAAATGATTATGTTGTTTTCAATTTTTTTTTAAAATAGTTAATTTTCAAGAGAGTAAAACAAAAATAGAATAATATATAATTCTCTTATAAATAAAATCATAAAGCCTAATCAAGATTCAATATGCATTTTGGATGTTGATTTTTCTTCTTAATTATTTATTTTGGATGTTGATTTGTCTTCACAAAGAAGTTTGAATCATATCCATGGAAATGGTTTCCATACACATTATATTATTTTGGATGTTGATTTATCTTTTCAAATACGAATCATATGCATGGAGATGCTTTCCATACAAATTAATATTATCACTAGTTTCTTCTAAGTCCTTTTTAGATGTGTTCAAAACTTCATTTTCTAGAATTTATTAATACCTAAATTATTTAATTTGAACTAGTTTTAACCATTTTTTTTTCGGAAAAATGACAATGCTATTACTTAAATATATTAATTAATTAATTAAAACATTTTTTTACCTAACTTTGTTATTTTCAAATTAAAAGTTAACATTATTACTATTTAAAATATATTAATAGATTACTTATAAAGCATTTATTTCTTATGATGAATTATATTTAAAATATAAATAATGTTTTTAGTAGTATATTCTAAAACTATCTTTATATCAAAATGGAAATGGCACATGTCAGCTTCATATTAATTATTAAATAGATTATATCTCATTAAAATGTTATAATGATAATAAATTTAGTATTTTAATTCTTTTACATATATATTGAAATATTTTAGTTAATAAAAAACATTGAAATAATTTTGTTATTAATAATATTTTAAATGCAATTTGTGAACACTATATTAATCTTTAAAGAAATTACACATAACTCTAAAAATAGAACTACTAAATAAGAATTCTTTTACTTTCAATTTCTTTATCTATATATATATGGATAAAGTTGATATAAAATTATTTTATTTATATTGGATATTGAAATATTTTATATATGACATATATTGATTTTTTCTATTAATAATATTTTTTTAAATAACATTTTATCAATTCCATGTTAACACTAAAAAATGACAGACCTCTATAAAAACACTTTTCAACATAATTAACACATTTTCAAAAGTTTATGGCTATACATAACTATTATATTAAAACATTGTTTTTAAGCTAAATTCTATTCAATTACAATCAAAAGATAAAACTAACCAAACTAACAATCAATCTTAAAATATAATTTTCAAAATTAAGAACACTAATACAATAATACAATGGAGAAATCTAAAAAAATCAAATAAAAATCAATGGGTCAGATTTATTGTTCATAACTTTCTTGCATTTATCAAGACATCAGTGAACATGTTTACTTTTTAACATTTACCTAATCACATTAAAAAATTACTGTAAGGATATGTAATTGCCAGGTTTAAATGATTAAGTAGGATTAAACTGTGCAACCAAACGTTTCATATTACCTTAGATGGATGTTTCATATTACCATAGACGGATTACGAATTACCACAGCCTTTCGACGTTCTCAACAGCGAGTTAACGGCTGTGCTAATAATAACATAAGTGACAGAAACACAATGACTAACCACTGAATGCAAATCACCATCACAACGATAACACTCATGAAAATCACCATCACAACCATAACTTCAGCCTCAACCCACTATTTATTCACTCTGTAGTTCCCAATATCTAGCATCACCTCAAAGATGTACCCACAAGTAAAGCATCTTATTTTTCAATTCCAAACCCAACAAGTCGTTAGTTACTGGGGAAAGTGATTGGAGATCTTATCATATTAAGCGGGATGGATTGGATCTCTGCTCATCCCACTAGCTTTTTAGTCCACTATTCGTCATCATATATGTGCTTCCGAACTCGTCGACAAGCCAAACAAGACAAAAACGTTGTACTCAAATCTGTTTATCCGGATTCGGCACGATTTTGTAACAGTGATTTGTATTCTTTCTGTGGTTTCAAACGAAAATTCAAACGAAAAAGACAATCACAATAAATGTGGAGAGATAAAAGATTCCCAACTTTTGTGCTGGCACAATTTCAGTCACATTGGATTGAAAATTCAAACAATCGAAGGCCATACTCTTCCCCCACAACAATGCAACCTTCAATTATTCCTCTCATAATATATATTTGGCCCCGTTAGCAGAAACACACACACAGAGCTAGTCAATCCTTCGATGTTTACACAGTGAACTATATTTGTTAGACGCGTCTTTCAGGCTTTGCAAGAGCAGTAATATATACGCATTTAGGATATCTAGTTTAGTGCAACAATGTCATTCCGATCAGTACTCACATCTTCAGTCTGGCCTGTTTTTCTATTCTCATTGACTCTGTGTTTGGCTGCCATCACAAACGCAGCAATCCACAATTATAGCTTCGTTGTAAGTTTTCTTATTCGCTATTTCATCTTTTATTTTTGCATACCCATAACTTTGGAAAAACAAAGCCCTCTACATATATGTTGAAGTACTGCATATCCATAATATTTGATGTTTTGAATGCCTGCACAGATTGAACCGAAGAGAATTAGCAGGCTATGCAAGCAGCATACAATAATCACCGTCAACGGACAGCTACCAGGTCCAACAATCGTTGTACGTGATGGGGACACTGTTAATATTAAAACTTATAACAGAGCCCAGTACAATGCCACTCTTCACTGGTATGTCTCTGCAACCTTCATGATCATATTTCAGAAAATGATTACATGATTACATCTGCTATGCTATTGTTATTACGCCGAAAAGCATACACCTGATTGGAATATTCTTAGTAGTCACACAAAATAAATGGTTGTGATTTCAATCATTAACTTCCTAACTATTATAAAGATTCTTTTAAGGATTCTTTTAATCTTATCAACCTTTCGGCGTTGATCAGCCACAATTATGTGTCTATGCTAGTAGATAGATTTGATGATATAGAATACTAACCAAACGAACATGAAATGTGAGTTGGGAAGCTTGGATGCCTTGGGTGCACGCCATGCCAAGGGAAGTTGACCAAATGACAAAGAAATGTGCATTGGACACTTAGTCAAGAGGTTGGTCGAAGACCAATCATGAGCTTGACTTGAGCACCTGAAAAAGAAGGTGACACGTCGACTAAGGAAGAGAATGCCCAGGAAAAAGGCAACGCACCCTTTGGGAGAGGTCGACTAGAACCAAAATATGGATGAAATGAATGGTTGCATTGCTAAGGGTTGAATGTACACATCACTTGGAATTGACATGCACCTGTATAACCAAGGGAGCACACGATTGGAAAAATAATTAAGGCATATCCAAGAGGTCGGATTTTGAAGGAAGCTCTAAACCAAGGAAGGGAACAAGCACACTAAGGCAAGTAAGAATATGGCCTAAATTATGAAGCATGAATTGAGAATATGGAGAACAACCATATTACATAAATACAAAATAATAATTTGTATTACATACAATAAACAGAGATACATCAGGTATATATAGTTGGAGTGAGATCCAACTTATTCCACTCTTGGAGGGAGAGGTTGAGAGAATCTCTCAATATTTTCCAACAAACCAAACCAATCCCTAAACTCTAGTATGCATCATAAATGAGGCATTATCTCTAACACCCCCCTTAATGCCTACATTACAGAAAACTTACAATACTGAAATCACAATTACAAAATTTATCATTTGTCTTTGTCTGACTGGTCTTCATCAGCGCTTACACCCACTCTGAATCTTTCGGCTTCCACTCTTTTCTTCTCCACACATTCGAGCTTCCCATTTGACACATTTAAAGTACAAAAGTTTATGACCATCTTTGACGTTCTTTGTAGAACTGACATTTCTCAACCTCTTGAAGGACAATCTCGATACTGAATTATCCTATGGATACACTACCATCTGTTGAATTCCCCCAAAGAGAAAATTCCAAACTCTTCAGTGGTCAATCATACAATTGACCTTTTATACACTCACAAACTCACAAGATAACCTGTAACTGACTATCTTGAAGCACCAAAGTACAACAAGTCCCACTAGCATATGACAAAAAATAGACATAATTAAATTAATGATTGGGGGAGAACCACCAATTTAAAATTATACTAATTAGTTCTATAATTTTGGTTCTTCATATATATTTTTACAAACAAAAAATAAATATAACATATTTGTGATAATGCAAAACCTTCTAATAATTACTCGTTGCCTCTTCTTCGTTGATTTAACAAATGGCAATCTTGTTTCGAAGCCCTAGAAGTTGCAAAAGAAGATGACTGAAGAGAGGTTGAACCTGATCATTGAACCCATGAGAGAGCTTCAAAGATCTAATAGTGTTTACACCATATCTCATAAACGTGCACCAAATTGCTTTCAATGCGTGGCAGTGGCTCTGACTAGTATTAAATTGTGCAATCACGTTTCCAGCTAAGAGAATCAAGCTTCTGACATGAACAATGACTTGCACTCTGGGAAATATGGGATCTTGGGTGTTAAGCTTGCTCCACATTATAGTCAGATTGAAATCATGGCTTCCATTCACGCAGATCCTTCCTTGGTAGCAGCACAATTCTTCCTTGGTAACAACAAATTATGACTTCTTGCACAATGGTTTGATGGATCTCCTCCACGCAAGATATTTTTGCAGGAAGATTCTTTCTTGCGACTTCCTTCTTCCACAAAACACTCAATGATGACAATGGTTATTTGCACGGAAGGTCGGTCAACAAATACCCACACACAGGAATAAAAAACTTCACACAACAAACACTCCAACAAATACACAACTCTCACATCTTCCTAGGCACTCCAGTGAGGGATTAAGCCCAACCAAGCTATGATACCAAATTGAGAATATGGAGAACAACCATATCACATAAACACAAAATAATAATTTGTATTACATACAATAAACAGAGATACATCAGGTATATATAGTTGGAGTGAGATCCAACTTATTCCACTCTTGGAGGGAGAGGTTTAGAGAATCTCTCAATATCCTCCAACAAACCAAACCAATCCCTAAACTCTAGTATGCATCATAAATAAGGCATTATCTCTAACATCATGAAGTAGAGAGTCGTTCAAATTCTAACTAAGGCAAGAAGAAAGAAGAAGAGCAACTCGTTCAAGTAGAGTTGTATGGTTTTCATGACAAGTTTCTTTGTAATCTGAGTGAAATCTCCTTTGTATCTCTTTCTTTGTGTGGTGAGACTTTAGGCTACAAATGAGACAATTTGCAGAAAAAATTCAATTCTCTCTAGCTTATTCCAACTTTGAAGGTAGCAGACTCCCGCAAATACAAATAATTTAGTTTTGGAACTAATACCAACATTTTTAGAATTGAATCTACTTCATTTTATATAATTCATAATCATTTTCATTTTTTTTTAGCTAATTTTAATTATTTTTTCAAAAAACTCACCGCATAATATTTTTAGGTTCAGTCTAATGAAAAATACATATATGTTTTTTACACAGGGAAAATTATGGAAAATTTATATTAATAAGTTTTAGATTGTCATCTTCAAAAGGATATTTTTATATTTTACTTTTAAGTAGAAATTAAGAAAATTACATGACACGTAAAAAAATGTGTTTAAAATATGCAACTTTTTCAGATTGGTCAACTTAAAAAAATTGTAGAAATTATAATATTCATCCATTAGATTCAAAACTATAGTCAACATAAAATTGACTCTTTGTAGATTGTTGCAGCGTATTTTTTTTGTCAAAAACAAAAATTTAATAATGGATACATTGTTTGGGGAAAACATAACTCATTATCATTCCTTCATTTTAAGGAACATACCGTCAAACAATTGCTAAGTTGACATATCATATCTCAATAAAAAAAATTTGAAAAATACTCAATAGAAAGCTAACAAAATTCTTGACAAGTTTTGTTTTTACTATAAAGTGAAATTTTAAATAAAAAAAATACTTTTATTTACCGGAAGTTGAAGAATTTGTGAAAATATATTTTTTTTTCTCAAAAAACAAGAAAAATACACACCCACATTCATGATTTTACACACCGCATTTCTTGTTAGTAAACAATTTGGTTGTTAGGTATGTTTGGCCACCCAAACACATGTTTCATTTGTTCTATATGAACATTTTTTTGTTTATTGTTGAAATAATATAACTATAAGAAAAATACAGACATAACTAAGTAACAAACGAAACCAAGTGAGAAGGCATAGCCCAGCTTGAATAATTCAGTTTGGTCTTACTGTCAAATGAAATACATCATTATTGCATGGTGATTGGGAATGTTGGGTGTTTTTCGTCACCCAACTGGAGGTTTCCCATGCCTATGACAGTTGGTATCAGAGCACACAACTCAAGCAACCAAGCACGATCAGTTTGGGTTTCTTGAACAGTTGGTGGTAATGAAGGAAGTTCTGCAATGAAGGAAGGAAGCACCATCGCACAGTTGAAACAGTGATCACAAAAGGGGTAGATCTACGAAAAGAGTGACAAACACATGATGGAAACAACGAACAATGATAGAACAAAGCCGAACCTTGATGAAGAAATGTGGATGAGTTTGGATGTAGCCACCAAAAGTTTATATAAGATGAGGTCGATCACTGCATGGTGGGATGCATGGGGTGAAAGGAAGAAGACTCTTTCAATGGATGAAGTTTTCCATTTCTCAGAGAAAAAATTTCCTAGGGAAAGCGAATCCATCTTCATCGTTGTTAACATCATTGTATAATTGAATTGATTTGAAGAAATCAACTCTATTACTTGTAACCCAATTAGTTGTTTCTTATGCAACCTTAACCATTTCACAAGGAATTTTCAATTGAATGAAATGTTGGAATGGATGGAAAAAAACCAAGAGTATCCTGCATAGAAGCTCACAACCTTAGAACAAGTAATCCAAATGCATCCAGAACCATCAAGAGAAAAGGTGAAATGGTTAGAGGAATTGACAGATCATTTCCACGAGTTCAAGAGAGGGGACCATGGACAACATTCACAAGACAGAGAAGCTATACTTTTTTTTTTTTGATACAATGGTGAGTGGAGTGAAGGTGGCAACCATGGTTGACACCGAAGCAACTCACAGTTTCATTAGAGAAAATACTCCTACATTGATCCATTTTAAGTCAGAGAAAAGTTTGGTTGTGTTCATGGTGGTCAACTCAACACTGAGGCCATAGACCAGGGTGGTTCATTCAACATCGTTGAGAGTCAGGAGATGGTTTGGCACTTGGGACATGATGGTGGCTCTATTAGACGATCATGCAATGATCTTGGGGATGGAATTTCTTAAGCATTCCAAGGAAGTTCCTAGGCCACATGAGGGTTGCTTGGTGTTCTTGGACGAATAAAAAAGTCAAGTTTTCCCATGAAAATGACGAAAAAGATTGGACAGAATCCTAGAAGTACTGCAATTAGGTTGATTAAGGGAGTCTATGGATGTGTGGACATACCTTGTGACATGGTGAAACAACAAGAGGTGAATCTGACCATATGGTCTTTGGGTGTCATGAATGAAGCGAAAGGAAGTAAATTAATGTTGACAACATTGTATAATTCAATAAAGTATGTCTTGGAGAAGATGGATCGGTTGCAGAGCCTGCACAACTAGAAGCAATTTAGGGAGGACGAGTTGAAGTCTTCCCTTGCAACACTCATGGAGGTCATCACAAAGGAAATGAAACCCAAGTGTCCATGCTTCCAGTAGGTTTGTGATCAGGTTGATGAGGATTGGTTAGGAAACTCGCTTGCACCAAAAAACCCAAGTGTTGAGATGAAGGAGGGCATGAAGGAACTCACTCATTCAAACTTTGAGGATGCGAAGGAAGTGGTAATGGAAGACTGAGACTCCGTGGAAATCATAAACTGTTTCAAATTAGTGATGGGGATCTATGACTTCGAGTTGGATGCAGAACGACTTGAGAACTTAAGCTTCTCACCGAAGCAATTTAGATTGGTCCTAAGGTACTTGCGCACAGAACATATGTCAGACACATCATTCACCCAAAACCTTGGTGGTGGACTCTAAGAATACTTAATATATTGATCTTGAGAGTGGGTGTGATGTCAAGGAAGTAAGCATTGCGACCTTGGGGCCTTGGTGAAAAGGTGTTGCAACCAAAGTTGGAAAATGAAGGAAATGATTGTTTGGTTGCAGAAGACAACATTTAGTACATGAGGGTGCACACAATGGTTGGAAAACTTGACAACATATGTGAAGTTGAGTTGAAGACTTAGTAAATTTTGGCCAAGGGTGAAGAAATTTTCTTTAAGCTTGAGGATTGTACTGAGATACACGAGTTGAGAACATAAACGATTTGAGGACATGGGGAAGTGCATACTCACAAATTGGGCGTGATATCTAGGCTGATCACCCAACTAGTATGAGATGTGGCAGCTACATTTTTGCGCAAACATGAACTTGGGTTGGAGTACGGAGACAACAAATGTCATGAGAAGTTGAAATCTTGGGAAAATTTGATATTCATCGCAACAAGAAGTAGCAAAATGTAACATTCAAGAAGGATTTGTAGCTTTTCCTAGATTAGTGTAGACATGACATGCGATTGTGGATGACAGGTTGATGCATAGACGAATGTTATTGGTGATCAGAATAGATGAAGTATGTTGGGATTGTCGAGACGACAATGAATTTGAGTGGGGAAGGGTGTAACATCTTGTCAGTTGGCTGGAGCATGCGCTCCTCCACCGCAAGCCAAGATGGACGAGTTGGGTGATAGGAAGAGCGCTCGATTTGTTTCATGAAAGTAAAATAAATTTTATACTAGAGTCGAGATCCTTGGGTGTGTGTTGTTTCAAGGATGACTTCACCAAACAATGGGTTTTGTGCAACACAGGTTAAGGAGAAGTATTGATCGAAGACGTGGTCAAAGTGGATGCCCCATGGAATCCATGGGAACCCTACGAAAGAAATGGATCAGTTAAAGGGGTCGGATGAGAATTTCGGTAGATAGGATTCCCAAATGATCGAGTGAAGAAGAGACAGATATCTCAAACACCTTGAGGGCTCTTCGCGCTAAGAGATGAGCGAATGAAAAGGAAACGTGAGTTGGAAGCTTAGATTCCTTGGGTGTGTGTCATGATAAAGGGAGCTAACCAAATGATGAAGAAACATGCATTGGATGTTTAGTCAAGAGACTGGTTGAAGACCGATCATGACCTTGACTTGGGCACCTAAAAATGAAGGTGACACGTCAGCTAAGGAAGAGCGCTCCCTTTGGAAGAAGCCGACCAAAACCAAAATGTGGATGAAATGAATGGTTGCATCGCTCCATATTGAATGGACGTGTCTCTTTGCATGGACATGTGCCTATATAAGAAAGGGAGCATGATGCAGGAGCATCGTCAGCGAGCACACGTGGTAGGACAACTCAGAGCCTAGGGATCATTTCGAAATCTGAAACATTGGGAGTTATTGTGAATCTTTTGGAGCTAATTGGAAAAACGGAAGAAGATCAAGCGCTTGGAAGCTGGCGATCACGAGTGATATGGGAGTTTCACTCCTAGCCTTGAATTTAACCGAACTTAGGTAGCAGTTGGGTTTTCATTTCGAGTAAATGAGTAGTCGGGGGGAACCCTAAGGACCCTCTGAGATAAATAGAGTTTTTGTACGCCCAAATGAGGTTGTTGCAAGTTAGTAGGAAAATTCTGATATTTTAGTTGTTGTTTGATCATAGCGTAGCCATTTACTTTTGAATGAATGCAACAGAGGAAAATTGATCCAAATGCATAGTGTTGTTACTGTTTGCAATTCCCTGTTATTTTTATTTTCATGAATGAATGAGTTTTCATTTCGAGTATCTGAAACTATAAGATGTTAGTATAAGTTTCAATTGTTATCTTTTGTAAGTTATGCAAGGAGTTCATATTGAACGCAAGGAGTGCATGTAGGAGATTCATTTTCGACTTGAAGCTTAGAAGAGATAGCGTGGAACTTTTGTATGCAAAGTGTGCATACTAAGCGCAAGGAGTGCACTTAGAGGTGAACTTGTTTCAAGTTTGAAAGCTCAGGGGATCGAGTGTAGACTGTGCCAGGAGGGCACCAGAAGGTATTTTGAAAGATGGAGAAGGTTCGAGTCCCTTAAAGACTGAGTAAGTTGAAAACTTAGGGAGAACCAATGCAATTTTGCACGCAGAGCGCAAGTGTGCACTAGGGTGAAGTCAAATTCCATTGACGAAAGCTCAAAAGGGATAGCGCTTTCCAGAAGTGCAGATGAGGTCCAAGAGACGGATTCATAGGAGGAACAAAGAATGATGCCTTTGGATACTTAGAAATTATTCTAAATCAGACGAAGTCGGAAGCTCAGGAGGGAGAGCGACAGTGGTCGTTGGATCACCGATTCCGAGGACCAACAACCGTCTGATCATATCAAGGTGCGTGAGCCTTAGTTTTTTTCACACACAATAGAGGGAACTTACCAAAGTTTCGAAGTCCTGAAGTAATTTGGGATTGTCCGATCGTCTGAAGTAAATCTCAACCGTCCGATCGTCCGAAGGAAATCTCAAGCGTCGGATCATCTTAAGTATATCTGAACCGTTAGATATGAAGAACAGGTGGCGCGAATCTATGGATCTCGGATAAAGCCCCGAAGTAAGCATCAATCGTTTGATCAAGAGGGAAGGTGGCATAAATCCGTGGGATCTAGGTAAATACCCGAAGTAAATATCAACTGCTCGATTCGGGAGAATTAGATCTGAATTGTTGGTTTGGAAGAGGCATATCTCAACCGTCAGTCCAGAAGCACCATCAAGATTGTAAGATCGATGGTCACACTCGATTTTGGGCTAGAAAGTGCCCGGACGTTAAAATTTTGAGGGTGGGCCGCAATCGAAACCACGGTATCGGTGAAGAGGTACATGGAAATTGGGGGAAAATTGTGGGGAGAAAAGAGGTTGATCCCAAACCACTCTTGGGATTGCCCGCAATCATGCGTTTATGCAAGGACCTAGCCCAAGCTCACATGCGACGAGGGGATAACGAGAAAAGAGCTAGTACTTGAAACCTAAGAGTTCAACAATTGCGGAAAGAGGTCGAGGGTGCCATAGAACCTACACTAGAGGAATGAGAGGACATGTCTTAATTCACAAGTGAGACCATTAAGGTCTCAGAGAGCCAATTCAGCGCGGAGTTGAAGATCCTTGACTGGGAGGTCACGTAGCCCTTAGGAGAGAAGGGGGGGGTTGCATCAAGTGGTATCAGAGCTGAAGTTTTGCTTGCAGACACCAGGCAAAGGAGAGGAGACAAAAGAACTCAAAGTTGTACTTTGTGTATGAGAGAAAGTCAACACAATGCCATCGAGGAGACAAGTGGATCTGCCTTTAGCCAATCGGGTTGTAGAAAGAGAAATGTGAGAGCTTCATGCAATATTAGAGGCGAGGGAGGCATCACAGAGGAGAGAACCTAATGCTGGAGACATCGGGGATGATGAGAGTGAAGAAGTAGAAGTCGAAGAGGTTGTAGGGGAAATTTTTATTGAAGAACTCTTGCTGAGAGTAGTTGTTAGATTGGGATCTAGAGCCAAGATAGAGGTCCTAATGTATGAAGGAAATTTGTATGCTGAAGAGTTGTTGGATTGGGTAAGATCCATGGACAAATATTTTGATTATGAAGATGTCGATGAGGAGAAGAGGGTGAGACATGTTGTCACCAGACTAAAAGGGCATGCAACATTGTGGTGGGATCAACTACAGGATGAGAGGAGAAGCAAAGGCAAATAGAAGATAAAGAATTGGGACAGAATGGTAGCCAAGTTAAAGGAGAAATTCATGCCCAAATATTATCAGATCAATCTGTTCAGGAAGTTATAGAACATGAGGAAGAAGGGTATGACAATTAAGGAGTACAAAGAGGAGTTCTACAAGTTGAACATCAGAACTAGACAAAGAGAGAAAGATGAAGAAAAAGTTGCCAGGTATATAAATGGCCTAAGGTATGAAATCTAGGATGAGATCAGCATGATTTCAGTAAGGACAATGGAGGATGCTTATCAATTTTCACTGAAGGAAGAGGAGAAGTTGACCTGAAAACAAAGCTAGCGAGGAAAAGGTAAAAGCCCAGTCCCGAATGAAGGCAAGGGAGTTTCCCATGACAAGGCACATAAATCCAAAGATGAGACTGAGAAACCACATAGTCACTTGGAAAGAGGAGGAAGTTATGTAGGAAGACAAGATGGTGGAAGAAGTTCTTCTAGTGGAAGAGGAAGAAGTAGAGGAGAAGTAAGGTGCTATGCTTGTGGAAAGATAGGGCACATGTCTTGGGAATGTTCCGATAAAAATAAAGAAGGAAGAGGTGAAGCTCACATTTCGGAAGCACGGAGAAGGAATGTTGAAGCAGAAGGAGCAGATAATGGAACATCCATGATGTTGAGAAAGGTTCTCTTAAAACGAGAGGCAGAAGTTGAAAAGCCAGTGCAGAGGAACTGTCTACTCATGACATCTTGCAAGACTAAAGACAGAGTATGAAAGGTGATAATCGATAGTGGGAGAACTGATAACCTAGTATCCATAGAGATGGTGGAGAAATTGGAGTTGGAGACAACTACACACCCAAAACAATACAAAGTCTCATGGTTGCAGAAAGGACACCAGGTAATGGTTACTAAACAATGCTTGGTTGAATTTAAGATAGGAGGATATAGAGATGAAATTGTATGTGATGTAATTCCCATGGATGTTTCCATATTTTGTTGGGAAGACCATGGTAGTTTGACAGGAATTCCATTCATGATGGGAGGAAGAATACATACACCTTGGAGAAGAATGGTAGGACACAGATGTTGTTGCCAATAGAGGAGAAGAAAGTGAAAGAGGAAGACAACACAAGCATACTTATCATGAGTGGGAAGGAACTCCTGAAAGAAGTTAAGAAAGAACAGGAGATGTAGTTTTTTGTGGTGAGGAAACCCAAAGTTATGCTTACAAGTACTTTGATGGATGATTTTCCTAAAGAAGTTCATGAATTGTTGGATAATTTTGCTGACATAGTGGTGGATGAGCTACCTAACACATTGCCACCCATCAGAAGTATCAACCATCATATTGAGTTGATACCAAGAGCAAGTATGTCAAACAAGGAAGCATACAGACTGACACCTCGAGAGAATGAGGAGGTAAAGAACCATGTCCAAGAATTGTTAGACAAGGGGTTGGTCAGAGAGAACTTGAGTCCATGTGCAGTACCAACTGTGTTGATTCCAATGAAGGATGGTGGATGGAGAATGTGTACAGACTCAAGAGCCATTAACAATATCACCATCAGGTATAGATTTCCTTTGCCAAGAATGGATGACTTAATGGATTGTTTAAGTGGAGAAAATTTATTTTCT
>SNQJ01S0008238.1:429266-448722 GCA_010110895.2 Picea sitchensis
GGATGACTTAATGGATTGTTTAAGTGGAGAAAATTTATTTTCTAAGATAGATCTGAAAAGTGGATATCACCAGATAAGGATGAGAGAAGGTGATGAATGGAAAAAAACCTTTAAGACAAATGAAGGTTTGTATGAGTGGCTTGTTATGCCATTTGTCTTAACAAATTCCCCGAGTACTTTTATGAGGTTGATGAATGAAATACTGAAAGATTTCATTGACAAGTTTGTGGTTGTGTATATGGATGATATATTGATATTTAGTAGGACTAAAGAGGAGCATTTGAGACACCTGACACTAGTGATGAGGAGACTACAGTAGGAGAAGTTGTTGATAAATCTAAAGAAGTCCTCTTTTATGAAGACAAAACTCATTTACTTGGGTTTTGTGATCTCTTCAAATGAACTAAAGATGGATCTAGAGAAGGTGAAAGCAATCAAAGAATGTCCATCACCAAGGAGTATGTTTGAGGTAAGAAGCTTTTATGGATTAGTAAGTTTCTATAGGAATTTCATCAAAGATTTCAGTGGAATTTGTGCACCAATGATGGATACAGTGAAGAAGAAGTATTTTAAATGGACAGAGGAGGCCAAGAGGAGCTTCAATATACTGAAGGAGAAAATAACAAAACGACCAATTATGATCTTACCAAATTTTGGGAAGACATTTCAAGTGAGATGTGATGCAAGTGGAGTTGCAATTGGAGCAGTTTTGAGCCAGGATAATAGACTGGTTACCTATGTCAGTGAGAAGCTGAATGAGACCAAGAGAAAATACTCTACATATGATAAGGAGTTTTATGCCATAATTCAAGCCTTGAAGAAATGGAGACATTACCTTGTTCCACAGGAATTTGTCTTGTATAACAACAACCAAACTTTACAATTCATAACCAGACAGGAAAGATTGAATCAGAGGCATGCAAAGTGGATTGAATTTATGCCAAATTTTAATTTTGTCATAAAACATATTGTTGGGAATGCTAATAAATCTTTTGATGCATTGAGCAGGAGATGTTTGATTCTGTAGAAGTTTCAGGTGAAGACCTTAGGGTTTGAACACCTTAAGGAAATGTACAATGATGATCCAGATTTCAAGGAAGCATACGAAGCATGTGTGAATCATGTGCTGAGAGACAGGAGTCAGTGGACAAAGTATATGATTCAAGAGGGATTGTTGTTCAAGGGAAAACAGTTGTGCTTACCAAAATGCTCAATGAGGGATAACCTTTTGAAGGAAAAGCATAGTGGGGGATTGGTTGGACATTTTGGCCATGATAAGACATTTGCACAATTGAGCAGTTCATACTATTGGCCAGGTATGAGAAAAGAAGTGATAAATTTTGTGAACAAATGTTGAATCTGCCAACATGCAAAAGGAAAAATACAGAACACTAGATTGTATCAACCATTTCCAATACCATAGAGGCCTTGGGATGAAATAAGCATGGATTTTGTGTTGGGACTGCCAAGAACGCAAAGAAGATGTGATTCCATATTTGTGGTGGTGGATAGGTTTTAAAAGATGGCACACTTTATCCCATGCCAGAAGACCATTGATGCAACACATGTTCCAAATATGTTTTTCAAGGAAGTTGTGAGACTTCACGGACTACCTAGGAGCATTGTCTCAGACAGAGACACACAATTTGTTGGTCATTTTTGGTGAACACTATGGAAGAAGTTGGGGACAAATTTTTCCTTTAGCTCATCTTATCACCCTCATACAGATGGGAAGACTGAGGTGGTAAACAGAAGTTCGGGAAACTTATTGATGAGTTTGGTCATTGAGAATCATAATCAGTGGGATCAGATTCTACCACAAGTAGAATTTTCATACAATGACTCACCCAACAGGAGAACTGGAAAGAGCCCATTCCAAATACTATATGGAATGTAGCCTAGGGGATTATCTGAGTTGAGAGACTTGGAGCAGAGTGAGATCAGAAGCGCTGGGGCATAATATTTTGTTGCAGAAATGCCGAAGATCCATAACCAGATCAAAGGATAGTTGTAGAGCTCTAACCAAGAGTACAAGTGCAAAGTTGATCAACATCGAAGAGAAATTCAATTTAAAGTAGGAGATCAGGTTCTGGCACATCTCAAGAAAGAAAGGTTCCCTAGGGGAACATATAACAAGTTGAAGACAAAGAAGATAGGGCCATGTAATATATTAAGGAAGTTTGGTGCAAACGGCTATGATATTGAGCTTCCAGATGATGTGGGCATATCATCCATATTCAACATTTCAGACATGTACCCTTATAGGGAATATGACTTAGAGGGATCAGAAGTTCAAGAGAAGATTCAGTGGGAGAAATAAATGCCTATAGCAGAAAAAGCACATATGGAGAAGATCATTGATCAGAGGATTAGCAAGAAGACCAAGAAGAAGACCCATCTTGAATATCTGGTCAAGTGGAAGGGACACCCAATAGAAGATGCCAGTTGGGAAAATGAAGCTGATATCCAGAATAATGGAAAGTCGATGCATGAGCTCATGGATAGGAGTCCATAATTTTTTGTCCAGGGGAGTATGATGCAGGAGCATCGTCAACGATCACATGTGGCAGGAAAACTCAGTGCTCGGGGATCATTTCGAAATCTAAAACGTTGGGAGTTACTGCGAATATTTTGGAGCTGATTGGAAAAATGGAAGAAGATCAAGCGCTTGGAAGATGATCATCACGAGTGATCTGGGAGTTTCACTCCTAGACTTGAATGTAACCGAACTTAGGTAGTAGTTAGGTTTTTGTTTCGAGTAGACAAGTAGTCAGGGGGAACCCTAAGGACCCTCTCAGATAAATATATGTTTTGTACGCCCAAATGATGCTGCTGCGAATTAGTAGGAAAATTCTGAGTTTTTAGTTGTTGTTTGATCATAGCGTAGCCATTTACTTTTGAATGAATATAACAGAGGAAAATTGATCCAAATGCATAGTGTTGTTACTGTTTTCAATTCCCTGTTATTGTTATTTTCACGAATGAATGATTTTTCGTTTTGAGTATCTGAAACTGTAAGATGTTAGCATAAGTTTCAATTGTTCTCTTCTGTAAGTTATGCAAGGAGTGGATACTGAATGCAAGGAGTGCGTGTAAGAGATTCTTTTTCGACTCGAAGATCAGAAGAGATAGAGTGGAAATTTTGTGTGCAGAGTGTGCATAATAAGCGCAAGGAGTGCGCGTAGAGGCGAACTTGTTTGAGGTTCTAAAGCTTAGGGGATCGAGCGTAGACTATGAGAGGAGGGCACCAAAAGTTATTTTGAAAGACTGAGAAGGGTCGAGTCCCTTAGAGACTGAGTAAGATGAAAACTCAGGGAGAACTAGTGCAAGTTTGCATACAGAGCACAAGTGTGCGCTAGGGTGAAGTCAAAGTCCATTGACGAAATCTCAGAAGGGATAGCGCTTTCCAGAAGTGCAGAGGAGGTCCAAGAGATAGACTTGTAGGAGGAACAAAGGCCGAGGCCTTTGGATACTTAGAAATTCATCTAAGTCAAAGGAAGTTGGAAGCTCAGGAGGGAGAGTGACCAGCAACCATCTGATAAAATCAAGTTGCGCGAGACATAGCATTTCACACATGCAAGAGAGGGAAATTGCCAAAGTTTCGTAGTCCCAAAGTAATTTGGGACGGTCTGATTGTCCGAAGTAAATCGCAATCGTCCAATCATCCAAAGGAAATATCAAGTGTCAGATCATCCGAAGTAGGTATAAACCGTCAGATATGAAGAACATGTGGCATGAATCTGTGGATCCCGGATAAAGACCTGAAGTAAACGTCAATCGTCCAATCTAGAGGGCAGGTGGCATAAATATGTGGGCTCCGGGTAAAGACTAAAAGTAAATATCAACCGCCCGATTCGGGAGAATTAGATCTAAATTTGTTGGTTTGGAAGAGGCAGATCTCAACTGTCAGTCCTGAAGCATCATCAAGATCGTAAGATCGATGGTCATGCTCGATTGTGGGGCCAGAAAGTGCCCGGACATTAAAATTTTGAGGGCGGGCCGCAATCGAAACCATAGTATCGGTGAAGAGTTACATGGCAATTAGAGGTAAATTGCGGGGAGAAAAGTGGTTGATCCCAAACCACTCTTTCACGTGCTTGCAATAGTGTGTTTACGTAAGGACCTAACTCAAGGTCACATGTGACAAGGGGCTAATGAGAAAATAGCTATTACCTGGAACCTGAGAGTTCAACAGTTGCGAAAAGAGGTCGCGGGTTCCATAAAACCTGCACCAGAGGAATGAGAGGACCTTTGTTAATTCTCAAGTGAGACCATTAAGGTATCAGAGAGCCAATTCGACTCGGAGTTGAAGATCCTTGACCGGGAGGTCGTGTAGCCCTTAGGAGAGAGTGGGGGTGGGTTGCATCAGAGCACACCATTAAAAAAATCGTTAAGGCATATTGAAGAGGTTGGATTGTGAATGAAAGTATGAACCAAAGAAGTGAACATGCACACTAAGGAAAGGAATCACAGGGTCAAAAGTATGAAGCATGAAGGAGAGAGTCATTCAATTTTCTGACTAAGGAAATAAGAAGGAAGGGCATACAAGGGTAGCTCATTGAAGTAGAGTTGTATGGTTTTCGTGACATTTTTCTTTGTAATCTTAGTGAAATATCCTTTGTATCTCTTTCTTGGTGTGGAACGCGTTTAGCTCGACATAATGCATTTCTTGTTAATAAGTGATTTAGGTGTTAAGCCAGTTTGGCGCCCAAAGACATGTTTTGGTTGTGTAAATGTGTTGAACCTGCACAAAATAGATATAGTTGGGAATTGACATACACAATTGCATAGAAAATAGAAGAAAAGAGAAGCAGGAGAGAAAGAATGGAAGAATTCTCATTAACGAAAAAAATAATTGATAATTTACACATGATATACTCTGTATAACTCAACCAATGCGCACTAGAGGAGAAGCCAATGTGCCATAGTGGTGGTCTATAGTGATCTGGACACACACCAACAACTACATGAGTAAAATACCACCTAGTCTAGTCTCTCGGGAAGTTACGAGAGTGAACTGCCACCTAGCTGAGTTAACTAGTCTATCAGTATTCAGTTAACTCAATGAAAAGGAGTGAAGTGAGGAGGAGATCAGGGAATCATGGGTAATGCGCTAGTCTGGTGATGATCCCAAGGATAATGCGCATTAGCTGGTGATTATCCCAATGTTTCATGGTGATAATCCCAATGTAACATCTAGACTCCACTCAACTAATCAAACTAAAGTGAAAACTGAAGAAAATATTCTCCCTAGAGGAATATTCTTCCTAAAATATAGGAGATTGAATAATGACTAATAAAAATAGGAAAAACATTAGTAAAAATAAATCGTAGGTGTGTGTGAAGTAAATCCAACACCCCCCTGAACATCACTATGGTGAAAATAAATTATGGGTCCCACCAACGAGGCCATGTTAGGTACCCAAATACAAAAGATACAGTGAAATAAAGCAAGGAAAGAGGGAAAACCTCATGGGAAAACCTCATGTAAAAAGAAGAAATGGCAGTTGCTAGGCAATTGTGTTCTTCATTCCAAGACGAATGTGCATATAATGGAACTTCTTCTCAGTGAAGGTCTTGGTGAAGATGTCTGTAGTTTGTTCTACTAAAGTACAGAACTGCAGGTCGATGATCCCCTCGTCGAATAGGTCCCGTAAATACTGCATGTAGATCTCGTTGTGCTTTGTTCGTTGCCTCTGAACTAGATCTCTGCAGAACTCCAAAGTGCTCTAGTTTTCACACCATTTGACGATCGACCGTTGAAACTAAATTCCCAACTTAGTGAGAAAATGTTGTAGCCACGTAGCCTGAATGGTTATGTTAACTACCTCTCTGTACTCTGCCTCAGCTAAATATAGAGCAATAGAAGCCTTCTTCTTTCTTGAATAACAGATAGGCCCAGAACCAAGACTGAGTGAGTAACCAGATGTCGACTTGCGATCAATGCTATCTCTAACCTAGTCAGAATGAATGAACCCGATGAGGTCCAATGTAGAGTATGTTTCATTTTGAATCCCAAAGATGATGGTGCCATGTACGTATTGAAGGACACGCTTTGCAGCTTTCCAATGTAGCTCATGTGACTCCTTCATGAACTTGTAGATTGCTCCAACTGCATAGGAGAGGTCTGGTCTGGAGTGTGTGAGATACAATAAACTCCCTACTAGTTGTTTGTACAGTTTGTTTTCAACCAGTGGAGTGTCCCCACCATCCTCAAGTTGGAATCCTGATAGGAAAAGAGTCAGAGTAGACTTGCAGTCTGTCATGTGAAATCTCTCAAGGAGATCTCGTGCATACTTGGCCTACGGTAGTTTGATTCCTGATGCATCCTGACTGATATTGAGTCTAAGGAAGAAGTGTAGCAGACCCATGTCCGTCATCAAGAACCTCTTATGCAAAATCATCTTGACAACAATAATTGATGAAGTCAAGAAAATAGTGTTCAACAAATCATGAACATACAGAACTAGGAGTAGAAGTGAGTCAGTCGTCTAGAGCATGCAAACATTTGGATCTGACTTACAACGTACAAAGTTCTATGAAAATAGTTAGTAGTCCATCTTGGCATACCATGCCCTTAGATCCTTCTTGGGGCCATAAAGATATTTCTTCAATCATAGACCAAAAAGGAATCATGCATACATCCCTGGGGCTGCTCCATATAGATCTCCTTAGAGATATCATCATGAAGAAATGCATTCTTCACATCCATCTGATGGAATTAGCATCCCTTGGCTTCCGTAATGGCAATTTCCAAATGTATGGAATCCATCTTTGCCACTAGAGCGAAGGTCTCATCATATTCAATGCCATGCACCTGTTGAAATCCTTTGGAAAATAGCCTGGCTTTGTATCTGCTAATATTTCCATCCGTTGTTCTCTTGGTATCATAGACCCATATGCAGCTAACAAGTTTCCTTCCAGAAGGAAGGGGAACTAGATCCCAAGTCTGGTTCTTGAGGAGGGAATTGTACTCCTCCTGTATGGAAGATTCCCAAAAGGGATTACCAGTAGCCTCACCATAAGATTGTGGATTTGAAGACTAAACCAAGGAAATATTCTTGGGTGGAAATGGTTCAGTGGCAGTGAGTGCAAGAGGAGGCTCCTCGAAATCATATCGATTCCTCCTAGTATCAGCTGGATCCCCAACAAGATCCCCTGCATCCTGAAGAGTAGTTTGAGCCCACTTGGGCCTCGACTCTCGCTTTACATTTGCATCTGCATGGACAAAATCTGTATCTGAATATAATGACTTTATATATGGATCATATGAATCCTCTGAATTGGAAATATCATCTGAAGAAGAGTCATCATGTGCATGCTCATCATCTTTGACAGGTGGAAGAACAAAGGTGTATGCATGCGGCTATTGAGGTACATGCGAGACACTTTCCTCGAACTGGACACTTTGGTGAATGATGAGCTGATATGAGGAAAAATAAATAAGTATGTATCCCTTCACACCCACATTGGGCGTTTCCTTGTCGTGACAGTTTCAGAGGGCATTGAACCTCGTCACCATTAATGGGTCGGCCAGAGCATAAATGAAAACATGCTAGAATAACCTAGGTTCAGTCCTAACATGTCATCCACCTCACCTTCATGTTCAAATCACTTAAATGTTGAGTGCTAGGTTTAGAACTAGGAATTAGGTGGATTCATGTTAGCTTACGCCCTGGGTGTTAACTCCATATGTAGTATGTAAATCGTATGCAACTTCAAACTTAGCCCTTGATACTATGGGAATTTTTTAATCATAAAATGTTATATTATGGTAAGAGTTATGGGTTGGATACATTAATACCCTCGTGTGTGGACTGTAAACTATGACAGTGATGTTTCCAAGTCCTCTAGTGTCATCAACTATGTTATAATATATGTCAATATTACTATGTTAAAGAAATACATGTAACCAAACTATAACATAGGTTTACAACA
Source organism: Picea sitchensis (assembly GCA_010110895.2). Classification (NCBI taxonomy): domain Eukaryota; kingdom Viridiplantae; phylum Streptophyta; class Pinopsida; order Pinales; family Pinaceae; genus Picea; species Picea sitchensis. The sequence continues at coordinate 437,205 of SNQJ01S0008238.1, forward strand.
TTCCAAGTATGGATAACATAGTTAGGAGGCAACTCTAAAATATGATATGAGATGAACCCTATGCTATGGACCTTGGTAGTCATAGTTACCTTTTTAATAATGCAGTTAAATGTATGACTTTAATTTCAGTAGTAGGGAAAATTTTGATTATGAGTTAATCTAATGGAGTTGCTTTGTTTATTTTAATACTAGCAACAGTAAGATATTTTGTTGGACCGTAAACCTCCTACAAACTTTCAGTATGGATAGTCCAATAGAGTAAGACGTTTATGTCTATAGATAGTGTCTTATATATATATATATATAGAGAGAGAGAGAGAGAGAGAGAGAGAGAGAGAGAGAGAGAGAGAAATACTTTCATGTGTCGTGAACATTTTATTTTATAGACTCTAGTTCCCTGATACAATTTTTTTTTTCTTTTGTGAAATATGGGGTACATTACATATGTTATCAGAGTTGTAGGTTACAGCTCTTGGATCTCAGGGCAACACCGGAATTGTAATTTTATTTTTCTTTGAAGGAAAAATATAATGAACATATTTATTGTTACAAAAAAAAAAAAANAATAAATATGTTCATTATATTTTTCCTTCAAAGAAAAATATAATGAACATATTTATTGTTACAAAAAAAAAAAAATTGTCTATTGTGAAAATGTCAGCACAGAATGAAGAAGGAGACAGACCTGAGGGGAATCAAAACCAAGAGCTTCCTAGATACCCAGATAATAATAGTGAAGGGATTTCAACCACTCAATTATTAGAAACGATGAGAAACCTCATCATGGAATCACAAGTATTTAAAGTAGATAACGAAAAGTTAAAGAAAGCACACGAAGACCAGCTGGAAATAAATGAAATTTTGCTACGTAGTATAGTAACAAAAAAGAGTCCAAAAGACAATGAAAAAGAAGAAGTGGTCGGAAAAAAATCTTCTAAGAACTCTGATCATGAAACAGAAAAATTGGACAGTTCTTCCGAAGACACAGACCTGACATAAATTAAATCATATACAGGAAGAAAAAGAAAACAAGTGGACCATCTAGAAGGTGAGTTCAAAATAATGAAACCCTACACCTTCGACGAAGAATCTAAGACTCGCGAGGAATTTGAAGCATGGTTGTTAGATATTAAGAAGTACTTTCATATTTATAACTATTATAGTAATATGAAAGTTAGAATGGCCATTTACAATTTAAAGGGAAAAGCAAGTATCTGGTGGCAAGACCTGAAATTAGCAAAGGGATTGAAGGCAAGACGAATGGAATGGTCATAATTCAAAATGTATTTCAAGAAGCAGTACTTATTAGAAAGTTATTACGAAAGAAAAAATAAGGAATTTTACAAACTGGGACTAGGAAAAATGTCCATGGACGATCTGATAAATAAATTCCTATATATGTTGAGGTTTGTATTGTACATCAAAGAATACAAGGTAACAATACAAAGGTTCTTAAGCTACTTACCACAATATTACAAGGACATAATTTAATTTGACAATCCTAAGTCTTTAGATGAAGTATTTAGAAAGGCTTGAATGTGCTATGATCAGTACAAATAAAGATATAAAATTCCCAAGGCATGGAAAGACAAGAAAAGGGATAAAATGAATTGGTGTAAGAAAGGATTCCAACTAGCCCCTTTTCGTAACATGGAAAAGGGTTTTCAAAGGAAGGAACATCACTCTAATACACAAAATACCCAAGGGGGAAGTTAACCTATTAATATGGGATTCAAGAAGGTTGGGGACATCCCCAGAGAACAATTAAAATGTTGGGAGTGTGGAGAACCCCACCTGAGGAGAAATTGTCCATTCTTAAATCCCACAACAAGAACTTCATTCCATAACCTTCAAGAGACTTGAACAGTTGGAGACATTGGTAGAAGCGTGCATAAAATCAATGCAGCTCTAGATGGTAGGCAGGCTGATCATCAATCCACTATTATGGAAGTTGAAGGTAAAATCCATTCCCACAGTGTTTCTATACTAATTGAACCAAGATCTAGTCTGAGTTAAATTACTCCATCTTTAATAGAATTGAACAAGTTAAAGAAGGTAAAGCATGCTAAATCTTGGTTAGTACAGCTAGCAATAGGCACCAAAAGAAAGGTAACATATTTTATTTCTGATTGTGAACTCAACATAGATGGTCAAAGTACAAAGTTAAATCTGAACATATTACCTTTGGGGTCTTATGATATAATTATCGGAATGGACTAGTTAGAAAAACATAAAGTGATATTAAATTGTTACCAAAATTCGTTTGTGTATAAAGATTAAAATAATACAATTAGAACAGTACAAGGAATTAGAAAACTAATTTCTGTTAGGAAAATATCAACAATGCAATATAAGAAATGTATTAATAAAGGTTTCCAAGTATATGTTGTTCAAGTAACTAACCTCCTAGAGGAAGAAAGAAATCCAAGTTTAGAATACTTTGCAATCCTACATGAGTTCAAAGACGTATTTGTAGAAGAAATACAAGAACTACCTCCAAGGAGAGAGATAGATTTCTCTATCGATCTACTACCCATATCTTCCCGGTGTCCAAGAAACCTTATAGAATTAGTCTACCCGAATTAACAGAACTGAAAATTCTATTACAAGAACTATTAGATAAGGAATATATAAGACCAAGTGTTTCACCTTGGGGAGCACGAGTTTTATTTGTTAAAAAGAAAGATGTAACTTTGAGACTGTGTATTGACTATCGACAACTGAATAAAATGGCAATTAATAATAAGTATCATTTACCTAGAATTAATGATCTCTTTGACCAGGTTGGAGGAGGAAAGATATTCTCTAAGCTAGATTTAAGGTATGCTTATCACCAAGTCAGGATAAAGGATGAAGATATTAATAAAATAACATTTAGAACACATTATGGACATTAGGAATTTGTAGTGATCCCATTTGGACTTACTAATGCACCAACAACTTTTATGTGCTTGATGAATAGTATATTCAGCCAATATCTGAATAAATTTGTGATGGTTTCTATCGATGACTTTTTAGTTTATTCAGAAACTTAAGAAGAACATGAAGAGAATCTGAAAGTAGTACTACATACTTTAAGAGAACATAAGTTATATGCTAAGTTTGATAAATGTGATTTCCACCAAAGAAAGATACAGTATTTAGGGCACGTAATATCAGAAGATGGTATTACAATGGACCCGGAAAACATTAAATCCATTATGGAATGGCCTATTCCTAAAGATGTAGCAGACATAAGGTCATTTATGGGGATTATCGGTTATTATCATAGGTTTATCGAGGGATTTTTCAGAATTGCATATTCGATTACATCACTAAATAAAAAAGGAATAAAGTTTATTTGGTCGCAAAAATGTCAAGATAGTTTTGATCATCTAAAAGGAATGTTAACTACAACACCTATCCTGAAAGTAGAGACCCATATAAAGACTTTACAGTTTGTGTAGATGCGAGTAAAGAGGGATTAGGAGGTGTGTTAACATGAGATGGACAAATCATTTGTTATGAATCCTGTAACTTGAAAGAACATGAATGAAACTATGTGACTCACGATATAGAATTAATAGTTGTGATTCATGCATTAAAAATGTGGCAACACTATGTAATGGGAAATAATTTTTTGTTACTAACCAGCAACAGTGGTGTAAAGCATTTGTTCAGTCAACCAGATCTCAATGAAAGACAAGCGATATTGTTGGCATTTCTAAGTGAGTTCGATTTTGAGGTATGAAACATCAAGGGTAAGGAAAACAAAGTTGTAGATGCACTAAGTCGGATGACTAGTGGAATCTATGAAGTAAGTATCAAAAAAGAAGAAAATGATATCGAATAGAGAATAAAATCTGCAAGCAGTAATGACAAAGATTACATCAAAGAGAAAACATAATTGCAAGGAAATGCAGAAAATATGAACAAAAAATATTTGAGTATAGATAAAAATGGACTGTTAAGGTTCAAGAACAAGTTGTATGTACCTAACTCTGCTAAATTAAATACGACAATTCTTGACGAGCTGCACAAAAATATGTATTCTGGTCATCCTCAAATACCTTTTGTGGATAGTCAGTCTTCTTCACCGAGTGATTTTGTTTTTATTTCAACCTGAAAGGAGTAACGCAATATTATTAGCATATTACTATGGTACAAAACATTAAAGAATAAGATAAATGACCAATTCAAAGCATACTTATCTGAAATCATGATTGATTTCCATAGACTCAGTGTTGTTTTGCGAAGTAGTCGATCCACGACCTAGGAGGGGGAGTGGATGTGTAATCCATCTGATGGGTTCCCTCGCAAGACAAAGGGACCCATCATCAGTTTATATACATGTGAAATTACTACTCACGCAAGTAATAAAACATAATTAAAACTTCTACTTAAGTACATTAACCCTGATATCTAGTAGCTTATAAGATACATAGAGAAGAGATATATACAAGAGGAATACCAACAAAAAACAAGAGTAGAGTTATAATAACCAACGAGTATTACTTTGAAGAAGAATACCCAAACTTCATACAGAGGCCCAAATAATACTATGAGAATTAACACTTTAAACAGAGATACCTTTATGCACAGATGGAATTAATACTTACAATAAAGGAAACATTAAGTATGAAGTAAGGACATAGATTTACCAATTGTGATTTGGACATTTTTATACAAATTATATATATAAAGAACTTTAGATCGTGAAACACCACAGAGATGCAGGGGAGGCGATCCGAGTGTGTGAATATTTCAGTGAGGACCTAAGTATTTATTAAAAATGAAGGAAATCCTTGGTTTAATCAAACAATAAGATCTTGTATGTTTAAAACAAAGTTGTCAAAGCCACAACATATCCTCAAACTTGTGGATGAATTGAACCATAATCGTCGAGCTAGTATTAAAGAGCACTGTTGAAATGTTTGTGGGTGTTTAATGGAGACAAAGCATGATATTTTTTCTTGAAAAAGATATTCTTTAACCAGGGACTTTATATGAATAGGCGTTGTTGTCAATTTCAATGATTAAGGGATTTTAATATTGCCCTATAAATTACAAAGTGCAATTATAAAATTACAAACAGGGTTAAATAAGCGAAGCCTATAACAAATCATGAAGTGTGCGAAGTTCGAAGAGCATGACCGAAGTTAAGAATGCAAGTAATTATTATCCGACCACGACTTTGAAATAGGGTTTACTCGATAGGCCCTTAAAACTGTCGATTAGTTTTCCTTACACAGTAACCTCCCAAAACAAAGGTCGCGGGTTATAACGACTCTATACAGAATTAAAAACCTCTCATGATAAAATGCAGAGAGTTTAACTTATAACCTTTTGATCACATCTTGATAGGAGAGGATCCCTAAGATGCAGGTTTAAAGACAGATAGCCAACAGAGGAGTAAACAAAATAACAACTTGAGAGTTAAATTTCAAAGGGACTTACCTATCATAGATATCACCATGGAAACCGAAATGAGCACAACCGAAGGCACAATATTGTATGGGTATTATTTCTACAAAGAAACACATTTACATAGACAGAGAAATATTTCCACAGAGAACACGCATTTGCATAGACCAAGAAATTATGATGTAGAGAACATAATAGGTTACTAGAATAAGGAGTGGTATAGAGCACAAGTGGAAGGAAATACACATAAATCCAGAAAACCCGTTCAAAAATAGTATTACAGAGATAACAAGGTACTTATTGCACTGATGGAGCATCTTGACACTAGGACTGATCACCATTACAAAGATGAATACAAACGTCAGTCGCATATAGTGTAGAGACAAAGTATTTTACAAAAGTAAGAGGAAACTACAAATAAATTTGGATACCTCGATCCCCTCGCTAGCAGAGTAAGAATGGTTGTACACCCTACACCTCTACCATGTGAACCGACGAAAGTGGAGAGCTCACATTGGGTGTTTCCCTATCGCGACAGCTCTGGAGGGTACTTGACAACCCCATCACTATTAATGGGACGACCAGATCATAAATACAAACATGATAGAATAACCTAGGTTCAGTCTTGACCTGTCGTCCACCTCACCTTCTTATTCGAATCACTTAAATGTTAAGTTCCAGGTTTATAACTAGGCGTTGGGTGGATCTATGTTAGCTTGTGCGTTGGGTGCTAACTCCATATGTAGTATGTAAATTGTATGCAACTTCAAACTTATCCCTTGATACTATGGGAAGTTTTTAATCATAAAATGTTATATTATGGTAATAGTTATGGTTTGGATACATTAATACCCTCGAGTGTGGACTGTAAATTATGACAGTGATGTTTCCTAGTCCGGTAGGATCATCAACTATGTTATAATATATGTCAGTATTACTATGTTAAAGAAATACATGTAACCAAACTATAACATAGGTTTACAACATGCCAAATATGGATAACATAGTTAGTAGGTAACTCTAATATGCTATGAGATGAACCCTATGCTATGGACCTTGGTATTCATAGTTACCTTTTTAATAATGCAGTTAAATGTATGACTTTAATTTCAGTAGTAGGGAAAATTTTGATTATGAATTAATCTAATGGAGTTTCTTTTTTTATTTCGATACTAGCAATAGTATGCTCTTTTGTTGGACCGTAAGGCTCCTACAAACTTTCAGTATGGATAGTCCAACAGATTAAGACATTTATGTCTATATATAGTGTCTTATATATATATAAGAGAAATACTTCCATGTGTCGTGAACAATTTATTTTATAGAGTTTAGTTCCCTGATGCAAAAAAAAATTAAATTTTGTGAAATATGGGGTACATTACAGTTATGGCCAAGTCCTGGAATGGAAAGAATAACACCATAACTATATTCATATAATGAATTTCATACAAGTTTTGTACATTTGCAAAGTATCAAGGTTGACGGTTATGTTGTGCAGAGTCTCACTCTTACCTGAACTACCCAAACAAGGACCCGCAAGGTGTAATGATCCATGTTTAAAACTTAAAACCAAAAATGATTAAAAACTTAAATGGTTCTTTATTGCAAACATTCCACATGGAATTATGACCATGGGTTTTGACTGGAAAGAAACCAGAAGGGTACGGGCATGAATACTTGTAGTTTTATAGAGGATAAACACAGTAACCCTATCCCTTCGAACTCAAATGAGAGTTAATGAAAAATTAAAGGAATAAACAGTACATGTAACAAAAACTTGTTATTTCAGTGGGAGTTTTATCCCTAGAAGAAAACCTAGAAAAACGTCTATAGGATCGCATAATAGGAATGCATTGCGCCAAAGAAATCCTCTTTACAAATTACAGAGCCTATAGATCACTTACCGATTCTTGTGGAGAATCCTGCGAGCACATTGTTGCCTCCTTTCTTACCAGGGCCAAACACCACCAGAGTAATTGGTCGTAAGAGTAGCACCGCGAAGAGGAAAAGTGAAAATGAGACCAAAGGGTCGACTACGAGGAGCGTAATGGCACCCCGAGTTCTTAATTCGTTGGTGAGAGCAAATGGTACGCCCCCCCACACCTCTACCATTTGATTTCGACTGAAGTGGAGAACTCACATTGGTCAGTTTCTTGTAGTGTCAGGTCGCAGGGTACTGGGTAGGTATTACTCCATTAATGGACCTGCCATAACTTAAATGCCGACATGCCTTAACTACCAGGGTTCATGAGTGACTTGGCATTCACCTCACTACAAATTTAAGAACCACTTTATCACTGTTTCGTATCTGTAGGACCTATTTTGGGGACATATTTAGCATATGCGTAGGGTTTTAACTTTGTTGCTAATAGTTGCATCATACGTATTGCGTTATAATATAGTTTTTTTACACTAGTATAGTGTTGGAATTACATGGGAATGTTTGTAACCCTAGATCGCATACTATCGATGTTGACATTCATGTCTCCTAGATTATTACAATGCAAATAATGGTATTGTTTTAATATTTGAGAATCATAACATAGCTTATAATAATATAGGTATGAGACAATCCATCAACGCACTATGGATTAGTTTAGTAGAGTATAAAAATAAGTTATATGTTGGTTTTAACTCTCCTTCAGATTTTTAGGATGGATATTCCAGTGGAGTAAAAAAACTTATATGCACGCAAGAGTGGAATAAGATTTATAAGAAAATATCTTCATGTGTCATGAACAGTTTTGTTGTTAATAGACTTTGGTTTCCCCATCAATTTTTTTTTTATTTAGCGAAATTTGGGGTACATTACAGGTTTCTTCAAATTATATATAAAAAGTTTGATAAATTTATTTAAATGCTATCGTCGTCTTTTTCCCTTGAAAAATTCTATAAAAATAAAAAATTCCTTCACATTTTTGTCCCTTTTTGTGGTGTTTGATTGGTTACATCAAACACCACTAATTGATTATATTGATTAATAGTGGTAGCACCCACAATTTTAATCATGGGAGAGTGGATGAAGAAACCCATTATTAAGTTTGTCCTATACCTAGTTTTCAAATTATCATAGACATTGGTGGTATGGTGAAATGTCATAGCCAATGTGAAAATCTGAAAATCCAAATGGGAAAGTATCATCTTAAAACTTAGATATTCACTACTAAAATGGGTGGTTATGATATAGTTCTTAGGGTAGAAAGGTCATGTTGTTTGGGACCTATCACCATGGATTTTAAGGATTTATGTATGAGTTTCATTAAGGTAGGGCACAAACATACCCTTCAAGAGATTACATCTATTTCCCTTGAAATTGTCATCTCTCATCATTATATGGAGAAGTTATTGAAGAAACACCACTCAGGTGCTATTTCATAGTGCAATCCCATACAACTAGTGGACACCACCCCACAAAAAAATCACCATGATTTACAATTGGTCCTCTCTAAAAATTAATAGGTATTTGAAACACCCTAAACTTTAGCACCTTCTTTAGGAGATAATGACCATGGTATTCCCCTTATTTTAGGTACTCGACCACCAAATGTGAATCCTTATAGGAACCGTTTTTTATAGAAGAATGAAATAGAAAAGATCATTCAAGAATTCTTGGAGGTTGGATTCATACATCATAGTACCAACCCCTACTCATCATTGATTGTCATGGTATTAAACAATGAAGGTAAATAGTGCACGTGTCCCGATTTTCAAGCGCTCGATCAGTTAACCATCAAGGACAAATTCCCCTTCCTAGTTACTAAAGATCATTAGATGTGTAACATCCCAGTTTTAAACTCCCATAAATTGGAATGTAAGTATGAAAATATGAAATAGGCTAGTGAGCCAATATCCTTTGGGACAAATGTGACACCCCTTGTCATTTTACTTAAATTTATAACTACAATAAACAAAATTTAGTTGGATTTTTTTTTTTTAAATAACTTCATTGTGCAACCAACTCAAGAGTAACATGTTATTACAAACCTTATCTATGCAAGAGATTTATTATTCATCAAGATCTACTTAGAAGATTTACACTATATCTAAAAGTTTTCCCTATAGAAGCTTTGGATTAACATCAACTAACATCTTAAATGTCTTACAGAAGTGGTATAACTTATGCAATCTAATGTGAACATAAATAAACTGATTATTCTAATTTATTCATAATTATAATCTTAACTAATCTTAACTGATTATTCTAAATGAATCTCGACCCTACAAGTGATTATAGTGTCTATCTGGTTGAAGCAATGGGTGCCCGGTTAGGAGGTCCTCAAAGTCAATGCTATTAGGGCTCTTCCTAGGAATGGAGTAGGCTTTAATTAATGAAGAGTATGAGCAAGGTTCGGCAAGAACAATAGGTAATAGTGGCACCAAAGAAGCATCCATCTGAAAGAAAGTGTGATTCCAAGCCTGTGAATGCTTTCTTGCTTTCTGGAAGCCCTTCCATCCATCCAACACCTCCTCCCTTCTATTGGACCGTTCATTCTACGCTCTAAGTTGGGGACAAAGAGTCAATAGTCAAGGGAAACAGTTCTTAAGCAAGCCCTTCAATTAGAGGTAGTAAGGATGTAGAATCCATAGGGCAGTTCCCATGTTCTATCTGCTTAAGTGTTGGCTGTATAGAGAGAATAAGGCGCAATTCACCACGTGCCTGCTAAAGTTACGGCTTTAGTTCCTAAATCCGGGGCAGTTCTGAGGATCTCACACTAGTTAATGTGATAGCCACGGTCCAACTGTCCAATTTACAATAATTCTTTCGGATCTGAACCAGGTTATCCCTCCATGCAATCAATCGGAGCATGTGGTTAAGTTCGTGGATTTAGAAAACACTTCGTCTCCTTGCTTGATTGGGTCGTGCAAATAAGTCGTGGTGTAGCGTAGTTACAAACCGAAAGCTCATAATCAATTTATTATTATATACGTCATAATCTAAAGCTTATTCATTAATAATCTCAAAAATCATAGCTCCTCTCCCTTTGGGACGACATGCTTAATGCTCCTCAGCCCGGCCCGAGAAATAGAATAAGTGGTAGCCCCGAGGATATTCATGAAGCAAGGCAAGGAATGCCATCCATATTCAAAAGGATTTCTTTAATGCAAGAGGGCAGTTCTCACGATCCCAGCACACACCAACCAGGTTGTTCCTGTGCCACTTCCCCCATTCATTCGTTGTGCAGGCTAGCAATGTTCTACCCACCCAAGGTTGCACCTTCCTCCCGTCCTTCCAATGCTCTATTTGATTGAACACCCACCTGATGCCAATGCTCTTTTGGGATCACTAAGTTGGGTAAGTTAGGGCATAGAGGTCTTAAGGGCAGGTAGTTAGGAATTACATAAGTAAGGGGGACTGATCCCTTCCCCCAACCAGCTATCGATCCCTTCTCCAACTACCGGTCCCTTTTCCCAACCAGTCTACTTCTATTTCAACCAGGAAAAAATCACTCGATAGATGGATCGAGGATCAATACCAAACCCATGCTCTCTAAGGGGGAAGGCGTTACGAAGGGGATAGCGTGAAAATAAATACAGTGGTAAGTGTGGTGATAAGTGCGTTGGAATGAAAGGACTATGAATCGTTTTATTTCCCCACGCTAGTGAATGAATAGAGTTAGTGATGTATGACAAGAGCTGACAAGAGTTGAGTTGATCGATCGATGTCTCTTTATAGTTGGTCTTTATGATCCTCCATAGATTTATTATTCCAGTGAAAAGCGAAGACCATATCGAATAGCGAACACCATCACCCTCGCTAATACTAGTTCAAGTACTCATTCTCGATAATACATGTTCTCCCCCGCTTACCAGTGCTTATCTGTTCATACCAATTCTTATCTGTATGCACTATAAGTTGCTACTCCATGTTCAAGTACTCATAGTTACCTGTGATAAATTGTGGAGCAAAAGAGAAATGCAGAGAGAAAATAATAGTATATTCAAACGTATGAAGAAGTACAGAACTTAGAAGTGAAGAGTCTTTTACAATAGGAAATAGCTGAGCTTATATATGCTCAAGCAAGATAGAAATAGAAAGTACAACTGTCCAGTACAGCTGGCAGTGTACGGTTACACTGTTGAGGGTACAATATATTTAACACTCCCTCTTAGACTC
>SNQJ01S0008238.1:460028-480943 GCA_010110895.2 Picea sitchensis
TGTGGTTTTCCCATGGAGACTTGAGACAATGTGGTCTCGTACTCCCTCCAACAGAATCCTCCTCGCCTTTTCCACTTTCTTTTTCCATGCATCAAGATTTGCAGTGTCTGTCGCATCTGGATTAGGAACATCTTTGCCAATGTATTCCTTCAAGACATTGTCTTCGAGTACTGCTTCCATCCTGTCCTTCCAAGCAATGTAGTTAGAGATGCCCTCAAGTGCATACTCCAACCTCAATCCATTGAAAGTCATTTGGATCTTGAATCAACTGTCGCACCAAGAAAATCCTGCAAATTCAAATGTTATCCAACCACAAAACTCAACTGCTTCAATTCATCTTTCCCTGGGAGGTTTGCACCCCACCTGAGAGTAGCCTGAGGGAAGTTCGCACCCTACCAGTGTCTAGCCTGCGAACTCTTGGAGGAAGTTCGCATTGTAATGCACTGTGGGGTGAGGGAAGTTCACACTTCTCCTTTAAGCAGCCTGTGAGAATTTCAATGAAGTTCGCACCTCTCCTTTGAGTAGGGTGCAAGAATTTCTACTCCTAGAAATGTGTGTAGTTTCCAGTACTAAGGTTCGCACCCTGCCAAAGACCGGACCTGCGAAAATACTATTTTTTTTGCACCTCACTTCCATGGCTCCGTGGCCTCCATGGCTCTGATACCATGTAGAAAATTCAATACAAATTAAGTATCTCCAGATATTCTCTTGATCTAACAATTATATGCCACTGTTAAATACATAATCGCTTCTATTATTATTCTTGCGGAGAATTAAACCATGATCACAAAGTGAAATATCAAGAACACATGACACAAATTTTTTACCGGGAAAGCGTAAAGCTAAAAACCCCACTATCATATATTATGTATATCATGGATCATGAAACAATATCATACAAAACTCTAATCCAAGATCTCTCAGTACAATACAATCATCTCACACTGTCATACAAAACTCAACAAATACATGTGCTAATTTCTGTGTCCAGACAACCTACCTCCTCTGCACAATCCCTGCAATTAGAATTCTCACAATCGATGATTTCGAATTGCCTAGTTTTCACATGCTCATAAGAATATCCACAACATGTTTGATTGCATGAGTGCACTTCACTCACATCACAACTGATAGCCAAACTGTCCCTTTCACCTGTTATCTCAACTGGGTCTCCACTGGATATGACATGCATGTAGTTAATCGTGGCGAATCTTCAGTTGCATGTGAGTTCACTGATTGTGAATTAATGAATAATTAATTCACCGAACTCTCACTAATGCAAGTTTAGTTACAACTAGTACAACTGATCTTAACTCACTTAACTACACTTATAATTCTGTTACAACTCCAAATCACTCAGTTATAAATGAGATAATAGATTAATATTTATTGTCCAATTTATTTAAGGGAAACGTAAATTAGACACATGTTTCTTGTTGACTTTTCAATATTGCTTACTCTGGTAGATTCTCTCTGGTATCTGGTAGCTTCTCTCTGGTAATAGTTCAGTGGGAAGGGAATAGTTCAGTCGTCCCTCTAATAATTCATTCTGAAGAACGTTTCACATTCATTCCAATCAATAGGGCTCGATCGTACGTTTCAGTACAATAGGGGGAGGACTCGACCAATGATATCGTAAGGTCCTAACTTAAAAGCACTCTTAGACTACTGGTTATGGTCTCCATTGATTAGGAGAGAGATCACACCGCTTAATACTAGATTTATTTATTTAGGCGCCTTCCTCTCCCTGAAGCTGTGGAGAGAGCACTCTTATATTTTGTGGATGAGATTGATTTAGAATTGGGGAGGGAACTCTAGGACTACAAAAACCTTACAGTTTTTCATTATTATACTCTTTTTTCACTCTTGAGATGGGACTCAACCACCTTGAGGGAGAGGGGAAGAAGGTCATTTATGTGCTCGACTTCAAAAGAGGGGAGCTAGCTTTTCTATTCGATCCCTAACACCTAGAAACAAGATCGTACTTCCCTTTCATTATGGAATGGGTCAAAGCATAGTGGTGCTATGGTGGTGGGTCCTAGGAGTGTCCACATGAGCTTTTTAGGTTCTCCACCTTTATAAATAGTGCAACGTTGAACGACTCATAATGAATGAATGGGTCCACTAGTTAATGGGAACAACATCTCGAACAACATCTCTGAGTAGCTCTTAGGCATGCAACATCTCTAGGAACAAAATATATTTAGAGATGTATCTCGAAGCAGTCATATTATGTATATGATCTATATGTATTAAGATAAATGTTGAATCCACTATACCCATTCCACAGTACATTATCGACACTACAAGAACTAAATGTATACGTTCACTCATCCTTCTTTACTACTAACTTGAGGCATTCATTTATATAGGAACTTATACATGCATTCATTTATACTAGTCTGGCTCTTGTATCTGTACTGGCTCTTGTACTAGCCTGGCTCTTGTCCTACCCATTCTATCTCCCGACCTATACAGGCATAGGCAAGATCATTTATAGGAAGGAAGGAAGGCCACATCCAACATTTTAAATCCCTATTTAAAGCTTGTTTCTTACCTATTTCCAACTTTACAGTCATTCTGCACTAGCTCCTTGAACAGTCATTCTGCATCCATCCAACTGGCTCTCGTAATGACTTGTACAGGCTCATGATTCCAGTGCAGGAGGGTCTTGCTTTCCTTCATTGATCTATCATATAGGTTTATGAGAAAGAAAATGGTATATTTACGCTATAAGGGCCTATTTCTTTGTGTGGGCCTATCTATCTCTCTAGCCAATCCATCTCATTTATAGAGTGGGAAAGCCAGTCATTGGTGGGGAAGTCCTAACCTCTTCATCGACCCACCTGTCTAAAGAAAATAAAGACTTATATCTATAGAAAAAAAATTCGAGAAGGACCCCCAAAGGCATGCCTGTACCTTTGAAGGATTAAAGTGGCGATACAGTGCATTACATTAAAAGATCCTTTTACACGGTTTATTAATTATCTCTTTAAGTAGGAAATGAAATACCCCAAGCATTTCACAATATTTCTTTCTCTTTATTTCGGCCAGAAAAAAACTATTTCGGTAACCACCACTTCAATCATGTGAGTATCAATTTTAGGATCCTGGGATTGATCCAGGGGGGGGGCATTCAGCAGGGTTGTGGCGGCTGTCTGAATGCGAACTGAATGTGGTGGAGGGAATGCAGACATCAACTGGACATGAAGCATAAAGAAAGCATACAATAGAAAGGAGGACATCAGACAGAAAGAGGACACAAAATTAATATGACATTATACAGACATCTTAAAGAAACCATCATAGGACTTAAAGCAGACGACATCATACGAACGTAATACAGACTTCCTAAAGAGCATACTTAATGCGTACATAAAGCATAGTGCTTCATGCGTATTGAAAGGTGAGTTTAGAGCCTGTATGGATATATCTAGGCAAGGTCTGAGGTTCCATAGGAGTGTAAGTCTGGTCCCAAGGAGTAGGTCAGAGGCATAGGTTATGGAGGAAGGCTTATAAGTTTTATTCCGAGACATAGTTATGGATTCTGAGGGCCTAAAGGCTATTCCCACCCAAGACAGTTTCAAAGTAAGTTTCAAAGGTAGTTCCTAAAATGCGGATTTCGTAGGTAGGTTCTAGGGCTGAGGGCCCAAAGGCTATTCCCACCAGATAGGAGTCTACCAAGAAAGGTGGAGTTTCAGGTCCCAAGGAGGAGTTCAGAGGCATATTTTTTCAAAGGCAAGTACCAAGGCTGAGGGTTAAGGCGGTCGGTATGAGGGTAAGTATGGATTTTCCAAGGAGGAGTTAAGGAGTTAATAGAGTTCAGACTATAAATGGTTTGAGAGGCTTGAACATCACGGGTAAGATTGAACTCCTATATCCCCCCACCCCATGGGTTCAAATGTTTCCAGTGGTTAAGTAGCACCAGGTAATGGAGAAGTTGTAAGGAACATCTCACTGAAACTGTTTCCTGATTGCATTATATATGTGCATATCCACCCACAAATTTCAAAGCACAACCTCAACATTCCTTCCACTTCTTCAGTCCTTTTGGCCACTCCTATACGGCCAGCCAGCATAATTGTAAGAATCCAAGTTGTCTTGGTGCACCTGACTAAAACACTCACTAAGTATTTATGGCTTTCACAAGAGATAACGTCTATAGTCTATATGTGGCTCTATATGAGGTCTATAGGGCAGACATCTGTAAGTTCGAAGCAAGCAATAAGCCCTCGGTTTATATAAAAGAGAAAAGGCACTTAAACTCTAATCGAATCAATCCAGCCTCTCATAGGGCAGTGTTTGTAAAAGGCATGTTTCATAAAGAATCAAATTCATTTTCAGTGCCTGTGACTCCCCACCTCTCTATAAAGATGTTGTTTTATTAGATGAAAAGACGAATGAGTATGTTTTCTAGAAGCGGGAGCCAAGCCCAGGATCGAAGCTGAGTAGGGAATCTAAGTATCCAAGGCTAGGTAGTAACCCTCATTGTGTTCCATGGGGTAAGGCTCGAGGTTCCAGGTCTAGGGTCTAGGGTCTAGGGATGGGTTCTTCCTCCATTGAGGGTATAGGTTTGATAGTTATGGAAGCTATGGGGAAATCCAACCCAACCTCCTGACACATGAAATACGACGGTCAACAATCTGCGCTAATGAAACAGGGAAATGTTCTATATGAAACAATGGATTCGTCCATGCTATCGACAATGGGATATCTACAAGGACCACCACCTCCTAGGGCCCTATGACTGGTTGTTGACCCTCTGTAATTGAGTGCGTCGACTCTTGGCATGGAGAATCGACTATCAGCTATCATAGAGAAACGTTGCAAAAGGGGCAAGGATAGCAGCCGCTCGATCGAGGTATGAGGGGGAGGGTATAGTTATAAAGAGAAAAATATAATTAAGTGGCCCGATGAGATATATTTCATTTTACTCCCTAAAATATTTGTGTGAACAAAATGGGGTAATAATAATGTTTTTTGAGATCTGTGCCATCAAAACATGTTGACTACCCCGAACCACCATATCTAAATAAATATCTAAATAAATCAACCATTCCACCTCTTCTCCCAGCCTTTCTCCCTCCAAGCGAGCCCTCGGTTAATTGACTAGGACTTTTTGGTTCCTCCTCTCCCTAACCCAGAAAGAGGCAAAAGTAATCGATGGCATCCTGCCCCTCCTAGGTAAACGACATAATAAAGGAGGGCATGGCTTCCTCCAATGAATGAATGTGAGAAATAAATAAAATAAGTATGGTGAGAACTTTTAGAGCTCCCCCATGCAATTATTCCCAATAGAAACTATTAGTAGCTTCCATGTTGTACTATTAGATATTTCTCAACTTATTCCAACCATTTCAGTATAAGTTGGGGAACCGTAGTTGGTATGTTCAGTTGGTATGTTCCCATAGTGCTCCAAATAGTCACCATGTAATAAGTAACCAACATGGATCGAACTCGACATCATCCCCATATCCGCCACATTGAATCCATTTCAAGTCAACTTGCTTGGTGGGTCCTCTGATGTCTGGATGTAGCCCATGGTAACCTTATCATGTGGGCAGTAGTAGTAGTATGAACCTCTCGCTCATGCAGTAGGTACAATCAATTTATACTACTTGTTTTTTCATCTTTAGATCAGATTACAAATTCAAATAGAAAAGTGAAACCCAGATATGGTCCTCGGTGACCCTATCTCTCAATGACTTATGGTTGGCAATGATGGGCTCTGCTCTATGGTAGGCAACAACTATGACTGGTTGTTTTTTATCCATTCAAATTGGATTATTCCCCAAACCCCCCTTTTTTTTGTTGATGCCCCATTGGATCACAAGAGTAAACCCCAAATATGGGATTGGATTGGATTAAAGGCCATAGAGTAAGCTCCATGGAAATAATCAACCGATAATATCCCTAGTACCAACGATCATAAGAGTGAAAGACATAAGGTCACTTTCCTTAAGTTTGACTAATAGCCACCCATAGATACTGTCTTAGGTAATAGCTATGGAATAATTGCATCTATAACTGATATAATACATCTATCTATTAGTGGAAAAAGGAAACGACCCTAGACTCGAAGCTAGCCCAGTTCATAATACACTTGACCATGGAGAAGTTGTTAGGGTAATTAGTGCACCTCACACTGGGGACTACATATGTGTGCCCTCCGCTCATATGCTTATGGGATATGTATGTTGAATCATCAAATTGAACTATGGCTAGTTGAGAGCCAGGCTTAGAGAAAGCTAAAAGTGAAACGTAGAGATGTGATATCGTCGTATATATCGATGTTGCATTGATTTATTGATCTCTTGATCTAGAGATTTCAATATTCTCTCGTAATTGTATTGAGAAGGTTTTACTTATCCCCACGTTGATCTCTCGTTTATGGGGATTTCACGGGATATGGGGATTTCACGTTTTTGGATTATTATTCCCTTGTTGATTCCTCACACATTGGATTACTGTAAGAGTAAAAAAACCCATTGATTATTGTAGGAAGTCCTATTGGATTATTCCCCTCCCTATGGCAGCTTTGTATGGCAAGAACCCTCTTGGTGACAAAGTGGATGATACACTAAATGGGAAAAGTGAAACGTAGATATGTGATATTCGTATATTATAGATATTCGATTATAGGCCCATTGGCTTATTATTCCCCCTCCCTCCCATTTGAAGGTTTTCACACTATGTGCCAAAATTACCCTATCTCTTCCCATGGATTATTCCAAATAGGAGACTACTATCTAACAAGGACAAGTTAAACTTAGATATGCAAGTTTGGTCAAGCTTCAATCAACTTCATCATGTAGATAAATGGTCGTTATAAGTAAACAACATGGCTCCCAATGTCTATGGAAAAGGTCAACGTAGAGATGTGATCTCTCATATATTGGAGAAACTTCCCAAAATGCCCTGATGGAGAAAAGAATGGGTCATCCAACCCCATAAAAAAGAGGTTTCATTAAGCAATAACATTGAATTGAAAGAAGTTGTCATATTGTCCAACCACACTTTGTGCCTCCTGCTCAGAGACCGAAGAACCTGAGGCCATTGAGAAAGCAATGTCTGGTGGGTCTGGTGAGTAATGTAAGAAAGAAAGTATTCTAGTGTACATGGGAACATTTCCTAATGAATGGGACTATAATAGGTCTGTCTTCTATTAATGTCATGGGATTGACTCTAAGGCTAGTAGTAGTTTTTGGACGACAAGAAAGTAGTATAGCTTACGGGAACAACTAGTAGTTCTGGCACTACAACTTAAAGCACTAAAGCTTTTCTCTTTCCTTCCCTTTTTCAAAGAATGGATACTTCAGGATTTCTATAATAAGAAAATCTATCTTTGTTGAGTAGAGAGATCTATATATCTAGTTCGTAGAGAGGTAATTGAATCCCCATATTGTGTAGGGGGCCTCAGCACATGGGAAAGAGAAGCAGATATTGTTTTCCATTGTACCCCACCCCAAAGATGTGAGTTGTGACCCACTTGGCAGATATTGGCATATATGGTTTCCTTGAGAGTGAAAGTTGAGTGCCCCGCCTTCCCATAGATAAATTGTAGAGAACTGGATGCTATTAGTTTGGGATTTTTTTTATAGGCTTTTCTGATACAATTACTCTTATTATTGGCTAATCTCCCATATGAATAAAATTGGTTTTTGTTGGAGCCTTCCCTTAAGAAAGAAAGGGCCTTGTTTCACTAGAGTGAGTTCCATGGAGTAAGGGAGTAAAGCTTAGACTGACTGCCTTAATTAAGTCCATAATGGAAATGGGGGCTAATAACCTATTGGGGGATTTCTATATTGTATGGTGAAAACATAGCCTAATTCATATATGATCTTTAAGTAACCAACTACATGGAAGAGATAAAACATATATATGCACGAGTATCGACATAAGAGTTGCTGCTATGAGGTTTGCAGGTTAGGTTTCCCAGCCTCAACAAAGAATTCTTCATGTTCCAGGTTTTTCTATGTCCATGTCTATGTGCAGGCCTCCTTTTATTTATGTCCGGGCCTCTATCTACCTAGATATAGTGTGTCAGGATTCAATATCCAGGCTTGAAGTTCAAGATCTGTAATGCCTCAATCACTAAGGGCCTAATTGGACCTACCTCTCATAGTGTTGCTCTATGCGGTTGTGGAACCTCATCTCCTAGTAGTATTGCTCCATCTTCATATGGTTGACCGGCTAGCACTGTTGAATCCATAACAACGTCCTCTGATAGTAGTACCAACCCCTCTCGATAGTGAAACCTCATGGTGCCATGGTTATGGAACCTCAACAAGAGAAATTTGTATTAATGGCATATGTTCTCGGCCAACGAGATCTAACACACACAGTCTAGTGTCTCATCTCTGCGGTAACTTCTTTCCTTTCTTCTGGCTCCAGGTTGTCTATCTCGAGCGGTATCACTCCATCCTCATGGGGGATCTTGCGGTAGTAGGATCTCCAACCAACCCCTAGGGAAAGCTCATGAAATGACCTAGTTCAGAAAAAAGAATCAAATTCAATTTCATTCCCCAATGAATAATGTTTCCTCGGACTCATCAATTAGAAGGGGTTTTGTTTTTTCATGTCCCATCCTCACAACCAACTAAACCAAACAAAGTGAAACTGGGAGGGGTATTGCAATGTTCACGTACACAATGAGTAGCTCCATGTGCTCTTTGTTGCATATCAATGACTACCACCTCCACTTCAAAGAGTCCTCAAAGTGAGTGGAACCCCAATGTGTAAACCCATCTAGGCAAGATAACACCAGACCTATCTAACCTGACCTAGATATGTTGGTATCATATGTCAAGTCTCCATTATTTTCATGAAATTCGCCCCCTTCCTTTTCTTTTTATCCCTGAGCTCCCAGTGAAAAATATAGAAGGTAAGGTAAATTCCATACCACTTGTGTATGTATGTCCCTTGAGCTACAGGGAAGAAGAAGCTCTTGTGCTTGTGTCCTCTATATAGTAGAGAGTGAAACTCTAGTTAAGGCCTAGTCGATCGCACATTATTCCATGTCACTTAGCCTAACTAAATAGACAAGCCTTAGTCTTAATCACTTGCCCTAAGTTATTTAAAGTGAATAACTCTCCTGAGCGTAAGCGAAGAAGTAGCTATAGAGGTACTTTTTTGTCTCCATTCTTTGAAAAAGAGAGATTAAGTAAGGGTAGGTCATGTTGTCTCTTCGAGGTGCTTGCTTAAACAACATAGGATAACTTGGAGAAGTTGTAAGATTGGTGCACCTCATACTGGGGACTACTCTGGTTCCCTCTGGCCTCTCCGATATGGCTAGCAGCATCAACAAAATATAAGGTAGGGAATATAAATGAGGGTAGGGTATATAAATGATCTTGAAATGTGCCTTTATCTCTAGTAGTGAGAAGTAGTTCAATTATGGGGGATATTAATGGGAAAGGACAAGTTTAACGTAGATATGCGATCATAGACTAGGGACTATGCTAAGGAGGGACTATCAACAATGTTAACTGGTTATTTCTCAATAAGTCTCCCCATTTGTTGAAACTTGGGGGTGCGATTTTCTACTTCTTCTTGGCTATCCCTGGTCAATTCCTCCTTAAGTTGTTGTGGAGTAGTCCATGGAAATGGGTAGGGTAAGAAAGAGAGAAGAGCCCTAGTCTTCTTAGCCTTACTTAGTTCTAAAGGTGTACTTACCTTAGTTCCCCAAGGTGTAGAGAAATGAGCTTTCAACTTGCCTTGATCTCTTGTAGTAGTGCAAAAGTAGTAGTAGTTCAATCTCTTGCCATTCTAATTTAATTAATGAATGGGTGAATCAACACCTTGCAATCATCAGGGTAAACAATCTAATATAAAATGGCATGTGTTGGCGACGGAAGTCACCCCTGGATTGCTTGCAGGAGCAGAGCCCGATGCCCATCAGTTTTTATTGTCACGATTTGTTTAATGAGGTGATCGAATGGGTAAAGACTCAAGAAGATATATCTTTAACTCATGAAACTGGGCCTGGTATGTAGAAAACAAGGGAGGTCTTGATCCAACTTCCGTTAGTAAGTTGATTAAAGGGTGGTAGATGGAAGACTTGTGAGAAGGGTGAGCAATACTGCCTCGAGCAACAGGCCTTCGGAAGCTTGAAGAAGAAAAACTCAGAAGCCAAGATCCTCTTGGTCCAAAGTTTCAAGGAGTTGAAGGGTGACTCGACTGGATCCTCCAATTCCAAGCCATTCTAGCGCTGAGAAAACACAATAACTGATTAGAAACGTTGCGACTGTTGCAGTGATCCAAACTACATCATCCTACAACAACACAACTCGACTAGATCCTCCAATTCTGAGTTGTTCTAACACAGTAAACAAATAGATGGAAAAAGAGGCTGACATCCATAAAGTAAGAAGTCTCAAATGCCTTATACATTAACCAGAGCGACTAGCGCTTCATCAAAACTTTACAATCGGGAGCTTTGCTCAACCATCAATACTTCCAAAAATGGCGAAAACGCCTACATATACTCAAAAACAACAACAACAGCAAAAACAAGACGCTACATTAAATACATTGCGTCTGCATGTCTTCTGATAGTCTGCCCATGCAGACTCAGGATGATTGTGCACCTATGACAGACGCTACCTTAACTTCGCATGGCCTTTGCAGGGGAGGTAGTCGAAACATTAAAGGCCAAGATGGCGTGTGCAAACTTCTCTGTCCAATCGAGGACTTCGGCATGGCTTCTTTGGAAAAATCGGTACACAAAATTCCTTCAAACAGACCGCTTTCCAGACCCTCCATATCTCATATTCAATGAATGAAAGGAAGTTTCAACCATCCATTCTTGCCTTCATTTATTCCAAGCGGAAACCGGGAGAGAAATTGTGGCCCCTTTTGCTTAGCTCTTTTGTTTCCCAAATGACCACGAACTGTGACCCTGCTTTTATTTCCAAAGGAGCTTTCGGCGTTCGCGGATATGACGGAGCTGCTCTTTGTGCGTCGGTGTCACGATGAGTGAATAGGCGAGGAGCCTAATCGCGTGCCAGGTGTCCGCTTCAGATGGATGATTGAGACTGCCCCTTGATATTGCGGGCCCGACTTTGGGCGCCATCGACGCTTAAGGGTTCAGGGTTTCGGAATATACAACGACATAAGACCTTCACCCCCTGAACTCGCGACTTCCGAAAAACCAACGTGACTAGATCCCGTGCCACGCGTCCCTCAGATGGACGGTTGCGACTCTTCCCTGCATACAATATGGGCGCCATCCATTGCGTTATCTTCAGCGCACCTTTCTATTCGCGATTTCCCGCCACCCGTTGATGGGCTCATATGGATGGATCCAGATTGTTGACACTATAATTTTGCCTGCTCGCTTGATTTTAAGTCCGAAAAGGACTTCTTTTGTTCGCTGTGCTTGGACGCTCCTCGTGCAACTTGAAAACCCGAATACTCTTGTGCCTAAGACAAGAAATGTCGCTAACAACATGTCTTATTCTTTACCTTTGTGTCTATTTATGGGATAGGAGCTAACACTCCCTGTTGTAAGTAGTAGTGTTACCTTTTTATTTCTTTCCTTTTTTTTCTTTCAAAGAATGGATACTAATGACAACCACCAATTGGCTTGGCTTACTAGCTGGCACAACCTCCTGGCTTATTATTGGAAGAAGTGTTTAATTGCACAAGAACATTGAATTGGAAGAAGTAAGTTGTCATATTGTTCAACCAATAACACCTACCTCTTCTATTTCCCATTGTTGTATTAGCAGTGGAGTAAGCCTAGGGCAGTGGATTCGAGCAGTCGGGGATCCAGTAGTTTCCAAAGAAAGCTATATGATGACGGAAATGTATTTAATGTTAAGTCCATACATTAAGTAATACTATCTAGATATGCGAGTATCACGTAGATATGCGACAATAGCTAGTCAAAATCTCTCTTAGGTAGTGTCTCCATTTGATGTTTGATTTTGCATTCCAAATGCATGTTTCTGATAATGCCACTTTGGGAGCTACCTCTTTTTGACATCCATTCTACTTAGTCTTAAGCAGTAAGTTCCATGCTCTAACGTTCAAGCATTCATTTTTGTTATTTCCACCTGTATCGAGTACAAGCCATGGAGTACGAGCATAATTAAGTACTGGCATTGAGGACCAGTCGTTGAGTATCAAATTAGTAGCAGCATAAAGTGCATAAACTATAGGATCGAAAGCATTGAGTATTGGATATCCTCTTGGGATCGATGAATAAACACCTGTATAGAGTAGCAGGCATTGAGTAGCAACATTGACTATTGGGAATCACAACCTGGATCGAGTGCATTGAAAAGCAGCATTGACTATTGGGATAAAGTAGCAGTATCGATACCTGACATTGAGTGAATCAACACCTGGAAATAATCATAGGAAAATGATTTGAAAGGGTATATTCCAATAAAAAGAAAATCCATTTAATCAATCTAATGAGTCTACCAAGGGCCCCTAAAAAAGGAAATTTTATTATATGTAAACGTCGAATGAGGCGTTTTTGAAAGATCTGTTCTACCAAAACATAGTGCCTTCTCCCAACCTAGTGGGCGGTGCTCTGGATGGTAGTTATAAGTAGTGGATCAACTTGAATAAGGCCCCTGAAGGTATACATCACTTGCATTATATATGTGATTATCCATTTCCTTATCAATCAATCAATCGTTTCTCTTCTTGTCGATCTGAGCATTAAGCTATGTTCTTATTGGTTCGATCAGTAGGTGTCGAGGAGGTAGAATCAAGTGGGTCTAGAGATAAGCTCTATAAGTCAGTTCTAACCCGATTAAATGAACATGAAGGTTCACTATCATATATAAGTTTGGTTATATATTCCATAAATCTAGCCTAGGTAATAAAATTCCCAAGGCTCTGCATCGTTGGAGATTCTAGTTCTAGGGTGGTCTAGTTCGAGGGTCAAGGTCTAGTTTGAGGTATATGGGGCTTTGTTTCCTTCTAGTTGAGGAGGTATAGGTAAAGGTATAGATAAAGGTGGGTAAAGGTATATGTATCTGTTTCCTCCTCTGTATAGGGTAGAGTTCGAGAAGGTTGCCTATGGGCTATGACAGACACTGAAACTTGGGATCGATTCTTGGATTGACTGCATCAACTAAACTATTGACTGTTATCTGCAATGATAACTGACTAAGAGTGTTGACCTTAAAGCGAGTACTCCAGGCAGCAAGTACTCCTGGCAAGTATCGGCTATATAAAAAGACTACTACCTCTTGGCATGGGCTTGGGGATGACCGATAGGGGATTGTTTTTATTGGCGATGACCTCCTGGATATTATTGTATTGGCAAGTGTTTTTTATCATCTCCAGGCAGAGAAAAAGATGTTGTTCTAGGCCTTGAAAAGAATAAATAAAGCCAGAGTGAAAATAAAAGGTATAACATAATGTTTGAGAGGAGATACAACTCTAAAGAATAGGCATGGACTGAGAGCTATTTGTTTCCTCTCTAGGTCGCGCTTGTCTCTCTCTCTTACCGATATAAATACAGAGGAGCCATATTTCACCTTCTAGGGCACAACCATGGGAAGGATTCATTCACTGAGCCCACCAGTACAAGCTAGGAAAAAGAGATTATTTCCCTACCTTTTGCCTTACCCCAATAACAAGAAGATCTTATTTCCCCATCCTTGCAAAAAAAGAATACTCGGATCCAAAGTAAAAGCTCTAGAAAGGAAATGATCTATCTTACCTTGTAGCTAGCAGGGAGTCAATAGATACTACCTGCTTTAGTTCAAGGCAGAAAGAAAGAAACCTGATCATGAAGTTTCCTAAGAAAGAAATAAGAATGAAGTGGCCTAAGGAGCCCGTGCTCTTCTCTCTCTCTTGCCGATAGAATTCTCTCTTACTAAATCTCTTATCGATTGAATATTTTAGGGATTGCATAGTTTTAGGAATAATTTACTAAGAAGCTGCCAAACAAGATAAGGCAAACAATTCACTAAGAAGCTGGCCAGGAGAGGAAAATGCATGTGTGTCTTGCAGAGCTATAGTTTTAGGAAGATGGATCTTTGTCCTGCGGAGCCCAACCCAAAATCTTCTCTCTCTTACCGATAAAATGATTCTAGGAATAACATCAGTGGAAAAGTGCCTCTACCCTGCTCTCTTACCCACCCTCACTAAGATTTCCTAAAGGGGACACATCCAGAGATACACACCTCTGATACCCATGACGAAACATCCAGAAAATTGATACGCTATCGTCAGAAAGAAAATGCTATGCCTTAGAGATGATATCCCTATCTAGTTTCTCTAAAGCATCGATATTGAAGAATCATGCAGATATCCTCACCTCAGATACCCACCTTAAGGAAAGGAAATACATCCAGAGGGATATGCTATGCGTGAGGAGATGTTATGCTTAGACATGATATGCCTAGCTTCTCTTTATCTAAGCATGGATCTTGGGAATGATCTTATATACTTACCTAGAAATATTCTAGAGATACTTACCTCAGATACTAACCTAATGGGGAAACATCCAGAGATAGAGATGGCTATACATCCAGTCACTCCAATAGAGACATCACCTAATGGGGACACATCCAAAGATACTTACCTACATATACAAACATAGAAATAAGAAATCCAGATACTCTCAGGCTATCTCTCCACCTACCACACTAACTCACTTGCTTCACTCACCCACACTTACTCTCTTACTCACTCACTCCATCACTACTCACTTCCTAACCAACTACATGTACTTCACTAAGATACTACACTACCTACCATACTAACCCACTCTCTTTATTTACTCTCTCTCTCACTAGCTAACCAACCTAGTGTAGTACTTACTTAACAATTGCTGAAAATAAGATAAGCATCTGAGTAAGCAGCACCAAAGAAAGCACCCTCATCATCACCGATATAGGCAAAGGTTATTGTTCCACCCACCAAATTACCAAGCTTAATAAGCATAGCCTATTGAATAGGAGTTGACCAGTTTCTTAATACCAGTCAAATGCCAATTTAACTAGGGTAAACTTACTAGGTACATAGCCAGGTTATTTATGTCGAATTTACCAGTATCAGGCAAGAATGGATGCTGCTAGATGAGGTCATGGTTCTCTACCTCAAAAATATGGAACTAATCCAACTAGTAGGGTCGTTACTTCAATACCTTAGAAACTCCCTTTACCTATGTTGTTGGTAGTGGTGCTACAATCAATGCTATCTTATACTTTTTTAGTAATAAAAAGGGTCTTAGACTATGTTAATCATGATAAATTTCTTGTTACTCGAATAGATTTATGGAATTATCCTCAGTAATCTTGGCGTTCTATAGGAATCTTAAACTATCTGGTACCCCCCCTACCTACTAGGTCGTGGTGGGACATCTCTATCTCTTACAGCTGATGGTACTCCTACCTACTAGGTCGTGGTGGGAAATCTCTATCTCTTACAGCTAATGGTACTCCTTCTCAAGACATAGGGATAGGGACCTCTTGGTAGTGGTGGTGCTTCAACCCATATTATACTCAACTTATACTTAACTTAGACTTTACTTAACTTAGACTTTACTTAGGCTCTCTTAGTAATTGAAAGGTATTCTACGATATGAGCATTATGATACTCTAGAAGGAACATTACTCTTTGTAATCTTTAGCTTATTCTTACTATCTGTTATCTATATTATCTATCACATGTAATCTACCCTTGAGCTTTATTTATCCTATGCTATGAAATATGCTCCTTAGGGAACTACTTAATAAATCTAGTAACTCCCTTACACAACTACACAACCCAACCTCCTGACACATGAAATACGATGGTCAACAATCTGCGCTGATGAAACAGGGAAATGTTCTATATGAAACAAGGGATTCGTCCATGCTATCGACAATGGGATATCTACAAGGACCACCACCTCCTAGGGCCCTATGACTAGTTGTTGACCCTCTGTAATTGAGTGCGTCGACTCTTGGCAGGGAGGATCGACTATCAGCTATCATAGAGAAACGTTGTAAAAGGGGCAAGGATTGCAGCCGCTCGACCAAGGTACGAGGGGGAGGGTATAGTTATAAAGAAAAAAATCTAATTAAGTGGCTCGATGAGATATATTTCATTTTACTCCCTAAAATATTTGTGTGAACAAAATGGAGTAATGATAATGTTTTTTGAGATCTGTGCCATCAAAACATGTTGACTGCCCCAAACCACCATATCTGAATAAATCAACCATTCCACCTCTTCTCCCATCCTTTCTCCCTCCAAGCGAGCCCTCGGTTAATTGACTAGGACTTTTTGGTTCCTCCTCTCCCTAACCCAGAAAGAGGCGAAAGCAATCGATGGCATCCTGCCCCTCCTAGGTAAACGACATAATAAAGGAGGGCATGGCTTCCTCCAATGAATGAATGTGAGAAATAAATAAAATAAGTATGGTGAGAACTTTTAGAGCTCCCCCATGCAATTATTCCCAATAGAAACTATTAGTAGCTTCCATGTTGTACTATTAGATATTTCTCAACTTATTCCAACCATTTCAGTATAAGTTGGGGAACTGTAGTTGGTATGTTCATTTGGTATGTTCCCGTAGTGCTCCAAATAGTCACCATGTAATAAGTAACCAACATGGATCGAACTCGACATCATCCCCATATCCACCACATTGAATCCATTTCAAATCAACTTGCTTGGTGGGTCCTCTGATGTCTGGTTGTAGCCCATGGTAACCTTATCATGTGGGCAGTAGTAGTAGTATGAACCTCTCTCTCATACAGTAGGTAAAATCACTTTATACTACTTGTTTTTTCATCTTTAGATCAGATTACAAATTCAAATAGAAAAGTGAAACCCAGATATGGTCCTCAGTGACCCTATCTCTCAATGACTTATGGCTGGCAATGATGGGCTCTACTCTATGGTAGGCAACAACTATGACTGGTTTTTTTTTATCCATTCAAATTGGATTATTCCCCAAACCTCCCTTTTTTTTGTTGATGCCCCATTAGATCACAAGAGTAAACCCCAAATATGGGATTGGATTGGATTAAAGGCCATAGAGTCAGCTCCATGGCAATAATCAACCGATAATCGCCCTAGTACCAGCGATCATAAGAGTGAAAGCCATAAGGTCACTTTCCTTAAGTTTGACTAATAGCCACCCATAGAGACTGTCTTAGGTAATAGCTATGGAATAATTACATCTATAACTGATATAATACATCTATCTATTAGTGGAAAAAGGAAATGAAACTAGACTCGAAGCTAGCCCAGTTCATAATACACTTGACCATGGAGAAGGTGTTAGGGTAATTAGTGCACCTCACACTGGGGACTACATCTGTGTGCCCTCCGCTCATATGCTTATGGGATATGTATGTTGAATCATCAAATTGAACTATGGCTAGTTGAGAGCCAGGCTTAAAGAAAGCTAAAAGTGAAACGTAGAGATGCGATATCGTCGTATATATCGATGTTGCATTGATTTATTGATCTGTTGATCTAGAGATTTCGATATTCTCTCATAATTGTATTGAGAAGGTATTGTATTGAGAAGGTTTTACTTATCCCCACGTTGATCTCTCGATTATGGGGATTCCACGGGATATGGGGATTTCACGTTTTTGGATTATTATTCCCTTGTTGATTCCTCACCCATTGGATTACTGTAAGAGTAAAAAACCCCATTGATTAATTGTAGGAAGTCCTATTGGATTATTCCCCTCCCTATGGCAGCTCTGTATGGCAAGAACCCTCTTGGTGACAAAGTGGATGATACACTAAATGGGAAAAGTGAAACGTAGATATGCGATATTCGTATATTATAGATATTCGATTATAGGCCCATTGGCTTATTATTCCCCCTCCCTCCCATTTGAAGGTTTTCACACTACATGCCAAAATTACCCTATCTCTTCCCATGGATTATTCCAAATAGGAGACTACTCTTTAGGAGACTACTATCTAACAAGGACAAGTTAAACTTAGATATGCAAGTTTGGTCGAGCCTCAATCAACTTCATCATGTAGATATATGGTCGTTATAAGTAAACAACATGGCTCCCAATGTCTATGGAAAAGGTCAACATAGAGATGTGATCTCTCATATATTGGAGAAACTTCCCAAAATGCCCCGATGGAGAAAAGAATGGGTCATCCAACACCATAAAAAAGAGGTTTCATTAAGCAATAACATTGAATTGAAAGAAGTTGTCATATTGTCCAACCACACTTTGTGCCTCCTGCTCAGAGACCGAAGAACCTGAGGCCATTGAGAAAGCAATGTCTGGTGGGTCTGGTGAGTAATGTAAGAAAGAAAGTATTCTAGTGTACATGGGAACATTTCCTAATGAATGGGACTATAATAGGTATGTCTTCTATTAATGCCATGGGATTGACTCTAAGGCTAGTAGTAGTTTGTGGACGACAAGCAAGTAGTATAGCTTACGGGAACAACTAGTAGTTCTGGCACTACAACTTAAAGCACTAAAGCTTTTCTCTCTCCTTCCCTTTTTCAAAGAATGGATACTTCAGGATTTCTATAATAAGAAAATCTATCTTTGTTGAGTAGAGAGATCTATATATCTAGTTCGTAGAGAGGTAATTGAATCCCCATATTGTGTAGGGGGCCTTGGCACATGGGAAAGAGAAGCAGATATTGTTGTCCATTGTACCCCACCCCAAATATGTGAGTTGTGACCCACTTGGCAGATATTGGCATATATGGTTTCCTTGAGAGTGAAAGCTGAGTGCCCCGCCTTCCCATAGATAAATTGTAGAGAACTGGATGCTATTAGTTTGGGATTTTTTTTATAGGATTTTCTGATACAATTACTCTTATTATTGGCTAATCTCCCATATGAATAAAATTGGTTTTTGTTGGAGCCTTCCCTTAAGAAAGAAAGAGCCTTGTTTCACTAGAGTGAGTTCCATGGAGTAAGGGAGTAAAGCGTAGACTGACTTCCTTAATTAAGTCCATAATGGAAATGGGGGCTAATAACCTATTGGGGGCTTTCTATATTGTATGGTGAAAACATAGCCTAATTCATATATGATCTTTAAGTAACTAACTACATGGCATAGATAAAACATATATATGCACGAGTATCGACATAAGACTTGTTGTTATGAGGTTTGCAGGTTAGGTTTCCCAGCCCCAACAAATAATTCTTCATGTTCCAGGTCTTTCTATGTCCATGTCTATGTGGAGGCCTCCTTTTATTTATGTTCGGGCTTCTATCTACCTAGATATAGTGTGTCAGGCTTCAATATCTAGGCCTGAAGTTCAATATCTGTAATGCCTCAATCACTAAGGGCCTAACCGGACCTACCTCTCATAGTGTTGCTCT
Organism: Picea sitchensis; assembly: GCA_010110895.2. Lineage (NCBI taxonomy): Eukaryota > Viridiplantae > Streptophyta > Pinopsida > Pinales > Pinaceae > Picea > Picea sitchensis. The sequence goes on from SNQJ01S0008238.1 coordinate 479,318, forward strand.
ATGTGGTTGTGGAACCTCATCTCCTAGTAGTATTGCTCCATCTTCATATGGTTGACCGGCTAGCACTGTTGAATCCATAACAACGTCCTCTAATAGTAGTGCCAACCCCTCTCGGTAGTGAAACCTCATGGTGCCATGGTTATGGAACCTCAATAAGAGAAATTTGTATTAATGGCATATGTTCTCGGCCAACGAGATCTAACACACACAATCTAGTGTCTCACCTCTGTGGTAACTTCTTTCCTTTCTTCTGGCTCCAGGGTGTCTATCTTGAGCGGTATCACTCCATCCTCATATCCATCCTCATGGGGGATCTTGTGGTAGTAGGCTCTCCAACCAACCCCTAGGGAAAGCTCATGAAATGACCTAGTTCAAAAAAAATAATCAAATTCAATTTCATTCCCCAATGAATAATGTTTCCTCGGACTCATCAATTAGAAGGGGTTTTGTTTTTTCATGTCCCATCCTCACAACCAACTAAACAAAACAAAGTGAAACTGGGAGGGGTATTGCAATGTTCATGTACACAATGAGTAGCTCCATGTGCTCTTCCTTGCAGCTCAATGACTACCACCTCCACTTCAAAGAGTCCTCAAAGTGAGTGGAACCCCAATGTGTAAACCCATCTAGGCAAGATAACACCAGACCTAGCTAACCTGACCTAGATATGTTGGTATCATATGTCAAGTCTCCATTATTTTCATGAAATTCGCCCCCCTTCCTTTTCTTTTTATCCCTGAGCTCCCAGTGAAAAATATAGAAGGTAAGGTAAATTCCATACCACTTGTGTATGTATGTCCCTTGAGCTACAGCAAAGAAGAAGCTCTTGTGCCTGTGTCCTCTAGACAGCAGAGAGTGAAACTCTAGTTAAGGCCTAGTCGATCGCACATTATTCCATGTCACTTAGCCTAACTAAATAGACAAGCCTTAGTCTTAATCACTTTCCCTAAGTTATTTAAAGTGAATAACTCTCCTGAGCGTAAGCGAAGAAGTAGCTATAGAGGTACTTTTTTGTCTCCATTCTTTGAAAAAGAGAGATTAAGTAAGGGTAGGTCATGTTGTCTCTTCCAGGTGCTTGCTTAAACAACATAGGATAACTTGGAGAAGTTGTAAGATTGGTGCACCTCATACTGGGGACTACTGTGGTTCCCTCTGGCCTCTCCGATATGGCTAGCAGCATCAGCAAAATATAAGGTAGGGAATATAAATGAGGGTAGGGTATATAAATGATCTTGAAATGTGCCTTTATCTCTAGTAGTGAGAAGTAGTTCAATTATGGGGGATATTAAAGGGAAAGGACAAGTTTAACGTAGATATGCGATCATAGACTAGGGACTATGTTGAGGAGGGACTATCAGCAATGTTAACTGGCTATTTCTCAATAAGTCTCCCCATTTGTTGAAGCTTGGGGGTGCGATTTTCTACTTCTTCTTGGCTAGCCCTGGTCAATTCCTCCTTAAGTTGTTGTGTAGTAGTCCATGGCAATGGGTAGGGTAAGAAAGAGAGAAGAGCCCTAGTCTTCTTAGCCTTACTTAGTTCTAAAGGTGTACTTACCTTAGTTCCCCAAGGTGTAGAGAAATGAGCTTTCAACTTGCCTTGATCTCTTGTAGTAGTGCAAAAGTAGTA